>OY856414.1:542640803-543073303 GCA_963693085.1 Alisma plantago-aquatica
GTAAGGATGGAAGTGGTAGAAAGAGATGAAACTTTGAAATTTTCGATGGAGGATAAGAGAGAAAAATATAAAAGTATGATGTAGGACTTAACAATTAGCTTAGCTACAAAGCCTGCTACTAGAAGGTCCCCTTCCTAACTTAACAATAATCATGCTTGTTTATCATAATTAAATGCTTGATTAATAAATTGAATCATTTAATTATGTACAGTCAGAATCTATTCCTAATTACACCTTGTTTGACCTAATTTTATAATCTAATTAATTAATTATGAATAAATAGCAATAATTAAAATATCAAAATTCATGCTTTACTACATGCATGTGCCTTGTAATATGAGAATTTAATGCTTTCAAATCTTATTTTATTGGTGTTTCACCCTTTGTGAACTTGTATCAACTAATGTAAGGGATTGGCTTTGCCCAATGCATTTTCTACATTGGTCGATGGGAGATTATATTTTACAATAAGAATTTTGTGTTAGTTGATGGAAATTTTGGATCGATGCAAGTTTTGAGTTGATATGATTTTCACATTTTTTGATAGGAGTTACATGCAACATACCTAAACCTAGGATCTTATCTTGTTTCTTGAATGGAGGTGCATATGCTTGGTTTCTTATATTTGACCAAACAAGAATATAGTTATACCTTATGTATATGTTTAACATATATAACACAAATAAATAAATAGTATCCCATAACATATTTAGCCTTAAAAACAAATATAACATATCAAGATGAATTATCTTCTATAGTACACATCACATATCATAATACCATCAATTCCTAATTATGTGCTAACATATAGGTAAATTCATTGAATATGTCACAAACATTTCCGTTGCTAACTAATGTGGACCTAATGACTAAAATATGTTTATAAGAATTATAGTATGCTTAATACACAAATAAAAACAATAATTTGTGTTTCCATATCCATAAATATGAATAATGTGACATTATCTAAATAAATATATAATTTATGGAATTCAGATGTTTTGGAATATTAGAATAATATAGAGATAATGAGGCTAAACCCCAAATGTTTTGGAACTCATAAAAGGAATTTTCAAAAGTGAAATCTCATCTAAGAATAAAATTCTTTGTGTTTCAGTTAGCTAAGATACCAATTTTGAACCGTATTAGGTAGTCCTAGCTATCATAATATAGATAGGATAAAAATAAATATTGATATATTGGATTTCCTAATGTTATTTGCCTAAAGTCGTGCCTTTTATATGTGGAAACCAATTTAAATGTCATGCTCAGTTGATTCTCTAATCTTCCTAATGTCTCACACCCAATGCCGTATCACACAACATTTCCCAGTTTAATCTAGATATGTTCTTTTCATAGGCGCATCATGAACCATTGGGTTTCAATTGTGTGGTGTATAGATTTTCCCCTACCTTTGGCTTTTGTTCGTGTTCTTTGTAAACAATGGTTTTCACTCCCCTCTTTCATGTTTGCAATCCCATTTACTCCAATCTCTCTCTCATTATTTTCTCATGAATTTGTTTCCCTCACATCTGGATCCTCTCTTAGTTTCGTGCAAACCCTAATTGCAGGGTCTGTTGGCAACTATAAGTGTCCCGCGTACCTCGATTGCTTCTTCCCCTACTACTCCCCTAATTTATTTCCCCTTTCCACCTTCTCAAGTCATGGATACCACTTGGAATTAGTTCATGACCTTTCATGCACCCCAAGCTTCGTCTCCCAGTGTTGGATCTCTCTCTGTTAAACTAGAAGGTGATGCCCTTACTCCAATTGATGATGCCAGAGGTCGTGGTTAGGGGGCAAGGTTTCCATCTATGGCAAACCCAAGACAAGACTTGGACATGTCCCTCTTGTCCTCCTGAAGGTTTTTAAATCCCTTCTTGCATCTCTTAAGGTATGTGAGGTTGTTCCCACTTTCTAATTTCCTTCTAATTTACTGTGATCGTGAGGTTCAATCTCACGACTTGTGGACGATCTTCCATAATTGGTGAGTTCTTTGGATCCATTTGATCACTTTAAATTTTTTTGAGAAGTCTTTGTGCACTAGTTTCACTTTTGGTTCATTTCTTATCTTCATTCCCTTGAGCCAGAAATGGCAGAGGATCTTTCCCCATTGTCTGGGCATCTTTGGGCCCACATTTGGGTTCCCTGAGACCGCCAAGTGATGAAGAAGATGATGGACACCTTTGCAGCTAGTGTCAGAGTTGTTTCATAGGTTTTCTTCTTCCCAAGGGTTTTCTCAATCTTTTTATGTTTTTTGTTCTCTCACGTGAGTTTGAAAGATGATTGATGAACGAGTTACATACATGCCCTTGGTATGATATTTTATCTGATCTTGCCAGGAGGGGTAAAGTCAACTATTTGCATCTTGCTTTGACCTTTTCTCACTGAGATGTACGCCTCTATGTCTATTATAGGCCCAGACCACATGGCTAGCCCTGACAGGGCCATTCAGCTTAATTTATTTATAGATTAGATAATGGTGTGCATGTGGCAGATTCAGATTTTCTAATTGGTTGAGAACTATAAAATTTGTAGTAAATTATTAAATGGACTGAAAAAAATAAAATGAGTTCTGGAATTCAGAAATTGTTTCTAACCAATGGTGTTGGTTTCATCACCTAAATTTAATATTATGAATATGCACTTTTATGGATTTATTTAATATGTTAGATTTTCAAAAATTCATATATAACAATTTATAAATTAGAAAATTAAAGTGAAATATGATATGAACTCAGAAAAATATAATATGCAAGATCACATGGTTTTAGTAACATAATTTGTTAATAATAAAAAGGTGTGTTTTAGGGTTTATACATCTAATGCTAATCTAACCCTAATCACACATATGCCTTTAATAGGTTGCTTGTGGAGTGATATGGAATTAGGGTTTTGACCGTAGATATATGTATACTTCATGTGAGGTATGTTTCATCCCTTGATCATAATGAGTAAATGATCTACTTCTCTCTCTTGTTGTATGTTGCATCCTCTATAAGATATATTGAGCAACTAATCTAATTTTCTCTCTCTTGTTGCAAGTTGCATCCCCTATGAGTTATATGGAGAAGTTATCTGATTTTTTGTGTCTTGTCGTATGTTGCATCCTCTATGAGTTATATTGAGAAACTAATATGATTTTCTTTGTCTTGTTATATGTTGCATCCCTATTACTCATATTGAGAAATCACTTGTGCTTTCTCCCTTTTGACCCTTTGGACATGTTTCCCTACACACTTTTCTCCCACTCTCTCTTGAGAGGTTGACTCAATTGAGTATTTTTATGCTTTTATTGATATTTTCTACCCAGTTTGATGTATTTTCTATTTATTATTTTTATCTAGTTCATTTTATCCCATGTGAAAACCCTAATTCGAGTATTTGATTCTCTAATATTCTTGTTGTGCACTTTATGACCAATGTTACACCTTACTTGTGGATGTTGTTATATATTTTTGTATCGGTCCTTTGACCCCACGTGATAATTGTTGGATGCTCTCATCCCATTATTTCAATGGACTGAAATTATTCTTGCCTCTACATTGTGCATGGCTCTTTATTTCTTATAGCAGTACATCTATACAACCATACATTTGGATGTGTGTATTCATCCTGAGTGCATGTATTCCACTCATATATATAAAATGGTGCATGTATTCTGTGTAGGGTGTATGTATTCCACCTAATACTTTTAGGCTGAGATCCTATGGTGTCCCAACCTTACTTGAAATTATCTTAGTCTATGTTTGTTTACATGCACGACTTACGAATTGTATTATTATTATCGTGGCATTGTTTTAAGGCAATAATATCATGTTGTTTATCTTCATTAAATGTCTTTCTTTAGATTTTCGCTTGGATAGTAATTTTCCTCTTTTATGGGAATCCTTGTTATATTTGATGTCCTTTTTTTCTTATCTTGCTCTTGTATTAATATACTCATATCGGCTTGTATGATGAGAATTTCCATTTTATCTTCTCTTTTAGGGTATGCTTCCAACCCCAGGTGTAGGACATGAAGGACATGACATGCAGACGTGGACCTAGATTATGAAGATAAATCTTAATGGGAGATAGACTTGAGATATCTAGATACCACTAGTTCGATCCACATGTAGATGCTTTCATATCATCCCCTTGTGGGAGAAAACTTTGTAATCTTGCATAAATTTAATACAATCATGAAGTATTATTCTGCTAACATACTATGTTCTTTCATATATCATAATTTGAGAAATAAAAAAAATTACATCTATTTGATCTTTCTTGTTAGTATGTTTGGATAGATGAGTTTATTCCTCAAATTAAGTAGGGAGAGGATCCCCTCTCAGGTCCCACTCCTTGCAAGATGGTATCAGAGCCATAGTAGTCAGAATCTAACTATTTGAATTTTGCCTTCCTAATTGGACCCCATACCTTACTTAGTCACCCTCAAAGTAAGATATTTACCCTAGAATTGACCAATGCTATTAATGAGATTGTAACGTCCTAAGACTTTGAGGCCTCGAATAAGATGATCTTAAAAGGAATGATTGGACTAGCCATATCACCAAGGTGCACCTCCTTTTCCGGGAGCCCATCACTAAAGAACTCCATAGTTAAGCGTGCTCAGCTTGGAGTAGTACTAGGATGGGTGACCAATCGAGAAGTTGATCCTGGCTTGCGCGTCATCGAGGACAAAGTGCGTAGTTAAGGCTAGTGGTGGTATGTGGGACCAGTCGTCATTCTTAAAACTCTACTAGAGCCTTGGGCAGTGGGTCTGGGCATTACAAATGGTATCAGAGCCATAACCCCTCTAGTAGGTGGGGCCCACATGGGCATGTGACATGCTTATCTTGAGCCGTGCAATCCAGGCATGTAGGAAAGGGTTGTCCATGGTTGACGTAGCCACCCTTGCGCTGGTATTCCGTGATCGGGAGCTGGGTGTCCATGGGCCATTCTGGGTCTGCACTGAAATGGGGCGATGTTAGGAGGCCTTGTAGTTGAACCTTGATGAGGATGTCAAGAGTCTAAGTGGGGGAGATTGTAACGTCCTAAGACTTTGAGGCCTCGAATAAGATGATCTTAAAAGGAATGATTGGACTATCCATATCAACAAGGTGCACCTCCTTTTCTGGGAGCCCATCACTAAAGAACTCCATAGTTAAGTGTGCTCAGCTTGGAGTAGTACTAGGATGGGTGACCAATCGGGAAGTTGATCCTGGCTTGCGCGTCAGCGAGGACAAAGTGCGCAGTTAAGGCTAGTGGTGGTCTGTGGGGCCAGTCGTCATTCTTGAAACTCTACTAGAGCCTTGGGCAGTGGGTCCGGGCATTACAGAGATGATGAAAGGTCAATTGTGAATAAAATAGGAGGTACATGTAAGAATCATGATTAGTAAACCCTAATATGTGGTGACCCATAACCTCAAACCCTACATAGGTTAGTCTGATAGGTCTCTTTGGATGTTATAAAATTTGACCTCACTAAAGAACTCCATAGTTAAGCGTGCTCATCTTGGAGTAGTACTAGGATGGGTGACCAATCGAGAAGTTGATCCTGGCTTGCGCGTCAGCGAGGACAAAGTGCGCAGTTACACTAAAGAACTCCATAGTTAAGCGTGCTCATCTTGGAGTAGTACTAGGATGGGTGACCAATCGAGAAGTTGATCCTGGCTTGCGCGTCAGCGAGGACAAAGTGCGCAGTTAAGGCTAGTGGTGGTCTGTGGGGCCAGTCGTTATTCTTGAAACTCTACTAGAGCCTTGGGTAGTGGGTCCGGGCATTACAGAGATGATGAAAGGTCAATTGTGAATAAAATAGGAGGTACATGTAAGAATCATGATTAGTAAACCCTAATATGTGGTGACCCATAACCTCAAACCCTACATAGGTTAGTCTGATAGGTCTCTTTGGATGTTATAAAATTTGACCTCAAGATGAAGGATATTAATACTGATGGAGTGCATATGAGGATATTAAGTTGTTAAACCTTATGTAAAGAGACTCTAATTTGTCACACCCTATGATATAGGACAGATATAGCAGTTAAGGCTTGCGCGTCAGTGAGGACAAAGTGCGCAGTTAAGGCTAGTGGTGGTCTGTGGGGCCAGTCGTTATTCTTGAAACTCTACTAGAGCCTTGGGCAGTGGGTCCGGGCATTACAGAGATGATGAAAGGTCAATTGTGAATAAAATAGGAGGTACATGTAAGAATCATGATTAGTAAACCCTAATATGTGGTGACCCATAACCTCAAACCCTACATAGGTTAGTCTGATAGGTCTCTTTGGATGTTATACAATTTGACCTCAAGATGAAGGATATTAATACTGATGGAGTGCATATGAGGATATTAAGTTGTTAAACCTTATGTAAAGAGACTCTAATTTGTCACACCCTATGATATAGGACAGATATAGCATGTATCTTTGGGTATAATGAGGTTTGACTTGAGGATGAGTTAGGCTATGAGGATGTTGAGGTAGTAGGATAACACGATCTTAAATGGAAATTGTGACTTGGTTTCTTGCATTGATATTGGGCCATGTCTTTAGTTTTGTATTGCAATGTTTTCACATCAAATTATTTTTCCTTATAATGTAACAAACTTTTCTTGAATTAAGTTACAATGAAGAGATGTGCAAATTATTGATAGAGGAACCCAAGAATTAGTTAAATTAGTAACTTCAACCCTGGTTTTGGCTATAAAATGGTGGCTAGAAATATATGGAATTATATAGAGGTTTAGTTGTCCTACCATTTTGCACACTATGGTCTTTAGTTTTGAGATGTGAATCTTAGGGTTGTTAGGTTAGAAGCATAAGGACTTAATACTCAACCCTTCGTGGATTTGATTGTATGGTTGGAGTCATGACATATGTATATCATAAACATACCCATGTGCTTTATCTAAAACCATAATACCTTTAGTCTGGTCTATTTTGTTTTGATAGGTTAAAGCTTTTAAGGGGTGGATTCATGTGACTTATACACTCAAGATTGGAATTCAACTATAAGGGTTGTTTGATCATTATGATGGATGCATTAATTAATTTTTAATAACTTTACCAATAGATTTTAAATGGATAGTAACAATCACCTAACTAAGATAATGAATGAACTCATCTAAGTTGACCATGTGAATACTAACTAAAATAAGTTTTGCATATTGAATTTTTTTTTCAGTCGATCAAAACTTCTGTTTCTTTTTTTCATTTTTGTTTATGAATTTACAGAACTTGTTAGCTCTCAGAACGAGAAACCAATGAGAAGAAAAAAAACTCTATATATACAACTGATGAGAGTATCTAAGAAAAGAATGAGAAAAGGGAAGAGCCCTAGAAACCCTCCTCCATAAGGAAAAAAAGATATATAGCCAGTTACAACCCACAACCAGGAGAACCATGTAGACAACAAAAGCTCAGGCAAATCCAAAGCATAAAAAACAACCAAACCAAACCAATAGAGCAAGCTATTATGCCAACAAATCTTCAAAAGCTATAGGCAGAGACAGAGGACCAAACGAACCAACAAAACCAGATTCAGAACCCAACATTCGACATCAAAACTGATAAGACAGCCAACATCAAACTCCAAAAGCCATGATAGAAGGTAAGAACAAAGAGGAGAGACATGAGTGAGCCCTGCCACTCCACAAAGGATATGCTCAACCATTTAAGAGAAGATCCTCACATCTAAACTAAACACACAACTATTCCAAGAGCAAGATCCAAACCAAGGAGCTAAGTTGAACGGGGATTTGCAAAAACCATCTCTGATATATACAAATAGGCCAACTAACTCCACAAGACCCCAGAGAAGCTTCAGAATATAGAAGAAACAAATTGACATAAACCACTACAAGCACACTAGACCCTAAACATGCTCAACCACTTCACCCACAACTCATCCACTCCAGAGAAGCAGCAACAAGACAAACAACAACTGAAACTAAAAGCTCAACCACCAAACTGAAAGGAACATAACCATATATATAAATGAGAGAGATTTGTCACTCCTATAAGGATTAGCTCTACCACTCAAACAAACATCCAAGAGTGAGTTTTGCCACTCCAAATAAAGGATAAACTCAGCCTCTCGGGAGTAAAAAGAAAAAACACAAAGACTAAGTTGAGGTGGACTTTGTAGAAAAACCTCCAGTTCATCTCGAGCTCCTCCAAACAAGCTAGCCCTACCAAAAGAACTATCATCCATTCTTGAGATACATCAACGAAATATGGTGCAATAGAAAACATCCATCACAATGAGAGAGCTCTTCCATCCTAGAAGGATTAGCTCATCTACTCAAACAAACATCCAAGAGAGAGCTTTGCCACCCCAAAAAAGGATAAACTCAGCCTCTCAAAAACAAAAAATAGATCACATCAACCCATCCAAGATGGTTATTTCTCTATTAAACCAATAAATTCATTGTAAACTATCCTCCAAAAATTTGTAGAACTCAGATAAGAGTTATCGTGAACTCTTCTATTTCTCTCTAACTAGACATGATAGATAATAAGAATGTATGTAGTAGATTCTCTTTCTTTCTTGAACTTAGTCATTTCATCCTAGTTAGTTAGAATATAAGGAACCAGATTATCATCCTTCACAATGTTCCAAATTGTTTTAGTATAAGAACAACCAAAATAGATATGATCTATATCTTCATATGAATTAGTACAAAGAAAGCACATCGAAACTACTGATATGCCTCTTCTTATGGCATAATTCGAGGTTGGGAGCTTATTGTGCAATGATTTCCAAGCATGAAACTTTCCATTCATATGACAGTCAACATTCCAAATCCAACTAAAATTAGGATTAAAAGAACCTTTGGATCTGATGGCATTCTAGATGGTTTTGAGATTTACTTTCTCCTGAACATCGAACTGATAGTGGTCATCTTTAGATTCCATTATCTCAATTTTGTCAAGAACATGCAGCAAAGCATTAGAACATCTAGAATTCTAAATAACCCATTTCCTGTTACAGATAATCGAACTCAACTTAGAATGACCAGGTATGCCTGCTCTAGTGACCATGTTAGAATCAGTACAATCCTTCAGAACGTGGCCATTTCACCAAGGATCCAGCCAAGTGTAAATGTTATCTCCAGAACCAATCTTATTTTTAAAATGAGGCCTCATGATGTCCCTAACTCTGAGAATACTATTAAACAACCAAGAAAAGTTAGTAGATGTATTAATACTCCAAAAGGACTATTTTTAATGTACTTTTCTTCGATCCATTTCACTAGCAACATCCCAGGCATTTAACATGAGACAAGCAACAGTAACTTCCTTGGATTTCCTAAGACCCAAACTGCCTTCCTACTTTGGTAAAGTCACAATGTCCCACTCAATAAGATGAAGATTCTTTTTAGAATCAGACTGTCCCCAAATAAAATTCTTGCACATTTTATCTATTTCCTCAAGCACAGAACTAGGAATAGGAAAGGAAAAGGCCCATAAAAGATACATGGAAAATAAAGTGGATTTGACTAATTCCAATCTCCCAGCAAGAGGCAACAAATTAGCCTTCTACGATTCCAATCTCTTCTTCATTCTATCCAGAAGCCTTTGGCGGTGCTTTTTGTTCAATTTCCCTACAAAAAGAGGTAAACCAAGATATTTGGTGTCATCCATATTACCAATCTTCATTCCCAACCTTAAAGAGATCTTCTGACACTCCTTATTCTTTCCCATGATAATCATGCTTTTATCATTGTTGATGTTCAACCCCGACATCAAACCAAAATAGTCAAGGAGGGACTTGATGTTAGCCGCATTATTCAGATCTACTTTAGCAAAGATCATAAGATCATCTGTGAAAATAAGATGAGAGCACGAAATGTTCTTAGAAACCTGAATAGGTTGGATAGTTCTGTCGATGCAATTTCTCTTCATCAATTTAGTGAAACCCTACATGGAAATAACAAAAAGGTAAGGAGCTAAACCATCTCCTTGCCTCACTCCATTGGTTGGGAAAATAGGCCCCGTGGGTTCACCATTCACAAGAACTTGATAAGAAGTAGAGTTAAAAATGGCTTCGATCCAATTGATCCATATAGAAGAAAAACCCATCCTAAATAAAATGGAATAAAGATACTTCCAACTGACAGAATCATAGGCTTTACATATGTCAGCTTGAATATACATATACGAACCATTCTTCTTAAAATTGCTGAGAATTTCATTGGAAATTAGAATGGCATCCTTGATGCTTCTCCCTTTAACAAAAGTGCATTGATTGTCATCGGTGATAGAGGACAAAACATGTTGTAATCTGTTGGCTAAAATTTTGGAGATGATCTTATAATAAGTATTGCAAAGAGCAATCGGGCGCCAATTAGAAATAATGGAGGAATCAGAACCTTTAGGAGAAGGATGATGTAGGTTTTATTGGATTCTCTAAGAAGATTTCTACTCGTAAAGAACTCCCTTATGGCTTCAGAAACATCATCTCCAATGATATTCCAAGCATGCTTAAAAAGGAATCCATTAAACCCGTCTGGGCCAGGACACTTTTCCTCATTGAGATTCTTAACAATATCTTCTATCTCTTTTCTCGTAACCATGGTAGTAAGAGAATTATTATGCTTATTGGATACATGAGGACCCTTCCATTCTCCTTTCCAAGCATGACCCTCATCCTTTCTATAGAATAGATTTTTATAAAAGTCACTAATATAATCCTTGATACTCTCATCATCTCTACTAAGGATCCCATTAATGTTAAGACAATTAATCGAGTTTCTCACCCTCTTTGTTCTGAGAGATAAGTAAAAGAATTTAGTATTAAGATTACCTTCTTTTAACCACTAGATCTGGGATTTATGCCTAATAAAGGCCTCTTCAGTAATCACAACATCATTAGCCTCTTTTCTTAACTTATTAGCTTTAATTTTTGATATTACCATCCAAAGGGCTAAGATCAGCAAGAATTTGGGCCTGAAGTGCCTTATCTTTAGTAACAACAACATTTTAAAAGTTATCACCAAAACCCTTTCTATTCCAAGACTTAATGTTACCTTTCAGACATTCAAGTTTTCTGTAATGTCTAAAAGTAGCATAGCCTTAATCTTTAATAATCTTGTCAAAATACTTATGGCTCATCCACTTATTGATGAACCTAAAATGGGAGTACTTCCTTTTAACTTCACCAATGCAAAAATGGATTCTTCTATGGTCACTAACGGTATTGCATTTACATTCCCCATGAAACAGACTAAATTTGTTGAGAAAAACATCATTATACAAAATTTTGTCAATTTTTGAGGTAATGAAACCATCTCCTTCCTGATGGTTATCCCAGGTAAAGAATGGTCCATTGAGAGTCAACTCATAAAGATTGCTATCAAGAAAAAATTCATTAAACTCTTCCATAGATCTCTTTGATGGTTGTTGAATACCAATCTTTTCCTCATTTTTTGTGACAACATTGAAATCTCCTACTAAAACTCAAGGGTTATTAACATACTTATGAAATCTATCTAGATCATTCCACAAGCTAGAACGATCCACATCTTCATTATGACCATACACGATACTGAATTCAAATGATACATCATCTTTGACTACAATCATGTGAATAGCCTGGTCACTTTCTCCAAAAACCTGAACCTTGCAGCTGCTATCTTTCCATAGAACCACAATTCTACCCAAAGCATGAGAGTTGATGTTAGATACCCATTCAAACTCACTGAAGTATTTATTCATTACTTTATTGATCTTATTCTTCCTTAGCTTGGTTTCAATAAGGACACACATATCAACATTTGCCCTGCAAACCTCTTCTTGAACGCTCTGGATTTTATTGCTTATCCCCCTGACGTTCCAAGAAGAGACAGAGAATGAGAAATTCATTTGATACCTGGGGCTGTTGAACTGAGAGCCTCAACATTCTGATTAATGATCTCCAGTTCTCCAAGCATAGGATAATAGATTGAGTTAGTAACTCTGTGGTATATACCCACATTTAACTTGGCTTGATATCTCAGGGGTGATTTTTGTTTGTTCTTGAAAATCACCTCATTGGTTGAGTTTTGAGAGCTAGCTTCACTTTCTGAAGATCTTTTTGAGAAGACTCGGACTGGAGTAGGAGTTGACGACACACTCCCAAAAGTTCCATTACCCAACTGTGATTCATATTGCTCCTTTAGAATTTCATTGAACATGAATTCCTAAATTTCAGCCAAAACCTTTCCATCTTTCAACCCCAAGGATGAACAACAATCACAACTGAAGGCCTCTCTTGCGAGCTTTGATTCTTCATCAAGTCTTTCTTAACTTCCCAACATTTTCTTTGAGTTCCCACCTTTTTGCTAACTATTTTATCAGGTTCAGTAATCGTAGGATAGTCACCATGACCCAAGTATCTGTAGTTACATCATCTATGTGGGATCCAGTCATATTCTAAATTCACAACATGCTCATTGCCTTCATCACTGACTAAAGTAACCTTCGAAGGGTATTTAGCATACATACACATTAGAACTAATATCTGAGCAAACTCAAAGCATTTCATGCTAAAACCTAGATCATCCATTCTCAGAGGATGGCCCAAGAAAGATTCAATTCTTTCAAAAGACCTGACATCCCAGAGCTCCAAAGGCAGATTTATCAATTTGACCCAGACTGAAACATCAGAGAGGATGTATTTGGATTGATTATCACAAAGTGTCCACTTCCTCAGAATCACCAGTCTACTCTTCACATACCAATTCCCATTCAAAACGAGATCAAGTTCCGCTTTGTCTATAAATCTGATCTGAAAAAAAAATAAAGTGATGAACATAAATAATGCAAGGTAGTAATTAGGTTTTAAAGGTATTAAAGGATTGGTTTTGTTTCCCCTTTTCACTAACTTGCTATAATACTGATAAACCTAGGTTAAACACTTTTAAAATGTCATAGGTGTAACCTTGACCCGCTTGCTCACAACAAATTGATGTGCAAATAAAGTAAGTATAAAATAATCCTAATAAGTATGATTAATGTGTGCATCAAAATTTTAAATAATTCATTCAATTAGTGGCATATAAAACAATGCCTAAATGTATGATTAAACCCTAATCGTACACCTTAACTTTAATATAAGAGATCAAACTAATGTAAGTAATGGCTTGGTCCAGAGATACAAAATAATTGATTAACTTTGGTTATTTTTGAACTTCTCAATTTAATAGATAAATACAAAAAAGGATACATATTCCTAATATACACCTGAAATACCTAAATATTTAATCTTAAAAAAGGTATGTGAAGAAAATGATGATGCAATTACCATCACAAATTATGTACTCAAATAAGTGTGATAATGTTGACAACAACTCTAGGTTTTACTTAACTCTTTAGGTTTAGCCTCTTCTATGAAAATATAGTGGAAGTAAAATTCTTGGACTAATATAGTTACATCTTGGTTAGTGATGACTCTTTACTCTAAGTTTCGAATGCTTTTGAGGATGGAATCCTCTTTAGGGGGTG
This sequence comes from Alisma plantago-aquatica, assembly GCA_963693085.1. Classification (NCBI taxonomy): domain Eukaryota; kingdom Viridiplantae; phylum Streptophyta; class Magnoliopsida; order Alismatales; family Alismataceae; genus Alisma; species Alisma plantago-aquatica. Next base: position 542,654,270 of record OY856414.1, read on the forward strand.
GAATATTATAATATAACAAAACCTAAGATCTTATCATATTTCATGAATGGGAGGTATGTATGTTGGGTTCCTTAGATTTGACCAAACAAGAAAAAAGGTATACCTTATGTATATGCCTAATGTATATATATAACATGAATAAATCAATGTTAACTCATAACATATTTAAGCTTGAAAACAAATATAGTATATTGAGAGAAATTAGTTTCTATAATCCGCATCACATATCATAATACCCTCATAACTTATTATGTACTAACCTATAAGTAAATTCATTGAATATACCATACTCAAACTAGAATAATAGTTGGTGTTTCCATATTCATAAATATGAATAGTGTGCCATTATATAAATAAATATATACTATATAGACTTCATATGTTGGATAAGAAAAATATGGAAATTTATGCATCATAGTCTAAGGTAAATCTTTTGGTAACAAGGTGAGAGATAATAGGACTAAACATAATGAATGTTGGTAATAAAAATGTTATATTATAATAATATAGGGATAATGATCCTAAACCCTAAATGTTTTAGAACTCACAAATGGAAGTTTTAAAAGTGAAATATGATCTAAAAATTGTGTTCTTTGGGTCGAAATATGCTAAGATGCCAAATTTGAACCCAATTGAGAAATCCTATCTATCCTAATTTAAACAAGATAAAAAGAAATACTAATATATTGTCTTTCTTAATTTGATTTCCCTAAATTCGTGCCTTTTATATGTTGTGTATGATATAAATGTCACACTCTGCTAACTCTATGATCTCTATAATGTCTCGCACCCAATGCCTTTCCATGCGAGGTTTCCCAATTTAATATAGATATATTCTTTTAGGGGGCCCATTAGGAATCATTGGATTTCAATAATGTGGCATATAGCTTTTCCCATAGATTCTGCTTTAATTTTTTTTCCATGTGAACATTAGTTTGCACTCCCTTCTTTCCTATTAGCAAAACTCATTTCCACTGATCTCGCTCTCTCTCTCTCTCATTATTTTCACATGAATGCATTTCCTTCACATCTAGCTCCTCTCTCCATTTTGTGAAATCCCTAATTGTTGGGTCCACTGACACCTATAAGTGTCTCGCATAACCCAACCACTTCTTCCCCTAATGCTCCCCTTCTTTATTTCCCCTTTCCACCTTCTCAACTCTTGGGATCATCAGACCACTAAGAATTGGTTCCCTGACCTCTAATGCACCCCAAGGCTTTGTCTTCCAGTGTTTGATCTATCTCGACTGAACTGGAAGGTGATGCCCCTATTCCAGCCAATGATGCTAGAGGTCATGGGTTAGGGGTGAGGTTTATGGCTATGGAAAAGACAAGACTTAGACACATCCCTCAATTCCTTTCGAAGCTTTCTAAACCCCTTCTTTCATTTATTAAGGTTTGTGATGTTGTTCCCACTTTCTAGTTTCCTTCTTGTTGTGCTTGAGCACGAGACTCAATCTCAGTGCTTGTTGTTTCTCTTCCTCTATTGATGAGTTCATTGGCTCTGTTTGATCACTTTGAGATGTTTTAAGAAGTCTTTGTGCATTGGTTTCCATTCTTTTTTATTTCTTGTCTCATATCAGTTGAGCCAACAATATCCGATGATTTTTCCCTATCATTGTGCATCTCTGGGACCAAATTTTGGTTCCATGATACCTCTAGGTGATGAAGAGGATGATGAACACCTTCACACTTGGTGTTAGAGTTGTTTCACATGTTTTCTTCTTCCCCAAGGGATTTTTGAAGTTGTTTGTGTTTTTCTATTCTCTCGCATGAGATTGAAAGATGATTTATGAATGTGTTGTATATATGCCCTTATTTTGATACTTTATTTGATATTGACATGAGGGGTAAAATTGACTATTTTCATCTTGCTTTGACCTTTCCTCACTGATTCTACACCTCTATGTTTGATGTAGGCTCAGACCACATGGCTAGCCTTGATAGGACCATCTCAGTTGAATTTATTACAAGATTGGATATCAATGTTCATGTGGCTTATTTGGATTTTTGATTGGTCGAGAACTATAAAATTCATAGTATATTATTTAAAGGTTCTAAAAATAAAATATTTTTTTGTAGAATCACAAAAATGTTGTCTAACCAATGGTGTTGGTTTCATAGCCTCAATTTAATACTATGAATATTGATTTTTATGGATTTATATAATTTGTTTGATTTTCTAAACTTCATATCCAATAATTTATAAGTCAGAAAAATAAAGTAAAATATGATATGAACTCAACAAAATATAATCTATTAGATCACATGGTTTTGGTAACCTAATTCATTAATAACAAAAGGTGAATTTTAGAATTTGTACAATTAATGCTAACCTAAATCTAATCTCATATATGCCTTTAATAGGTTGCTTATGGACTAAGATGGAATTAGGGTTTTGAACTTGTACATATGTAGACTTCATGTGAGTTATGTTACATGCCATGAACATATTGAGTAATTCATCTACTTCTCTCTCATGTTTTTTATAAATTGGTAATATATTACTCCAAGAAGAAAGAAAAGTGTCAACTCCAAAAAGTACGGAGCCACAAGCAGAACCCAACCCTGTACACATGGGTTATACTACAAAATCCCAGTAATGCCTAATTTGTGGGGTTAGGTTAGCTTGTAGAGGAGGTGTGGCTCTTACAAGATTAGCAATATCCTTCTGTACACTATAAAAAAAGTTTAAGTAATCCATGCCAGGCTTCCCATGGATTATGTTTTTCCTCTCCTACCAAACCTTGTGACAAAGCCCCATAAGGCAAATGCCACCAAACTGGGCAGTCGTATTCTCCATGGTCCAAGTCATTGCCACATGTAGATCAATTGGAGGGGAGTGGCCCCATACATTCTTCAGGCATAACCATTCCCACATGTAATAGGAAACTTTACACTCAAAGAGCAGGTGTGTATGGGACTCCTCTTCCTCTCTACAAAGTGGGCATAGGATGTCCATATCTAGCCCCCCAACGAGCCATTCTATCTCTTGTAGGAAATTTCCCCAACACTGTTCTGTAGGTTATGTTACTCTACTTGGGATTGAAGCACCTACCCCAAAGAAGCACATGCCAAGGGACAAGGTTGCCTACCGTCATCTTCCAAGGGTACACATGGGGATCCAGAAGGGTCCAGATCCCATCACTCTCATGATTATACAAGAGTCTAAACTCATCCCACCCTGTGTTCATATGTTTCCACACGTGGGAATCATAAAAAGTGGTGGTATTGGACCCCCCGAGTGCCCCATTGTATCTCTATCTCGCATCCAGCCCAAACACCATGGGGCTGCCTAAGGAACTGATCAACCCTCTTGAGGTTGGATTGCTTGTGGGTCTCAACCATGTATTGAATCCCAAGACCTCCAAAATGAAGTGGTTTGGCAATGGTATCCCAAGCAACACCATGGCCCTTTCCACCCCATAAGAAATATGTCGTAAGGTGTCTAATGCTCAACATCGTCGAAGTAGGTAGGGTGCACAAGTCACACTAGAACCGTACCATACTCTAAATGACCGATCTGATTAGTACAAGGTCGCCTGCAAAAGAAATCCAAAGACCAGCCCAACTATCAATTTTGCCCCTGATCTTGTCAAGGCACATGTTGTAATCTCTAGAGAACCCTCTCCCACCTGATAGAGGAACACCAATGTATCAGGTGGGAAAACATCCTCTCCTGATCCCAAAGGCACTTCTGAGCCTTCCCCTTCTCATATTACATGATTTAGAGAGAAAAATCCTTGATTTCACATTGCTCATGTATAAACCTATGAGCTTCCCAAAATTCACAATAACCTTCTTGAACTTCACAAGTGTTTTAGCATGACCCATGGAGAGCAGGAGAATGTCATCTACAAAGATGAGGTGGGACATCAATTGTGTACCCTTGATCTTGAAAGGCTTTATCTTGTTGTGATCCTCCACATTCTTAATTAGTGTTGTAAGGCTCTCCATGACTAAGGTAAAGAGGAGGGGAGAGAGAAGGTCACCCTGTCATAGTCCATTCTTTGCTGTGAATAAATCCACAAGGGCCCCATTTACAAATATGGAGAAGGAGGTGGCTTGTACACACTGTTGCATCAAGGTGATCCATTGTTCACAAACCCCCATAGATTTCATGATCTTCCATAGCGTGTCCCAATTGATGAAATCATAATATTTAGTTATGTCGAGTTTAACACACGATTTCCTAGAACTATTTTTTTGATTTTGAAGTCCATGAGAAACTCCAAGGCAAGCAACACAAAATCATAAATGCTTCTCCCTTTTCTGAACACTATTTGGTTTTTGTGAGATGATTTCAGGGAGGTACATCTTGAGCCTATTAGCTAAGAACTTGGCAAAGATCTTGTAAAATCTCGAGCAGCAAGCTATCGGTCTAAAATCTGTCATATTGTTGGAAGGTATATTTTTGGGGATGAGTTTGATGAAGTTGTGATTAACCTACCTCACCATTCTCCCCCCACCATAAACAATCTGACTGCTCTGCATATATCATCTTTGATTACCGACCAACTAGTCTGAAAGAATTTCCCATTGAAGCCATCTGGGCCATGGGCCTTATTAGACCCTATAGAGAAAGCAGCATGCCTCACCTCTTCATCTATCACTTGTTTACAAAGGTTGAAGTTCATTTCCTCATTCAATCTCCTCATAGGGAGAAGCACATTATACGGTTGCATAACAAGTTGGTTATATAGATTTTGGAAGTATTATACAGCCTCTACTCCCACCTATTTCCTTCCGTCTGTAGTAGATCCATCCTCTTTAACCAGGGAAAAAATCATCTTTGGGCACCCTCTTCTTCATAGTTGAATGGTAAATCGTTATGTTCTGATCCCCATCTTTACGCCATGCCATTCTACTTCTTTGCTAGTAGAAACACTCCTCAACTTTCTCAAGATTGACAATCTTTTTCTCCATGTATATTTCCTTGTTTATTGCTTTTGGGTAGAGAGGATTGCTACATACCTGCAAGGTAGCTTGCTCATATTCATTCCTAGCAAATGACAATAGGTTTTTAATATTGACTTTGTCCTTGGCCCATTCACTCAGACATCACTTGGTATTTTTCAGCTTCTTACAGACTACATATAGCGGTTCCCATCTATACATACATTCCATCCTTTGTCAACTACCTCCTTGAATCCCAACCAAGTAGTCCACAAATTAAGGAATCTAAACGGTTTGGGGATGGAATTCTCTTCTTTTAGATGGATCTACATACAAGCGTGGTCACTGAAGGGGTGTGAACCAAGCTTGATGAACGTGTTGGGAAGGATATCCGCCCATGCTTCATTTATGAAACCTCTATCCAACTTGCAAGAAATGCATCTACAAATTCCTTGCTTATTGGACCGAGTCACTTTCCCTCTGGTCATATTCAGTTCCGTGAGCATAGAATCATCAATCACCTAGTCAAAGTTCTCCATAATAGACTCGGGCACCTATTTTCCTCCTTTTTTCTCACCAACCATTCTCACTATGTTGAAATCCCTAAAAAGAATCTAGGGGATCTATTGTTGAGCCTCCTATATGATGCTCTCCCCGAGCGGGAGCCTATCTCTTTCCAAATGTTCCCCGTGAACAACATAGATTATATAGGAGAATCCACCTTTATTAAAGCTGCTAACAATGAAGAATTGTTCCGTCTCAGCAATGGGAACCACACTCCAGCAGGATGGGTTCCATCCTATACAAATCCTACCCAATTCTACTTGATCAAGGTTGGACAAGTATTCCCATCCAGTAGGGAATAAGGTTCCTACCCTCTCCTTCACATCCCTCCTTATTTTTGTCTCCAAACAGAAGCCCAAATCAATACCCAGATTATTGATGATTGCTTTGAACTTCTTTTGGCTTTAAGGAAGTGAGGCGCCCCCCACATTCCAAGTAAAGACCCCTCTATCGGAGCGGGTCTAGTTGCTGCTTCCTCCTCTACCATTACCAGTAGTGCTATATGTGCATCATGGGATGAGGTTGGACCCTGGGTCACCCAAGATCTCACCATCTCTAGTGTCATTTTTTTAGCACTGCAAATCTATTGGTAGTTCCAACATGCTCGCCACCTCCCTAGTTGAACTTGTCCTTAGTCCTTGATAGTGCTAGTGAAGGCTGGGAGCCCACTGTTGACTAGGTTGTAGAGTCCAACTCCATCTGACTTGTGATTCCATCTTCCACAGTAGTTGTAGGGTCAGTTCCCATGGTATTCACCGTAGTGGTCACTTTATTTCTTGTGGGGATGACATGTAGCAGAACACCCACCACTAGAACTCCTCCATTCGAGTGAAGGACATGTTCCTACTGTCTACCTTGCAAGCCCACTCACGTACCCATTGCTTTGGAGGCATGTTTTCTGGATAGGAGTTGTCGTCTGCTTTTGGACCTACTTATCCTGAAGGGTGAGGTTGTGGTCACAAGTGGTCTAGGGCCTGGGAAATCCCCATCATTGTGTCTGGAAACAAGGCAAGAGCTACAACGATCGGGGAGGGCATCATAATTGACCTTAATTTCCCAATATTTATCGTCAGGGAGCTCCACCATCACTACTGGTGGATGTTTCTTGTCTGTCGAGATATCAACACAAAATTGCACACATCCAATCTTCACTCTATGGGTCCTTTTGTCGAACACCCAAGGGGTTCCCAAAGCATAGGCAATTATCTCCACAACTCTGGGCGAGCAATGGGTGTCGGTGTTAGGAAGGACAACCATACCAGAAAGGTTTTGAGGGTAGCATGGTGAAGTTCGACCTCTGACGTCCATCTCCTCACCAAGACAAGTTTCGGGTCAAAGATCCACGACCCCACCTCAGTGGCTTTCTTCATGTCATTAATGGATGCAAATCTAACCAGTATCAGTCTGCTGACCAGGATCGAGGCTTCCAGGTCACCCCACGGTGTCTACATTGCACCATCCATCCATGTATGTGCTCAACTATCAATTTCTTCTTTCCCAACACCTGAACCAAAATGGAGAATCAGTGGTAGTCATTCATGTCAGTGAGCACCGGCTTGGAGAAGCTTGTCCACGGTCTGTCGTCTCCGTTCTTGTAAAAGGCTTGCCGTGGATCCTCCAGCGCAAGAGCTGACTTGGTGGTGGACTCCACTTGATCCTCGATCAAGGTGTTGATCCATGGTTTCTCCAAGGTGATGTCCACATCCGGGGAGGACCATGGCACCAGCTTGGGGTCGTCTTCCCATTGAGTCTCTCTAGAGGAAGGTTGATCGACTATTGTGGCTGGTTGTATAGATGTGATTGGGGTTAAGGAAGTGGACGTGGATGTATTTGAGGGTGGATAGGGGATGTCAGGGTTCAGTAGAAGGCATTACGACATTACTGTGAGTAGATGGGAGGTTGGGATTGGGTTTAAGGTTTGAATTGCAAGGGTTGCTGGGGATTTGATGAGGAATCCTCCCCCGCCTACCATGGATTGGCGAGTAGAGTCCAAGCATCGGTCCTAGAGATGGAACAAAGGTTTCTCACTCTAGAATTAGAGCCAACATACTTCTCTCTCATGTTGTGTTGCATCCCCTATGAGTTATATTGAGAAACTAATATAATTTCTCTCTCTTGTTGTATGTTGCATCCTCTATGATTTAAATTAAACAACAAATTTGAATTTTCTATCTCGTGTTGTATGTTGTGTCCGCTATGAGTTATATTGAGCAACTAATCTGATTTTCTATATCTAATTGTATGTTGCGTTTCTATTACCAATATTGAACAATCACCTATATTTTCTCCCTTTTGGTCCTTTGGACATGTTTCCCTAAACACTTTTCTCTCTCTCCTGAGAGGTTGACACATTTGATTAGCTATATGCTTTTATTTATATTGACTACCCAATTTGATGGATATTCTATTTGAACTCTTATTTATATTCATTCATTTTATTCCATGTGGAAACCCTAATTTGAATCTTTCATTCTCTAATCTTCTTGTGGTGGACTTTACGATCTTGGTTACACCTTATTTGTGGACATGATTATAGATTTTCTTATGGGCCCTCTGACACCACATGATAATTGTTGGATTCTCACATCTTATTATTTCAATTGATTGAAATTATTCTTGCCTCTACATTGTGCATTGCTTAGACTAATTATATTTCTTGTAGTAGTATATTTGTACAACTATACTTTTAGACTTGTGTATTCTATCTCAATAGTAAGTGTTTGTAATGACCCACCTCCCAACAACCCCCAATTAAGGAAGGACAAGAAGCTAGAGCAGTTATCCCAAAGAACATCATATGATTTTGCAAATAATAAAAATAATTAATAAATTCTACCACAACCGATCTTAATACATGATATAATTTTTTTTCTTTTCAAATACCCTTTAGAAAAATAGGATTTTAGAATTTTACCAAATGAGAGAACTATCTAACTATATTCCTCCAAACATTATTCAACCTTTTTCATTTTCAATGTGACCTTTTCTTGAACATCCACTTTATTAATCTTGTAGATGTAACTGCATATTACCCTAAAAAATCAACAAACAAAACTTCAGTCAGTATAATGAATTATACCGATATGTGGGGGAAACCAAAAGTTTACATATAATTGAAATAATATAACCAAAACAATTATTTGTTACAAAAAAATATTTACATTTTCTTCATAACTTCTCAACCGTTTTTGCCTAACCTCTAGTATACCCTCTCTTAGGTTTTTTTTCTATAGTTGACATTAGGATACCTCTTAATCTGGAGCTAGGTACCTCATTGGACACCTCTCAATCTGGAGCTAGGTGCCATTAGGTGTCCCCAATGTGGGGCTTTACCACTTATGACCTTCCCAACCTGGGGCTTGGTCTGACCTTCCCAACCTCGGATTTGGTCTTTTAGTCATCACCATGACTTTTTGGGATTTGGTATTTTAGTCATCACCATGACTTTACTCATCTTTTCATTCATAATTCCCAGAGGTGGTATGCGGGTTCGAGCAAGTTACAAGCTTTATATGGTGTAGTCATAGTTACTTAATAGATTACAAGAATTAAAGTTTATCCAAGCATTTAACTTCAAGAAATCAGTAAAACCTCAGAAATCACTGTGAACTAGAGAGATTGTCCATAAGCATAACTGTTGACTCAAGGTCAATTAGGTCAATGTTGACTCACGTCTAAATTGACTAAACCCTTGTTTTGATGATGACTAACCATTCCACATATTGGTGTCTAATTCTTCTACATTGAGTGATTTCAGATTAGGTTTAGACACACTCCAAATGCCCTAACTTGCGCATATCAAATTGGAGAAAAGACAAGTCAAAATAGCTACAAGTGTGCAATTTGGGATCTCTATGTAAATGACCTTAGAATTGCTTTGTAATCACTTGTAATGATTGTATGACTTGTAATTAAGCTTAGAAAAATTATTGGGACACAAAAATCCATCATTTGTACGGTTAAACAAAAATTCCAAAATACCCATAACAGGGATTTTGTCGGCCGAATTCCAAACTCGGCCGATCCATATATTCTGGGATTTTTGTTGGAATTGGCCGAAGTACAAACTCAGCCGATTCACCGTTCGGTCGAGTTCTAGCTAGGAAACTCGGCCGATCCACTGATCGGTCCAAGTCTAGAAATGGACCGATCGGTCGAGTTTCTCAAAGGAAACTCGGTCGACAGTCTAGCTTTCAGCCTTGTCTTTTAGTGGTTCGGCCGAATTGCCTTTATAGAAACTCGGCCGATCAGACTGTACTGGAATGTAGAAAAAGCATTTCCAACCGTTGGAGACTTTGTTGGGACCCAAAATAGATCCGTTGCAACTTGTAAAACGGCTATTTTTCGTTCACAAGTGTTCCCAAAGGCTAAGAGGCATCCCCAGCTATAAATAGGACCCCTTGGGCTTCATTCCAAGGTTGAGCATTCCATGCAAACTCTTTGAGAGGTTCCTATTCTATAGTTGAGTGCTTCCTACAGCCTCCTCTCTCTCTCTAAGCTTAATCACTTGCTACATCCATTAGAGTGAGTAGGAAATCTGTAAGAGAGCTAGTCATATTTGTATATCTTGTGAGGCTCTCACTTCCACCACCTCCTATCTCTTCTTTCAATCATGAAGATGAAGGTTCTCTCTCTTGTCCAAGAGAGGTGAAGAAGAACAAGGGAAGGAGTCCCTTGGTGAAGATCAAGGCTGAAGACTTGGAGCTAGAGTGGGTAAGCCCTTGGAGAAGGCAGAAGACTCAAGCTCAAGTGGGTAAGTCCTTGGTGGAAAGCTTCTCCGAGTGAAGGCGAAGTCAAAGGCGGAAGATCCAAGAAGAGTGGGTAATTCCTACAAGGCCGAAGACTTGTGCAAGAGTGGGTAAGTCCTTGGAGAAGGCCGAAGACTCTTGCAAAGTGGGTAAGTCCTTGGTAAGGTTGAAGACTCTTTGTATTGGATAGGTAAGTCCTTTGTGGGTCATGTGTTGTATGTCTTATTAATGAATATAAGAGTGCAATTGTTTGAAGTCCTAGAGGTTGACCTCTCTAGGCAAGTGGACTGACACACTTCTAGTTTGAAGTGTGGAACCACTCTAAATAGATTGTCTAATTGGTGCATGTTCAATCTCTCTTATCCTTGCTATGCATGTTTTAGTTACACTCAAATTGCCTATTTAGCAACCTTATCTTGTCATATATTTTGAAGGTTTAATGAATTTTGTTTAAGTGCTTTCAGCTCTATTCACCCCCCTCTAGAGCATCTAAGTCACCCATCTAGGATCCAACAAGTGGTATCAGAGCGGGTCTTCTCCAAGCATACTTCAACAAGTAGGAGAAGATGGGTGACTACCTAGGAGGGAGACTCTCGACCAGCCTTCCAATCTTCAATGGGAGCAACTTCCTCTATTGGAGAAGAAGACTTCAATTCTTCATCCAAGGATCAAGTCTCGAGATGTGGCAAATGGTGAACAGCCCATACATTCTACCAAAGACAAACATTGAAGAATGGGATGAAGCCACCTTGATGAAAGCAACCTTGAATGCTAGAGCCATGCACATCCTATATGCCTCCATGACCCCCACCGAGTTCAATCGGATTTCTTCATGTGAAACAGCCTACGAGGTATGGAGAAAGCTTTGCATCACTTATGAAGGGACTGATCAAGTGAAGGAAAGCAAAGTCTACATGCTCAAGGGGCTGCTTGAGAACTTCAAGATGGGAAAGGAGGAGAGTATAGCCAACATGTACTCAAGGATCAACACCATTGTAAATGGTCTTGCTATTCTAGGTCATCCTATGTCTAGTGGAGAGATCAACTCAAAGATCCTTAGAACTCTTCCCAAGAGGTGGGAATCCAAGGTGACTTCTATTGAAGAAGCAAGGTCACTTAAAGACATCCCCATTGAAGAGCTCATTGGAAATCTACAAGCACATGAGGCTACACTTGACAAGAGGGAGGAAGTTGAAAGACAAGAGAAGAAAGAGCTGAAGAGAATGAAGAAGGCTGAAATGAAGGCTCAAATTGAAGCTATCATGGAACAAGTCTCTCCATCCTCTCAAGCTAAGGAAGATGCCATGTTCTCCAAGGGTAAGCTCTACAAAGGCAAGTCCTCCTCAACCCGGTGCTTCACATGTGGAAAGAAGGGTCACTACAAGGAAGATTGCCCACAAGGCAAAAAGACCCATCTTCACAAGAAGAAATGGCAATCAAGCTCAAGTGGCTCCTCCAACTCAAGATCAAGTGAAGATTCAAGTGAAGGATCATGCTCAAGCTCAAGTGATGAAGGAGAATGCCATTTTGCTCTTATAGCATCAACAAGTGAAGACTCAAGTGAGGTAAACCTAGACTCGTTAGATAAAGAATCTTTAATTTCTATTATTCATGATATTTGTGCCTCTTATAAGTCTTCTAAAAAGAAAAAGAAAAAGCTTGCTAAAATTGTTGATAATTTGCATATAGAACTAGATGATCTTGAATATGCAAATTCTTGCTTGCTTATTGATAAAAATGATTGTCTTAGCCAAGTAGACTCTCTTAAACTTGAAAATGCTAGTTTACTTGATAAGATTAAATTTCTAGAAGCTCAACCTCTCATGCCTAATTCTAATGAAGAGCATACTTTAATTGTTGATTCTCTCATGCATGACATTGATGTTCTTAAATCTGAAAACAAGGACAAAGATTTTGTTTTGCATGAATTAGAAATAGAAAATGCCTCCTTACTTGCTAAAATCAATGGGCATGAATCTTGTTGTAGTTCTACAAATAGAGAGAATGATGTTGCTTCTCTTCATATTGATAGAGATTCATATTTAACTAAAACTCTTTGCTTAGAAAATGATCTTCTACATGCTAGAGATAACATTAATCAATTGTCTTCTACTATTGCTTCTCTTAAGCATGATAATGACAGTTTGAGATCTTCTTTGCAAAGATTCTTAGTGGGTAAAAAGAATCTTAATGACATCCTACACCATACTACTAAACAAATTGGTAGACATGGTTTAGGATATGATAGTAGTCAAGGGAACAACAAAGATAAAGGACCTCCAATATTCCATGGAGAATCCTCTAGTTCCAAGACTATGGGCACATGCAACTATTGCAATGAATTAGGTCATTATTCTAATTGTTGTCCTTTTAGGAAAGCACCCAAGAGCAATAGGATTTGGGTTGCTAAACTAACTCCTCCGGACCCAAAAACACGATTGGGGACCATTTCATCTTTCTTCTTGTAGGTACTTGCGAATGGATTGACTTGAGGTATTGAATTGCAAATTGTCTTGTCAATCCACATGAAAGAAGAAAGGTGAGATGTGTAGAGGGTGACAACAAGTGGAAAAGCAATGGTAAGCACAAAGGTAATGGTTTTATTGCTTATAACCTATCCTAACTTGTTTTTGTCAAGTTAATGTGCACTATACATATGGTTTTTGAGTCAAAAGTGGTATTTTGTGTTTCTCTTCACACTCTTGCTCAAAAACTGTTTCTAATGATTATATAGTGCATTACTAACTTGCTTAGACATGTTTGGATATGGTTTGTATATTTATCATGCCTTTAAATATGTTTATGAGATATATGTGCTTTTTGACAGCTGCTTTGTCGGTCGAGTTTGCCCTATTGAAACTCGACCGATAGGCACCAATGGGTGTTGCCAGCAGTTGTCATCGGTCGAGTTGCCAATGCACAGAACTCGACCGATTACACTGTGCATAGAATATAAATTTGACTTATTGAGTGAGAATTTCTCTCTCAACTAGATTTTCTCAACCAATAGCCTTATTATTTGGCACTCTCATTTGGTACCTTTATATGTGCATATTGCCATGTTCTAAATGCGTATCTTGCTTACAACTCTATCTCTCTAATTGCTCTAAATTGGTATATCTATATCGTGCAATTACTTGTTTTGAGTTGTTTTGCAGGTTTTGATGATGAACTCTTTGGATCTCTTGGTTGTGTCTTAAATTGCTTCTGTTGTACTCTAACTTGCTACATCTATCTAGGTGTATATCTTGTTTTGATACAACCTTGAGGTTCTTAGGGGTAATCATCTTATGGTAAGGATGCATATCTAGTGAGTTATATCCTTTCATGCTTCTTAAATTGCATATCTCTTTGTTTGGATATATCTCTACATCTACTCATAGCTTGATCTATCTTATGTATCTTTTAGTATATCTTGCTATGATCTAGATCCTACTAGTAGTCCTAACTTGTGATATCATCTACTAGTAGTTCATATACATGTAGCTCTAACCCAGTTCATAATTGGCATCTTTGCTCATCTATATGCTATGCTTGTATCTTGTCTCATACAATGCTCAAGATTGTTCCTTGAATTGCATATCTACTATCTTGAGTTGCTTGCATAACATTGTGATGCAGGGTACATAGATCTACATTATATGTAGAAATTGGAGTATTTTTAAATTTTATGCAACTTTTGCTCCAGTTTCAGTTTTTGCTGCAAGTATAGTGTTTTTTATGCAGAAACACCCTTCTGAGCAAGACTCATCGCTTTGCCATGAGCTCCGATGGTTTTTGGTCAAATTCCATCATCTTGAGGGTCAAAGTTGTGATTTATTGTTTTTCTGCAGTACTTTATCTTGCATTTTTGGGATGTTCAAGTATATGCTTTAACTTGCTTTTCTTTCTATGCTTGGACAAGCCCCTATTTGCGCTCTTCTACTCTCCTTATATAACTTTTGTTATCTTCTTTCTCTTAACAAGTGGTGTTTCTTAGTTTCTTCACACCCCCACCTTTTTGAAATGACAAAGGGGGAGAAAGGTAATGTCTTCTTTTAAAAAGAGGAAGAAGGCATGTCTTACATGAAGAAGAGAAGTATGTTCATGTAAAGGGAGAAGGTAAATGGGAGACGACATATATGTGTAGACCATATATGAGTAGAAGACATAGTATCTATAAATGTTATGAAAGCTAACCATGTAGGAGAAATAGCATCAATTGAGGGGGAGTATGAGAACTCCATGCGCATCAATTGAGGGGGAGCATATGAGCTCAATTCTTTTGAAACCCCTAGGTTTCTCCAAAGGTATGATTTTACTTTAAAGCTTTCAATACATTTATGGAATGATTTGTCATCTTCAAAAAGGGGGAGAATGTTGACTCAAGGTCAATTAGGTCAATGTTGACTCACGTCTAAATTGACTAAACCCTTGTTTTGATGATGACTAACCATTCCACATATTGGTGTCTACTGCTTCTACATTGAGTGATTTCAGATTAGGTTTAGACACACTCCAAATGCCCTAACTTGCGCATATCAAATTGGAGAAAAGACAAGTCAAAATAGCTACAAGTGTGCAATTTGGGATCTCTATGTAAATGACCTTAGAATTGCTTTGTAATCACTTGTAATGATTGTATGACTTGTAATTAAGCTTAGAAAAATTATTGGGACACAAAAATCCATCATTTGTACGGTTAAACAAAAATTCCAAAATACCCATAACAGGGATTTTGTCGGCCGAATTCCAAACTCGGCCGATCCATATATTCTGGGATTTTTGTTGGAATCGGCCGAGTTACAAACTCAGCCGATTCACCGTTCGGTCGAGTTCTAGCTAGGAAACTCGGCCGATCCACTGATCGGTCCAAGTCTGGAAATGGACCGATCGGTCGAGTTTCTCAAAGGAAACTCGGCCGACAGTCTAGCTTTCAGCCTTGTCTTTTAGTGGTTCGGCCGAATTGCCTTTATAGAAACTCGGCCGATCAGACTGTACTGGAATGCAGAAAAAGCATTTCCAACCGTTGGAGACTTTGTTGGGACCCAAAATAGATCCGTTGCAACTTGTAAAACGGCTATTTTTCGTTCACAAGTGTTCCCAAAGGCTAAGAGGAATCCCCAGCTATAAATAGGACCCCTTGGGCTTCATTCCAAGGTTGAGCATTCCATGCAAACTCTTTGAGAGGTTCCTATTCTATAGTTGAGTGCTTCCTACAGCCTCCTCTCTCTCTCTAAGCTTAATCACTTGCTACATCCATTAGAGTGAGTAGGAAATCTGTAAGAGAGCTAGTCATATTTGTATATCTTGTGAGGCTCTCACTTCCACCACCTCCTATCTCTTCTTTCAATCATGAAGATGAAGGTTCTCTCTCTTGTCCAAGAGAGGTGAAGAAGAACAAGGGAAGGAGTCCCTTGGTGAAGATCAAGGCTGAAGACTTGGAGCTAGAGTGGGTAAGCCCTTGGAGAAGGCAGAAGACTCAAGATCAAGTGGGTAAGTCCTTGGTGGAAAGCTTCTCCGAGTGAAGGCAAAGTCAAAGGCGGAAGATCCAAGAAGAGTGGGTAATTCCTACAAGGCCGAAGACTTGTGCAAGAGTGGGTAAGTCCTTGGAGAAGGCCGAAGACTCTTGCAAAGTGGGTAAGTCCTTGGTAAGGTTGAAGACTCTTTGTATTGGATAGGTAAGTCCTCTGTGGGTCATGTGTTGTATGTCTTATTAATGAATATAAGAGTGCAATTGTTTGAAGTCCTAGAGGTTGACCTCTCTAGGCAAGTGGACTGACACACTTCTAGTTTGAAGTGTGGAACCACTCTAAATAGCTTGTCTAATTGGTGCATGTTCAATCTCTCTTATCCTTGCTATGCATGTTTTAGTTACACTCAAATTGCCTATTTAGCAACCTTATCTTGTCATATATTTTGAAGGTTTAATGAATTTTGTTTAAGTGCTTTCAGCTCTATTCACCCCCCTCTAGAGCATCTAAGTCACCCATCTAGGATCCAACAATAACCACATACCCAATTTGGCAGTCTCAAAACTAAGCAAGATAGCTAATCCAATCAAGAATTCCAATCAACCAAGCCAAGCAATAAATCAAGTAACTTAATCCTAAAATGTATTATAACATCTAATTGTTATAATCACATCCAAACATCTTTTATTGACCTAGGAGTCCATTCTAGGGTTTCTAAACCTTATTAGGGTTTTTTGGTTTTACTTTCCAATTTGACCCTTTTTATGTCAACAAACCCTAAAAGTACTTTTCTACTCATAAAAATCCTAATTACTCAAATTAGCCAAATTAAGGGTCTTTATCCAAAAGTTAATTCCAAAACATCATTTTCTTCCCTTCTTGATTGATTTCCATATTTAAATCCATTAAACCTCATAACTATCAAAATTAGGGTTTCTAAGTCCATTAATGCACTTTTATAATCATGGAATCCTAATTAATAAAATTATGAACAAGTATAATCCAATTAGATCTAATCCATCCTTTTTATTTCAAAAAGATAAACTTTGCTCATAATAGTCAGGGAACACCATTAGATCCATTAATATTCAAAACTTAGGTTTTCAAATTAATTACAACTATTAAATATAGCATCTTTACACACTTTTCTAGTTATGAGTATACTTAGGACTTGAGTTCATTTTTAATGGATTCTACATATTTTTCTCATCAAAATTCACTATCTACGTTTATTTTTCAACCAAGGGATCAATTTTTAATAAATTATGGAAAACCAAGCTCTGATACCAAATGAAACAACCCCACCTCCCAACAACCCCCAATTAGTGAAGGCCAAGAAGCTAGAGCCTTTATCCCAAACAAGATCATATGGTTTACAAATAATAAAATTAATTAATAAATTCTACCACAACTAAGATTAATGCATGATATAATTTTTTTTCTTTTCACATTCGTTTCAAAAAATAAGATTTAAGAATTTTATCCAAGGAGAGAACTATCTAATTATATTCCTCTAAACATTATTTAGCATTATTCTTTTCAATCTCACCTTTTATTGGACATGAACTTTCCATTAATCTTGTAGACGTAATTGCATATTACCCTAAAACATTAACAAGAAAAATGTCGGTCAGTATAATGAATTATACCGATATGTGGGGGAAACCAAAAGTTTGTATATAATTGTAACAACATAGCCATAATAATTATTTGTTACAAAATAAAATTTACATTTTTTTCATAACTTCACAACCATTTTTACCTAACCTATGGTATACCCACTCTTAGGGTTTTTTCCCTACATCGAACATTAGGCTACCTCTCAATCTGGAGCTCGGTACCTCATTGGTCACCTCTTAATCTATATCAAGGTTCGATTAAGTGTCCCCAACTTGGGGCTTGACCATGTATGACCTTCCCAACCCATGGCTTGGTCTAACGTTCCCAACCTGGGTCTTAGTCTTTTAGTCACGACCATGACTTTACTCATCTTTTTATTCATAATTCCCAAAGATGGTATGCGGGCACTAGTATAGAATTGGCTTATAACATCCCATTTACAGGCGTCGGTAGTATATAGGAATCTGACACCAAAACCCTGCAACATTGGTTGAATACACAAACCGACATCTATATTTGAAGAGCGACCAGACACGAGTATCATTTTTTATTTAGCGTCAGTTCCTCAATAAGCAACCGACGCCTAAAATCGACCGCCAAATCCGAATTTTCCAGTGGAAAAAATTTACCTCCAAAATTTAACATACGACATCGGTTATTAACTAACCAACCGATGACTAAAGGTTTTTTGCGAGACAGAAAATTGGGCCCTATTGTATCGTCAGTTTTCTTGCAATAACCGACACCTATGTGTTTTCGCGCATTGTTCCCGTGAAAATTTCCACCCCCTTTGGCGTCGGTTTTCTACAGCAACCGACGACCATGATCAGAATTCGAGAACATTTTTTTGTCGGTATATGCAGATAGACGTCAGTTTTTCTAGTTGAAATCGATGACTATCATTGAACGTAGGAGTCAGTTTTTGTGTGGTAACTGACGCTGATTGTTTTAAGTGTCGATTTTTTGAATAACTGATGCCTATGGTTAAATTAATTGCACTCGTGCAATCCAGGCTCTTCCCCTTTCTCTGTTTCATTATCGACTCTACTTAGGTCTGGCGATCGATTCCCTGCTCAAGCCACCGCTCGTTGCTCCTCTACTCGCCACCGCCACCGCCATCACCGTTCGTTGCTTCGACCGCCACCGTTCGTTGCTCCGGCCGCCGCCTGTTGCTCCTCTGCTCGCCGCCACTACTGTCGTTCGTTGCTCTGGTCACCACTATTCATTGCTCCAGCTTCCGCCTGATGCTTCTCTTCTCAAAGCCACCTGCTCGCTACTCCTGCTCGCCTTCTCCTGGTCGCCACCGCCGCCACTCTCGCAGTGTTAAAGGATCTAAAGCATGTCCTATATGTAAAGAGAACACTAATTCAATATGATTAAAACACGGGGGCAATACTGTATATCTTGGTCATCGAAGGTTTCTTTCAAAATTCCATCTGTATTGTAGGTTGCGTAAAGCATTCAATGGACGGAATGAGGAACAAAGTGCACCTAAAACTATACTAGAGGAAGATGTTTATGAAAGAGTAAAAGACTTTTCCAATGAATTTGGTAAGAGATCGCAATGTAAAATGGCCACACAGAGTGACAAATCTTTATTCAAGAAGAATTCAATATTTTGGGATCTTCCTTATTGGAGTTCTTTGGCAGTCAGGCATTGTATCGATGTCATGCACATTGAGAAAAATGTCTGTGATAGCGTCATTGGTACTCTATTAAATATACCGGGTAAGACTAAAGATGGGATAAAATCCAGAATGAACCTATGTGAAATGGGAATAAGGACAAAATTAATAGAAGTAGTTAGTAGCGATAGGAGAACATACTGTTGGGTTTTGTGGAGAAGACATGCACGACAGAAGCAATAAAATCCACGCATCCCGAAATAGGATCTCGTCGACAACAACGTATTTAGAAGGAGTGTTTACGGGATATACCTTATCGCGGAGCAAGTCCGACGATCTCCCGCTGCACGACGGTGCAACGCTGCTTGTCTACACGGATGGAAATTCTCTCCCATTTGCTGTCGCAGGTTGATCTGGCGGTGCTCCTTTGCGGCAGTGATGTCCACCGCTTGTAGCGCGTACAGGTGGCCGTCGACGTCCTCCGAACGCAGGCGTCAAGGCGTCTGCGTCTCTACTTCATCCACGCGGATGGATGGAACTCCACGTCACGCTTCCTAAGCCGGCGGGAAGGAGTGTGTCTCTGCAGCAGCGTGCTAGCGGCGCGTTGCTCTCCTTTTGCTCCTAAGGACGGTGACGGCTAGGGTTTACGTGCATGAGCATAAACTAAAAGCATCTCTCGATATCTTATATAGATATCGGCCGTCAATCCTCCTTTAAATAGGATACAAAGGGAAGTAGGGTTTCCTAAACCCATCGGTAAATAGAAACGTTGCGTTAATTAAAATGCTCATGGATTAATTAGAATATTCTAGAATTCATTAAATAACCAAATAATCGCATTAATTGATTAATTAATATTCGATTCCATGCAATTGCTTGGGATGGCTTTATGGGCATACATATACCAACAGACTCCCACTTGCACTTAGAGCCAGTCACTCCAATATTATTCTAATCCATTACATAAACATTTTAGTAATCAATGTGATTCAGAGCAATTCCAATCAAATCCACAATTATACTCCTATTCCAACACATCCTATGTGTGTGGCCCAGTAGGCTCCAAATTACATTGGCAGTAATATCCATAATCATATTATGATTTCACAAGCAATGATTGGTACCTAGCAAGACTTCATTGCCACCCAAGTAATTGGAGAAGTTGGATAACAACTTGACCTATCATTCGTGACTGGTGTTACAGTGATTGTATAGTTCTTTTGTCACTGATATCCTGATTGAACTCGAGTCATGGAATTGTTATCCTTTTCAACATTCAATCCATGTTCCTTAAACTAGAGCAGACTGTCTGAGATATATGTAAACTCAATATCACATATTGACTCGCATCAGCATGGCCATGCATTTCTCAGTCTCGCTTATCAAGTGGCCGGAATATCAAACTCTCGTAGGAAGGACAAATTCCATCTACATCACTCACATTCATCCCCATGTGTCACAGTGCACCCAAGCACCATCTTTATGGCAATCCTTATTCAGGACCACGGTGGATGATGTCAAAGTACACCAAACGACATGTGATAAGTGTAGTGACTTCAGGTCTAAGAACCACAATCACCACCATCATTATGAGATGTGACTCTAACTACCAATCATGGTATCCATGTGTCACTCTCAAGGTGGGTCTATCCGATACACTGTTCTCTAACAAGTATCTATGTATTTGGTTTGATATCTCCATATCATGGATAATGAGATTCTTCCATCAACCAACATACATTCTAATCTTATGTTTTATTGATGTCAATAGATATTTCCACAATAACAACCGATTAGGGACAAAACAAGAATACATACTCTTAGCATACATATGATCTCAGTATTCAGGTCATCAACCCGAAGACATATGTCATTGAGTATATTATTCTATAGACATCTATAAGTTTTATGGTCATCTCACAATATAAAACACAAACATATAGATTGGAAACTTGGCTTATTGATATGATCAATGTAATATTACAAATTGTTTACATAGTATCCCATTACAATCATCAAATGATAGTCTCTATGGGCATACATACCAACAGATTCCCACTTGCACTTAGACCCAATCACTCATGAATCTCAATCCAAGTGATCGAACATGCCCGTCATGTTTCAGCTGTGAAAGTGCTTTTGTGAGCGGGTCAGCCACATTGCTTTCTGTAGGTACTCTACAAATCTTCACATCCCCTCATTGTACGATCTCTCATATGAGATGGAACTGCCGTACAATATATTTGGAACGTTGGTGTGATCTTGGTTCTTTAGCCTGTGCAATTGCTCCATTGTTGTCACAAAACAACTCAATTGCATCACCAGCGCTTGGAACCACTCCAAGTTCAGAAATGAACTTCTTGATCCACACAGCTTCCTTCACATCATTAGATGCGGAAATATATTCGACCTCTATTGTAGAATCCGCAACCATCTCTTGCTTGGAACTCTTCCAGCTCACAGCTCCGTTGTTCAGGAAAAACACAAATCCAGATTGCGATCTGTAGTCATCTTTGTCAGTTTGGAAGCTAGCATCGGTGTAACCCTTTACAATGAGCTCTTCCTCACCGTCGTATACCAAGAATTTATCCTTAGTCCTTCTCAAGTACTTTAGGATGTTCTTTACGGCTGCCCAGTGACACTCACCTGGATCTGACTGATATCGGCTCGTCATGCTCAAAGCATATGACACATCAGGACGAGTACATAACATTACGTACATGATAGATCCAATTGTTGATGCATATGGAATCTTACTCATGCGTGCCCGTTAATCACATGAACTAGGACACTGGGCTTTAGAGATTGTAACCCCATGGGACATGGGCAAGTTACCTCTCTTAGAACCCTCCATGCTAAACCTCTTTAGCACCTTGTCAATGTATGTGCTCTGTCTTAGGTCTAGAAGCCTTCTAGATCTATCTTTATAGATCTTGATCCCTAGTATATAGGATGCTTCACCTAAATCCTTCATAGAGAAGGTTTTCCCTAGCCAACCTTTTGCTGTCTGAAGAATAGGGATGTCATTTCCCATCAATAGTATGTCATCCACATACAATATGAGAAATATGATTATGCTCCCACTAACCCTTTTGTAAACACAAGGTTCATCTTCATTTTGACTAAAGCCAAAATTTTTGACTACTTCATCAAAATGTAGATTCCAGCTCCGAGATGCTTGCTTCAATCCATAGATTGACCTTTGTAGCTTACAGACTTTATTAGCTTCCTTTGGATCGATAAAACCCTCAGGTTGTGTCATGTACACATCCTCGAGTAAATTCCCATTAAGGAATGTTGTTTTAACATCCATCTGCCAAATCTCATAGTCATGATAAGCTACAATGGCAAGCATGATCCTGATGGATTTAACCATGGCAACTAGTGAGAAGGTCTCGTCATAATCAACACCTTGAATTTGATGGAATCCTTTCACAACCAATCTACCTTTATAGGTTTGAACATTTCCATCCATGTCAGTCTTCTTCTTGAAGACCCACTTGCACCCTATGGGTCTTACCCCTTCGGGTGGATCCACCAAGGTCCATACCTTGTTGGTGTACATGGATTCCATCTCAGATCTCATGGCTTCGAGCCATTTTTCAGATTCTGGTCCCTTAGTAGCTTCTAGATAGGAAGTTGGCTCATCTGCTATGACCAATTCATCATTGTCTTGAGTCATGAGAAATCCAAATCTCTCAGGCTCAAGTCGTGTCCTACTAGACCTACGAGGTTCCTGTGTTACATTTAGAACCTGAAATTCCACAACAACTTGTGAGTCTTAATGTTCCTTATGTACCTGCTCAGGTTCTCTGCTTTCTTGTTGGTCTCTAACTTCTTCGAGCTCTACATTCCTCCCACTAGTTCCTTTGGAAATAAATTCCTTTTCAAGAAATACAGCAGTCCTAGCAACAAACACTTTGTTGACAGTTGGTGTGTAGAAGTAGTATCCCTGAGTTTCCTTGGGGTATCCAACAAAATAGCATTTTTCTGATTTGGGTCCAAGCTTTTCAGGAAATTGTTTCCTAACATAAGCTTCACATCCCCAAATCTTTAACATAGAAAAATTGGGACGATTCCCATTCCATATCTCATATGGTGTCTTTTGAACCGATTTGGAAGGTACACGGTTAAGTGTAAATGTTGCAGTTTCAAGAGCATATCCCCAGAATGATATTGGAAGTTCGACTGAACTCATCATTGATCGTACCATGTATAATAATGTCCAATTCCTTCTTTCTGACACACCATTATGTTGTGGTGTACCAGGTGGAGTCCATTGTGATACAATACCACGGTCTCTCAAAAGGTCCTCAAACTCTTGGCTTAAGTATTCTCCACCTCGATCTGAACAGAGTGCTTTAATACTCTTACCAAGTTTCTTCTCTACTTCATTCATGAAAGTCTTGAACATTTCAAGAGTTTCTGACTTGTGTTTCATAAGATATACATAGCCATACCTACTGAGGTCATCAGTGAAGGTAATGAAGTATTGATCGCCTCCTCTAGCATTTGATCTAAAAGGTCCACATACATCAGTATGTATGAGCCCTAGTAGATCACTGGCTCTCTCACTATGTCCAGCAAAAGGAGTCTTGGTCATCTTCCCTAATAAACATGCCTCACATGTCTCTAATGATTCAAAATCAAAAGAGTCTAGATAACCATCCTTATGGAGTCTAGATATGATCTTCTCATTTATGTGCCCAAGACGATAATGCCATAAGAATGTTTTGTTTGAGTTGTTAAGTTTTAACCTTTTAGTATTTATGTTGTATACGCTAGTCTCAAGTTCTAATAAGTAGATATCATAAGACATAGGGGCATTTCCATAAAAGATCTCATCTTTAGATATAGAAATAATTCCATTCTTAATGTGAAATTCAAATCCACTCTTGTCCATACAAGATACAGAAATAATATTTCTATTAATGGTAGGTCATACTAACAATTATCTAATTCTATTACAAGACCCATAGGCAAAGATAAACTAATAACTCCAACTACGGTGGCAACAACTCTTGCTCCATTAGAAACCCACAGCTCGACTTAGCCCTTTCGTAAAGGCTTACTTCTTATCAGATCCTGCATATTAGAACATATGTGAGATCCACATCCGGTATCCAATACCCATGATGAAAAAGTATTTAAGTTTATCTCAATAACGTATATACCTGGAGTGGAGATCTCTATCCCCTACTTCTTCTTCCTCAATTCCTCCAGGTAGAGAGGACAGTTTCTTTTCCAATGTCCAGGCTGGTGACAATGGTGACAACTGCCTTCTTTGGAGATCCCACATTTAGCTTTGAGCGCGGATGACTTTGGCTTCTGCACGGCTTTAGAACTTTTCTTAGCCTTGCCTCTGCCTTTTGACTTTCCCTTTGCCTTGCTGATCACCATCACAGACTTGGGCTTGTCTTTCTTCATCTGTGCTTCAGCTGTCCTCAACATGCCCAACAATTCTGACAACGGCTTGTCAAAATTGTTCATGTTGTAGTTCATGACAAAATGACTATATAATTCAGGAAATGATTTTAGAATCACATCAGTGGCCAACTCTTGACCTAGGGGAAATCCCAACTTGGATAGGCTTTCCACGTACCCAATCAAGGTGAATATATGGGTGCCAACTGAGTCTCCCTCTTTCATCTTGCTTTTGAACAAAACCTTTGAGACATCATAACTCTCCTGTCTTGCTTGATGTTGATACTTGTTCTTGAGATGTGTTACCATCTCCATGACATTCATGTTCTCATGTTTCTCTTGCAACTCATAGTTCATTGAGCACAACATCAGGCACTTGACATCCACGACATCATCAAGGTGCTTCTTGTAAGCATCCTTTTCAGCCTTGGGCGCATTTACGGCGGGCTCCTCTGGCTTTGGTGTTTCAAGGACATAGAGCTTACGCTCATGTGTGAGAACAATTCTCAGCATCCTAAACCAGTTTTGAAAGTTGGTTCCAGTGAGTTTGTCCTTCTCAAGGACCGATCGCAACGAGAACGTGTGAGTGTTGTTTGCCATTTGATTGCTACAAAAGAAAAATTTGCATTTAGTCCAAAACATTTTGACTTGTAAAGATTTGATAAACGAGATTAATTAGGCCTTTAATTAATTATGCTCCCACTAATTTTTTCAAATTGATAGCCCTCACTATCAACTCAGAAGATTGCAAAGCACAACCTTCTAGTGAGCCAAGATCCAAAATAATTGGATCAATGCCCAACCAACGCCGGTGTCAAAGACCAAATACTAAGGTAGGCAACTTTTGCCAATTGCATCATATGCAACTCTTGGATAGATGATCATGCACAACTCCTTGCCATGATGCATCTGTGTGCCTCTAGGTACTTAATGAAAACTACTAGAGGGGGGGGTGAATAGAGTTTTATAGATAATTTAACAATTATTTAAACTCAAACAACCACAATGAAAATATTGGACAAGGAGACACAGGGTTTAGAGTGGTTCCAACCTTAGCAAATACTAAGGAAGTCAGTCCACTACCCGGTTGCTTACCCAACCGGGATTTGAAAAGAAATTTATTTTATTACCTCGCAAGGACTTTACATAAAATACAATTTCTTTTCCCAAACCCTTCAAGCAGCCTTCACCTAGAAGTAATCGCCCAACCTTGAAGCAGCCTTCCCTTGAAGTAGATGCACCAACTCCCGTTGCACCAGCCTTCTGAAGTAGCTTCCCGTGCGATAGCCTTCTTGAAGTAGCTTGAAGTCCCCTTCTCCACCTGAGAAGTCAACCCTCTCCAACCCGCAGCCTCCAACCCTAGGAGTAGCAAGGAGAGTACAAAAGATAAAAAGGAACAAGAAGGAAAATAGAAATTACAATACTGTTGTAAGCACAAGGCTTGATTTTCCTATATCAAGCGTTTAGATCTCCTAACCAATGTGTATGACAATGTGATTGTAGTGGATAGGAGATACTAGCCTATAGGACACGAAATGGGAGCAATAGGAATGAATGGCAAGTGTAGGAATTGCTCTAATGCTCTAAAACAGATTACAAGTGAGTATTCAAGCTCAAGTATAGCACAAGTATAGCTTAGGTGTATTTTGGTGTCCTAAGGCATGTCCTATTTATAGGAGTGGCCTATGAATACTTAAGGTCATTCTAGACAACTTCTAGGGGCTTCTAAGTGCTTAACTAGCCGTTAGGTATAAGTTAGGTGCGTTAGTAACGGCTAGTTGCTTTATTCTGCAGTTGCTGTCAGAGACCATCTCGGTCGACAATTTGTCGACCGAGATACCTACTCGGTCGAAGTTTTATCGACCGACAGGATCTCTGGATCAAGTGTTTTGCAACTGTCAACTGCTGTGTCTAACGGCTACTTTTGGTCAATCTCGGTCGAGAAGTTTGTCGACCGAGAGTGTCTCGGTCAAGGAGTTTGTCGACCGAGATTGACCCTGTTTCAAGGTTTCAATTTAGGCACTAATTATATGTGTGAGTGTGCATATTGTGATCCTATTGGAATGGAATGACTTGTCTAACTATGGTGTTTAGCTAGGGAAAATCTAACGCTTGATTTACATGCAATTCTAAGTACTTGTACATTATATATTTGTACAAGTTTTTACAATAGTGATTACATTGCATGGAAATATAAATATGTAAGCTCTTTGGATTTTCCCTAGTTGCTTTGTCATCCACCTTAATCCTGCACACTCAAGTAGCTCGTTAGATCAACAAGAATGAAATGTTTGTCATCATCGAAACAAAGGGATTTACCATAATGTCCAATTTATCCAACACTTAATCCTATCAAGGTTCCCTAGTTAAGTCCAACCCATAAGCCAACAAGATGAGTGTGTACCCTGCGGAGGCAGACCCACACACCCACCATCACACTTCCACGAGATAGATAGTGTACCACGTGGAGGTGTGCCCACACATAGTCAATCAAGCTTTTCATGTGTGTTGCTTTATGGAAGGCAACTAAAACTTAATATTATTAATTGAGGGATTTTATTAATACATATAAATATCCAAACACCACATACTTATAGTACGTATCATATACTACTATATCCACAACCACAAATGATAGACATGCAATCAGAAACACAAATACATCGGTTATGGCCATACTATTGTAATCCTTTGGAGCAACAAAGGATTACGGTCCACCTATGGTCTTATGCATCTCATGCAGCACCTGTGAATCAACTTGTAAGCATGTAATGATCAACATTACAATGAATAACTTCATGGATGCTTCGTGAGGTTGGAACTTCAAGTTGTTTCTTGGAATGGGATCTTCTTGTTGCTTCTCCATGGATGCTCCTTGGAGTTGGATCTTCAGGTTGCTTCTTGGAATTAGATATTCATGGTTCAACTCCATGGACACTCCTTGGAGTTGGATCTTCAAGTGGCCTCCTTATATCAAGTTTACAAAAACTAAAACTAATCATATCTCTATTACATCATGTGAGTACAAATATAAAAGGAAAGAATTAATTACACTTTGAAATAAGAGATGAGGCCCGGCATGCAAGCCGAATACTTTATACAAAGCATCCATTTTATACATTCGTAGAATTCACAAACAAACATATCCACAAGATTGACATCCACATTCATTCACAACATTCACAAAAGGGGATACTAGGCCATAACTGTGCATGCACTCACCACATAAAATAGATTTTAAAGGCAACGTGTATGCTATCATAGGTATATCTACATATACATATATATATATATATATATATATATATATATATATATATATATATATTAAAATTGCAATACTTTTAATGCAGGACATTCCCCATTAAATATATTTTTGACTCCCAAGAAGACTATGCGGGGTACACAGGGGCAGCGACCCTGTACGGGGGTCAAGGGGAGGCCGCCCCTCGCGGGGTCACAGGGGCAGAGCCCCTGAAAGGTCTACATAATTTTACTTCTGTGCACTTAGGAAAATCAATATTTTCCATAGTCGACCCCGTCCAAAACGTCAAAAACAGATGCCTGTGGCGTATGTAGAATTAGGTTTAGATTTGCACATTAGCAGGTTTAATTCGTATCATATGAAACATAAAACAATATACAGCGATTCGATCATATCGAAACGAATCCAAATATGTCGTAGATTGACGCTGCTCTGATACCACTGTTGGGTTTTGTGGAGAAAACATGTGTGGCGGAAGCAATAAAATCCATGCAACTCGAAAAAGGATCTCGTCGACAACAACATATTTGGAAGGAGTGTTTACGGGATATACCTTATCACGGAGCAAGTCCGACGATGTCCTGCTACATGACGGTACAACACTACTTGTCTACACGGACGGAACTTCTCTCCTATTCGCTGTCGCAGGTTGATCCAGCGATGCTCCTTTGCGGTAGTGATGTCCGCTGCTCGTAGCGCGTACAGGTGGTCGTCGACGTCCTCCGAACACAGGCGTCAAGGCGTCTGCGTCTCTACTTCGTCCACGTGGATGGATGAAACTCCACTTCACGCTTCTTAAGCCGGTGGGAAGGAGTGTGTCTCTGCGGCGGCGTAGTAGCGGCGCGTTGCTCTCCTTTCGCTCCTAAGGACGGTGACAGCTAGGGTTTACGTGCGTGAGCGTAAACTAAAAGCGTCTCTCAATATCTTATATAGATATCAGCCATCAATCCTCCTTTAAATAGGATACGAAGGGAAGTAGGGTTTTCTAAACCCATCGGTAAACAGAAATGTTACATTAATTAAAACGCTCGTGGATTAATTAGAATATTCTAGAATTTATTACTTAACCAAATAATCACATTAATTGATTAATTAATATTTGATGCCATGAAATTGCTTGGGATGGCTCTATGGGCATACATATACCAACACATACTTACCTCCCACTTGTTACACGTTGTCAAGAAAGGAGAAGAAAGCTTTTTGTGAATCCTTGGTAAATGTTAAGGTGCCATAGGGTTACTCATCAAACATCCGTACATTGGTATCAATGAAAGATCTGAAGTTGATAGGTCTTAATCACACTCTAATGTAACAAATATTGCCCGTGGGAATTCGATCTATATTGTCGAAGCATGTAAGGTTTGCAATCACCAGACTTTGTTTCTTTTTCAACAGTTTGTGTAGCAAAGTTATTGACCCTGATACTCTCAATAAATTATAAAGAGAAGTGGTTGTTACCCTATGTCAGCTTGAGATGTATTTTCCTCTTTCGTTCTTTGATATCATGGTACATATTGTTGTCCACTTGACTAGGAAAGTGAAAATGTTGGGACCAGTTTTCTTGCATTGAATGTATCCGTTTGAATGATACATGAGCATTTTTAAAGGTGATGTTCGAAACCGTTATCGGCCTGAAGGGATTATTATTGAGGGTTATGTGGTGAGAGAGGTTATGGATTTTTGCAATGACTTTCTGAGTGGTAATGACTCTCCTGTTAATGATAAGAATATTGAGGAGCATTTTGGCAAAGGAATTTTGGGATCACGGATGAAAGTAATCAGCCGTGAGCAGTTGGAACAAGGTCACTTGTATATTTTACACAAAATCGACGAAGTGAGTGTTTATATCGAGGAACATACCAATTTCATCAAGAGACAATATCCTCGAGCCAATTCAATGTGGCTTGCTAGAAAGCATAACAAGACACTTATTAA
Source organism: Alisma plantago-aquatica (assembly GCA_963693085.1). NCBI lineage: Eukaryota > Viridiplantae > Streptophyta > Magnoliopsida > Alismatales > Alismataceae > Alisma > Alisma plantago-aquatica. The sequence goes on from OY856414.1 coordinate 542,683,803, forward strand.
GTGGTTTGAAGATAAAGTCTTACATCAACTATCTCAAACACCAGATAATCTTACTAAAACTATCAAATGCCTCACCTTTAAACCAAAATTGAATTTTATGCCTTATGAAAGGTTTGAAATAAATGTATTCTCATATTACACAAAACGTCAAGATGATAAGAGTGTCGTCCAAAATAATGGGGTCACCCTTCAAGCGTCTTCATTGTTTTTTGCAAGTGCAAACGATAAGAGACCACGTGAAGCTAAAATGTCATATTACAATGTCATTGAAGACATATGGGAGTTTGACTATGTCAATTTTAGAATTCCTCTCTTTAAATGTAATTGGGTTGATAACACCAAAGGAGTTATATTGGATGAATTGGGTTTCACATTAGTGAACTTTGAAAAGATTGGTGAGAAGGGTGAACCATTCATATTGGCATCACAGGCGAAACAAGTATTTTATATCGATGATCCTGCAAATGATAAATGGTCATTTGTTCTTCATGGTAAAAGATAGTTCATTGAAGATCCTATAGATGAAGAACAATACTATGATAAGTATGATGACCCCAGTCCATTCTCAGTTGGGTTGCCAACACCACTAGATATTGAAGCTAATGATGACTTGTATGTGCACGGAGATCACAATGAAGGATTTTTAATTGAAAAAAGATCACAATATTAGAGGCATGCATGTTTATATATTTTTTATATGTTTTATTTTTCTGACTGTGAACTTTTCAATGTGAACTTTATAATGTGAATGTGAACTTTACAATGTGAATGTGAACTTTACAATGTGAATTACTTTACAATGTGAACTTTACAATGTGAATGTGAACTTTCAGATGGCTGAGCATTCTCCTGATGACCATGCTGATGATTACTGTGAGGGTGAGGATGTAAATGCACCGCCTCAAAATGTAAGTTTTAAAAATATATCCCTGAGGTTTCTATCTATATGTTCATTTATAGTTATATTCTGTAAGTGTGTTTTTTTTTATCAAATTTTAGGTTGGTGATGTACCCCTTGAAGAAATTGGGGCACTTGATGACCAACAAAAAAAAATTTGAGAAAGTGAGGGGCATCACAGTGATGAACAAAGGGGTAATGGACCCAAACTGGCTGTGGATTTTGATCATGCAGGAAATCTAGTTGGAGTGAACTGCAACTCATTTATTTCATATCTTGGGGTTCTTACTCGCAACCATTGTAGTCCTATTTTTGAATCCTGGCATAAAGTTCCTAAGGAGAAGAAAGACTTAGTATGGAAGGAACTATGCATGGTTTATTATTATTTGCAATTCTATTTTTGTAGATTACTAATTTTTAGGATACTAGTTAATAGAAATTCTATTTTGCAGAGTATATTTGATCTAGATGAGAAGCTACATCGTAAATGCGTGATGGAACGCGGTGGGAGGGTCCTAAGGAACTATAGGACAAATCTCACCCGAGATTACATACGCGATGCTGAGAAGAGGTTCTTGATTGATTTCCAATTCTAGACATGGATCACTTTTTGACTAACTCTACACTAATAATTTTTGTTTGTATTATCTTTAAAAAATAAATTTAGGCAGAAGGCAGCCACTGAGCAATGGAACTGTCTAGACACCAAAGACTGGGAGGAGTTTGTTACCCAAAGAAAAATGGTTGAATTCAAGGTATTAAGTGCCACTCCTAATTTAATTAATATACATTCTTATGTATTCACCTATTCAAGATTAACCTTTAGTGTTACTAAACAAATCAATGTGCTTACTAATAAGGCTATCAGCGATGCTCAAAGAGCAAGGCATGTACTGAATGTGCATGACCACACAATGGGTCCAAGATGCTATGCAAGTGTTCACCAAAGACTACAGGCTGCTGTTGCTACTCAGGAGTCCTCTACTATTGGTCCCGCACCTCTACCCCGCCATGCTATGTGGGTAGCTGGGAGGAAAAACAAGAAGGGAGATATAACGAAGCCCACGACTACTGAGGCGGCTACAAAAATGGTAAAATTCAACTCTTAGAGTAATCGATCGATATTGATTATTGTTATGTTTACTTACCAATTTCTGTTGATGGCGATTAGCGGGAGATGTACGATACATATACTCCCCAATTGGAGGGATCTTCAACTGCCATATGCCCACCCAGATTTTGAAACACTTGTTGAGGTAGAAGGCGGAGTTATAATGTGGCCCAAAGTGGATGTCGTCTATACTAATATTGTATGGTAGATTTTCATTACATTAATTTGTTAGTGTGTATATATGAGTTAATTGATCTGAAATTATATATACATGTCAAAAAGATGAAACCTGCTACATCTCGGCCTCTACATCCACCTCCTCAACTACCAAGTTGGCTTCCAAGGGACCTACATGCCTCGTTAGGTCCTAATTGTAGGGGTATGGAAATATGGATAGGCGAGCATGATCGAAATTGCCCTATAAATGTTACAATTTTGGAGGATACTGTAGGTCAATCATACGATAACAATCTATTTATACAAGTTTTGCATGCATATTAATGCATAGGTATTAATGCAGGCCAATCATACGAAAACAATCTATTTATACAAGATATTTTGGAGTTGTTTCGTTATGATTGGCAGAACACATCTATGATAGAGTTGTGGATATGGTGAGATCTTGTTTATACATCCATATACCTTGTTTTATATACGGTGATCTGGTTTCTTATATATTAATGCATATGTAATACATGTTTTGCAGGCACTTACACACGATATGTACAGATTTTGCATTTTCCCATGTGGGATTTTTGGTTCCATCTTTGATGAGTATTATAGATACAGACCCTTCTTCAGTTACTTCATACTACTATGATGCTTTTGAATATTTTGGTAAACATAAGAAGACAGTGATAATAGCTCCATTCAATGTCGAGTAAGTTTACTTTGCTTATAATTTGGACTGAAGAAAATTACATTTTTATTGTGGATTTTGAGTTATTAATTTTTTACTTACTTACTTGTAGTGGTAGGCATTGGGAGTTACTAGTTATTGTCCCCAAGGTGATCACTGTCTATTATCTAGATCCTGCTAGGAATGAATTGAATACATTATATGAACACACAATGAAAAGGCCATTATTCTCGTGAGAAATATTTCATATTGTTATATTTGTTAACATCTATTATTACATTAATATTTAATTATGCAATTTAATGTGTTACATTATCATGTAGGGATTTACAAGAGTTCAAAAAAGTTGGAGGAAAGGTCCCCAGGAAAAATAATCAACCACTAATTTGGGAGAATGTGAAAGAATTTCCCGACTCCAATGTATATATTATTTATGTGAACTGTTCTTATTTGTATTTTTGAATATTTTGTATGTTTCAATTTATAGTGTGCTACACAAGACAAAAGTTGGGCATGTGCCTACTATGTGATGTGATTTATGGACCTAATCATCAAACATGCCACAATGGAAATCGATACTATATAGAAGGTATTCTATATAGTCTCATTAGATAATATGGGATATATCAATATTATTATATATTATTAATTATATATATACATCATTCTCTTTGCAGGTGTTTAAAACTGACTTCAACATAGGTGGAAAGTTATTAGATGTACATACTCCCTATATGAGGGAGGAATTATATGTTATAAGAGAAGAATGGGCAAAAGCCCTACAAGTAGTGGGAATTTTTAAATATAATTGGGGTTCTGATGACAATGATGACGGTGATGAATAAAGAATGATATTTCTAAACTTTCTTCTTGTAATTATTTTTGTGTGAATGTGAATGACATTTTCTGAATTGTCATATGTGTGAATGTGAATGACTTTTTCTTACCAATACGTGAATGTCTGAATGTGAAAATAGATGAAATGAATGGAACTAGATGTGAATGTAAATGACTTTGCAGGTTTCTACATGTATTTGATCAATACATGTGTGTGAATGTGAATGACTTTGCAGGTTTGTAGCCTATTGTTGGATGATATCATTGGATGCTATAAACCTGCAGTTTAGAACTGAACTACAGGTTCTGCATCCTGCTGACCATCCATACAGCAGGCATGCAAACTGATAAGAAAAAAAACCAGAACATAGGCGTCGGTTATTTGTATAAAACTGACACCAAAGACATACATCGTTAGTTATTAGCAAAAAAATCGACGTCTCTTCCAAGGCTGGCGTCAGTTATCTGTAAGAACTAACACCTATAGTGGCCAGGTACCACGGCCGTGTTGGCAGGGATATGACGTCGATTATTGTTTAATAATCGACATGTTTAAACATGATATAGTGTTAGTTTTCTTTACTAATTGACACTTATAGTTCCCTTACTGGTGTGTTATCAGTGGCGGGAAGGGTTATGGCATTGGTGTTGGTTTAATAACCGATGTCTTTAATCATGATATAGTGTCGATTTTTGTTAAGAACCGATGCTTATAGTTCCCTTGCTGGCGTGTTTTCAGTGGCAGGAAGGGTTATGGTGTCGGTTAGAAATCGACACTGAAGGTGTCGCCCTTTAGCGGAATCCACTTGGGTGTCACTTGGAAACTGATGCTAAAGGCTCTAAATAATTGATGCCAAAGGCCTTTTCTATGGTAGTGGGGTTTGAGCAAGTTATAAGCTTTATAAGGTGATAGTCATAGTCACTTTATAGATTGTAGGAATTAAAGTTCATCCAAGCTTTTAACTTCAAGAAATTGGTAAAACCTCAAAAATTGCCATGAAATTAGAGTGATTAGACATAAGCATAACCACATAGCTGATTTGGCAATCTCAAAACCAAGCAAGATAGCTAGTCCAATCAAGAAGCCCAATCAACCAAGCCAAACAATAAATCAAGCAATTTGATCCTAAAAAGTATTTATAACACCTAATAGTTATAATCACATCCAAGCATCTTTTATTGACCTGGGATTCCATTCTAGGGTTTCTAAGCCTTATTAGGGTCTCCTTAGGGTTTCTTGGTTTTACTTTCCAATTTTTAGGTCAACAAACCCTAAAAGCACCTTTCTACTCATAAAAACCCTAATTACTCAAATTATCCAAATTGAGGGTCTTTATCCACAAATTAGTTCAAGAACATCATTTTCACGCCTTAGTGGTTGATTTCCAAATTTAAATCCATTAAACTTCATAACTATCAAATTTAGGGTTTCTAAGTCCATTAATGCACTTTTATAATCGTGGAACCCAAATTAAGCAAATTATGAATAAATATCATCCAATTAGATCTAATCCATTCTTTTTATGTTAAAAGGCTAAACTGTTTTCTCATAATAGTCAGGGAACACCATTAGATTCATTAATATTCAAAACTTAGGTTTTCAAATTAATTACAACAATTAAAGATAATATCTTTACACAGTTTTAAAGTTACAAGAAGATCAAGGCCTTGAATTCATTTTAATGGATTCTATATATTTTTATCATAAAAAATCACTATATACTTTTATTTCAGCCAAATGATTGATTTTTAATCAATTAAGCAAGATAAAGCTATTTTCCTGATTTTATGTCTAGAGAGGCGAAGAAAATACCTAATTAGGAAAATTGTACGTCGTCAGATCAATAATCTTCATTAACCGAGGTGGAGATCACATGGCTCATGTAGATCTTACCCACTCACTCTTCTTGGACACACTGAGGAACTTGGGCCTTTGATCACCTTCTCTGGTCCACATGTTAACTCGATCTAACACTCCCCCACTCCCCCCCTTCTCTGGTCTTCATGAACTTGTATGCAAAGGCACGCAATGGAGCTATCTCATGAGAAAGATGAATTAAGAGAAGAAGGTAGGTTCTTGAGGTCGGGTGTCACCGTTTGTACTTGTGGAGTCTTGTAAACCTCGATGAGGGGTCTATTTATAGGTGTCGGGGTCTGGTTTAAGGTTTCTGATCTCATGTGAGAGAGGTATGGAGGCGGGATCTCATTCTCAGTCTACATGCCTCATCTTGGCATGGAATTGATAAGTTTCCTTTTTGGTTAGATGGGATGAATCCATTGGTGCTACTAATTTGCACCAATGTGGGTACAGAGAGGGGACTTGATCCTCAATTCTTTACGTGTGCATGCCTCTTTCTCATTCTATCACAAGGTAAGGGAAAAGATGTGAGCCGTCACATTTTGATTCGATGATCCCTATCATGATCGAGAAATAAATCTGATTTCCTTTTTTTATATTTAAATTGTGGCATTAAATGATATCCTTTTCACTTTAAGAAATCTTACAAAAATCCATATCTCTCAAGCCACACACCCTTTTAATCTCAAATTTTAAGGGAAACTCTTTAATGGCTTAAATTACTTGTGTGCAAATTTTGGAATCAAAATTCAAAAACAAAAGAGACTTTTCTTCATATGCAACCCATCCACTTTTAAAGCATATATTATACAATTAAAATTCATCTTTTCTCTTTCTGGCCTTTTTAATTTCTTTATTTTGATTTCTTTTCTTATTAAAACTGTGTGGAACTAAAAACTAATCAATAGTGGTCATCCATGCTGCTTTTCTAGAGAATTACACACAATTCTCATATATGTAGACAATTATCTTTTATTTCTTTTCCTTTTACTTATTATGGGATTTCTTTTATCTGTTTTCCCTTTTATCATTATTGGATGTATTAAAATAGTATAAACCACAAAACATGCATCATAAGGAAATTTTGCAAAAGAATCCATTCTTTGAAAATAATCATACAATTTTCAATTCAAATCCCTTTTATTTGAAAAATAAATTGTATTTCACTCAATACAAGAAAAATTGAGGCTATAACATCCCCCCCATACAAATTCCCCCCCCCCCCCCCAAATTTAACCAATTAAACAAAAAATTCGTGGTAAGCCTTTTCCATGTTCATCTTCAGCTTCCATGTGGCTTCATCCTCTCTATGGTGCTTTCAAAGAACCTTTACCATCTCTATATTTTTAATCCTAAGTTGTTTCATCTTGGTATCCAATAGCCTCATTGGTGACTCAGGGCAAGTCAACCTCCCTTGGAGTTCAATAGGTTCAATGCTCAACACATGGCTCAGATCCTTCACATAGAACTTTAGATTGGATACACAGAACACATGCATCATAATATACTAATGGGGTAAGGTCAAACGATAAGTAGCTCCACCAATCTATTCCAAAATTTCAAACAGACCCATAAAATAGGGACTGAACTTTCCTTTATTCTTAGCTATAGCTCGGAGGGGTTGGATTTTCAGAAACACATGTTCACCCACAGTGAAATGCAATTCAATCCTCTTGGCATCAACATATGACTCTTGTCAATCCTGGGCTCTCTTTAGCCTTTGTTTGATCAAAGCAACTTTATCATCATACAACTGTAGTTCCTCTAACCTCAACAAGTTCCTCTCACCAACATCATCCCAGTGAAGTGGTGACCACACGACCTCCCATAGAGAGCTTTGTATAGAGGCATCTCGATACTGGCCTAGTAGCTGTTACTATTAGTAAACTTAGTTAAGGGTAGGTATAACTCCCATGATCCACCCCAATTGAGCACACATGCTCACAACTGATTATCTAACGTATGGATTGTTCTTTTTGACTGTCCATCAGTTTGGGAGTGATAAGTTGTGGTAAAGTTTCATCTAGTGTCAAGTTCTTCTTGAAGTTTTCTCCAAAACCTGGAAGTGAACTTTAGGTTACAATCAGAAATAATCAAACTTAAAACACCATGTAGTCATACTATCTCTCTGACATAAATATCAAATAGGTCTGTTACTTTGGCAGTGGTATTTAAGGTAAGGAAATGCGCCGACTTGGTAAGGTGATCTACCACAACCCATACCGCATCATGATAATTCTTGGTCTTGGGGAGACGCACCACAAAGTCGACAGTGATATGTTCCCATTTCCACTCAGGAATTTCAATTGACTATAGCAATTCACTGGGTCACTGATGTTCATCCTTCACCATCTAGCACGTGAGACAACAGGGTACATATACCGCTACGTCTCTCTTCATCCCAGGTTACCAGAAGTACCACTGCAAGTATGTAAACATCTTGGTAGTGACAGGGTGTACCGTGTACTTAGAACCCTGAGCTTCTTGTAAGATATGATTCTTTAAGGGTGAATCTTGAGGATCCCAAATATGACTCTTGTAGCGGATTACACCAGCTACTCCCATTGAGAGATTGGTCTGAGGTTTCTCTAACAAACCTTTCATATTGTCAAGATCTGGGCTAGCTAACTAGGCAACTACCAACTCAGTCAACAGGTCTAGTTTTGTCTAGATTTTAGCAATAGGGATCCAATCTTCTAACGATTGTGAAGTCCACCTAGTAAACTCTTCCAGTTCTCTCCACTGACTAGACAAGAAAACTACACACCTGAGCTATTTTTGACTAAGATCGTCTGCTACTACATTAGATTTCCCAGGGTGATAGGAGATGGTGAAATCATAGTCTTTCATATACTCCATCCATCATCATTGTCTCAGGTTTAGGTCCTTATGAGTCAAGAGGTACTTCAAGATGGTGAGGATTCAAAAGTGGCTCCATAACGATAGTGTCGCCAAAACTTCATGGCATGTATAATCGCAACCAATTCTAAATCATGTCTGGTAGTTCACTTCATTGGGCTTGAGCTGTCTGGAGGCATAAGAAACAACATCCCTATTTTGTTCTAGCATGCATCCAAGCTCCATCTTTGATGCATCATGGAAAATCATAAAACCTTCATTTCCTGATGTTGGAGTCAAAACTGAAGCTGTGGTCAACTTTTCCTTCAACTTCTAGAATCGAGCTTCACACAAGTCTGACCACACAAACTTCTCATCCTTATGGGTAAGCTTGGTGAGGGTCAAAGAAGTCTTTCAGAAATATTTTATGAAGCACCTATAATATCCAACCAATCCCAGGAAGCTGCGAATATCAGAAGGGTTCTTTGGTGCTGGACAATCTTGCATGGTCGACACTTTAGTAGGATCCATTGAGATAGCCCCTATGGATATGATGTGTCCAAGAAACATGATATGGTCTATCCAAAACTCGCACTTTGAGAATTTCCCATAGAACATTTTCTTTCTCAAAATATCAAGGACTCTACCCAGGTGGTCCAGGTGTTGTTTTGAGTCATCAGAGTAAACCAAGATGTCATCTATGAACAATATGACATACAAGTCCTAGAAAGGTTGGAATGCACTACTCATGGGATTCATAAACACACTCAGGGCATTGGGCAACCCAAAAGGCATAACCACAAACTCATAGTGGCCATAACAGGTTTGGAAAGTGGTTTTTGGGATGTCCTCACTCTTGACTCACAACTAGTGATACCCATACTTCAAATCATTCCTTGAAAATATTTGAGCAGACTTAAGTTGGTCAAACAGGTCATCTATACTAGGTAAAAGATACTTATTCTTAATAGTACCTAGGTTCATCATTCTACAGTCTATGCACATTCTGAGTGATCCATCCTTCCTCTTCACAAAGAGGACTCGTGCTCCTCATGGTGATATGCTAGGTCGGATGAAACCTTTGTCCATCCATTCTTGTAGTTGCTTTTTTAGCTCAAGCATTTCAGCGGGGGCCATCCTGTAAGGTGTCCTAGAAATAGGGTTTGTCCTGTGAGGTATCTATACTAAAAAGTCTACCTCCCTATCAAAAGGAATCCTAGGAAAATCATCTGAGAACACGTTTGTGTAGTCCCTGACTACGTCTATTTCCTCTAAAGGATGCACCTTAGGCTCATCGATAACTACTGCTAGGAAAGCCTAACAACCCTTGGCTATCATCCACTCTACCTTCAAGGATGATACATACAAGCTGGTGGTAGCATCCTTCCTACTTATAATGATGAATAGTGGATGACTTGGTCTCTCTATTCTTATCTTCTTTTCCCTACCGTCGATCTTTTCCCTACTGTCGATCTTTGCCCTATAAGCATAGAGCTAATCCATACCAATTATTACATCAAAGTCATTTATTTCAAGGAGGATAAAATATGTAGGAATCTCATTTTCCAGATACTTAATGAGTATAATTGGGTTTTCAAGAGAGACGTAAAGATCTAACTACTCGGGGTTGTGACATCCAAAAAATATCCTAAATCCTTGATGTCCAAATGAAGCATAGCATCAAGATTTCTAGAAATTAAAGTATTAGTAGAACCATAGTCAAAAAGAGCTTTTATATTGTGTCCCATGATCTCAAGCATGCCTACATTGTTTTTCATAACATGTTAGACTACTACATTCTTAGCTTAAAACATGTAAGAAAACACTAAAGGTTATTACCCTCTATCAATCGATCAACATTAGCTTCAGCCTCTTCATTGTCGATGGAGAACACTTGAGCTTGTTTTCTCTCTCCAGCTAGAGAGGCTGTGACTACCGGCTAGGATGCTATAGATTGGGCTGCTACTGGGCCCATACCTCTCGGGTTGGTAAAGGACAATTGGCTTGGAAGTGTCCCTCTTGCTGGCAACAGAAACACACCTTCTTCTCAAAACGAAACTTGCCTAGATGCAACCTTCAACAGTTGCGGCATCTCGGGTGACAGTTCTCATTGTGGGGCTTCCCTTTACCTCCATGTCTTCCTTTGACATGGTTGTATCCTTGTCCTATCTTATGGTCATTCCTCAGGCTAGAAGTACTTTTAGTGTAACCTAGGTACCCCTTTGGTGGGTTTGGTGTAGGCATCACCATCTTCTCCATGTCTAGGGTGGTGTTGTAGGTGTCAGTGAAGTTCGTTGTTTTGATCGCCATCACATGAGGCTTGATGGCAGGATGCATACGTTCCACAAAATGGTCCACCCATCTTTCCTCAGTCAGAATGTGTTTGAACCGCTCTAGGAGATGGAGCTTGTGAGCAAAGTCTACGACATATATGTTACCTTGGACCAAGTCGGTGCACTCCCTTTCCTCCTCTTTCTTGGTTGAGCTTGGGGTAAATATAGCTGAGAATATGGTCCTAAAGTCTATCTAGCCATCAAGTCTTTATTCTGATCTCCACCCATGATGTGGTTCTCCCACCAGATATTAACATCTCCTTCTAGGAGGTGAGTAGAAAATGGGACCTTCTTGATGGGCTGCACTTCCAACATGCAGAAACCATTTTTTACTACTAGAGGCCAGGCAACGGCTTTATCAACAACCTCTATCTCCCCAAAAGTTATCTATGTTCAGATTCACAAAGTCCAAAGTGGTGGCTCCATGTCATGGACGAAATGGTAGTGGCTCACTATCTTCACCTGTGGCTATGTCCTTGAGGGCCAAGGCATTGATGGCCTTAGTCAACTTCTTCTATTGTTCCATCCAGAGGGCATTAGGGGTATGGACTACTATAGTAGGGTCAACCTTGGGCTTATCTTCCACCATCGGCTCCCTCTTTTAGTCATTCTCTTTGTTTAGGTTGTCGAAGGGAATGGGTTTTGGGTCCACATCATTCTCAGAGGATTCATTAGGTCTCTTCCTTTTCTTGTACGCTTCTTCCTCTGTAGCCTTCCTTCTTTTCTCTAGAGACCTTCTCTTCCTACAAGAGAGTCTAGCCTCAACATTCTCCTGAGGGGTGTCAGTGGGGATGTCGAATGTCTTGGAACGAGACATGCTATTACACATAAGCATGTAATTAAACTCAATATAAGTTTTATATCATTAAAACTTATGTTCATGACATCTTGCTTACATGCTTTATACTATTTAGTGGAGGATTACTTAATCCTTAACATTCTTAACCCCAAAACCCAGGACGAGCTAGAGAGAGAGAAAACCTGAAGCCCTTAAAATTTTTCCAATAAAGGGGGGGGGGTAAAGAGGGGATGAAAATAAATAAGAAATGTAGGAGGTACCTTATTTCGAATCAAGTCCTCAGATTTTGGCTAGGGAATCACATGAATTCTAGGAGTCCTCGTAAACTGACTAGAGGGGCCAAAGGAAAATATTTCCATCCCCTCGTTCATGATCCTTTTCTAGACACCTCAATCTTTGAAAAATTCTCTAATAACTCCCTTGGGCTCTGAAGAATGTGTAAAACTTAATAATTATTAGAGATTATATGGAAAATCAAGCTCGGATACCAAATGAAATGAACCCACCTCCCAAAAACCCCCAATTCAGGAAGGCCAAGAAGCTAGAGTCATTATCCCAAACAAGATCAAATGGTTTTACAAATAATAAAATTAATTAATAAATTCTACAACAACTCAGATTAATGCATGATTTTTTTTCTTTTCACATACCTTTCAAAAAATAGGATTTTAGAATTTTACCCAAGGAGATAACTATATAACTATATTCCTCCAAATATTATTTAGCATTGTTCTTTTTCAATCTAACCTTTTATTAGACATCCTCTATCCATTAAGCTTGTAGACGTAATTCGATATTACCCTAAAACACTGACAAGAAAAATTTCAGTGAGTATAATGAATTCTAATAGTATGTAGGGGAAACCAAAAGTTTGCATATAATTGTAACAACTTAGATACAACAATTATTTGTTACAAAATAAAATTACATTTTTTTTCATAACTTCTCAACCATTTTTACCTAACCTTTGGTATACCCTCTCTTAGGGTTTTTCCCTACATTAGACATTAGGCTACCTCTCAATCTAGAGCTAGGTACCTCATTGGTCACCTCTGAATGTAGATCTAGGTGCCATTAGGTCTCCCCAACCTAGGGCTTGGCCATGTATGACCTTCCCAACCTTGGGCTTGGTCTGACGTTCCCAACCTGGGTTTTGGTCTTTTAGTCATCACCATGACTTTACTCATCTTTTTATTCATAATTCCCAGAGGTAGTATGCAGGTTTAGGAAAGTTATAAGCTTTATAAGGTGATAGTCATAGTCACTTTATAGATTGTAGGAATTAAAGTTCATCCAAGTATTTAACTTCAAGAAATCAATAAAACTTAAAAAATCACTGTGAAATTAGAGCGATTAGCTATAAGCAAAACCACATAGCTGATTTGGCAATCTCAAAACCAAGCAAGATAGGTAGTCCAATCAACCAAGCCAAGCAATAAATCAAGCAACTTGATCCCAAAAAGTATTTATAACACCTAATAATTATAATCACATCCAAACATCTTTTATTTACTTGGGATTCCATTCTAGGATTTCTAAGCCATATGAGGGTTTCCTTAGGGTTTCTTGGTTTTACTTTCCCATTATACCCTTTTTAGGTCAACAAATCCTAAATGCATCTTTCTACTCATAAAAACCCTAATTACTCGAATTATCCAAATTGAGTGTCTTTATCCACAAATTAGTTGAAGAACATCATTTTCATGCCTTCTTGATTGATTTCCATATTTAAATCCATTAAACCTCATAACTATCAAAATTAGGGTTTCTAAGTCCATTAATGCACTTTTATAATCATGGAACCCTAGTTAAGCATATTATGAATAAATATCATCCAATGAGATCTAATCCATCCTTTTTATGTCAAAAGGCTAAACTTTTCTCATAATAGTCAGGGAACACCATTAGATCCATTACTTCAAAACTTAGGTTTTCAAGTTGATTACAACTATTATAGATAACATCTTTGCACACTTTTCAAGTTATAAGCAGATAAAGACCTTGAATTCATTTTTAATGGATTCTATATATTTTTATCATAAAAAAGCACTATATGATTTTATTTTTCAGCCAAAGGATCGATTTTTAATGTATTAAGCAAGATAAAGTGTAACGACCCTGCCTCCCAATAACCCCCAATTAAGGGAGACCAAGTGGTTGGAGTCGTTATCCTAATTAACAGGATAAAAGGTTCCACAAATAATCAGTAATAATTATAAAATTCTACCAAACTATACTGAAAGCTGGTATAAAATAAAACTTTGCATACCTTTTAAAAACTTTGGATATCTACTTCTATCCATAGCTTGAATCTATTCTATCTAATCCTCCTCACACTTTATTTCTTATTTTCACAGTGTGTCACTTTACTATTTGTTCTTTTCAGGGTTGTACCTAAAACGCCGACAAACAAAACATCGATCAGCATATATGAATATGCCAATATGTGGGGACAACCAAAATTTGAAAAATATGGCTAACAATTTAAATAACACAATCAAGTTAGTTAACAAGCCAATTTACACTTTTAATGTGACATTCTCCACCACTTTTGCCCTAACCCTGGAATACCCTCTTTAGGGTTTCTCTTTTGCCATTGACTTAAGGCCACCTTCTCAATCCTGAGCTTGGTGCCTGGGATCACCCCTCATGTTGCCCAATAGTCATGCAACAAAGACAACCTTCTCAATCCTGAGCTTGGTGTCTCAGGCCACCACTCAAGGTACCCATGTGTCCTCTCTCTTGGGCTTGACCTTTTTGCATCATCCATTAGGGTGGCATGTAGGTGCGAGAATACACACTTATATTATAATTGTGATAACCATAGCGACTTTATGATTTACAAGTATGAACATCCAAACTGATATGTTGCATTCAATGCGATTAGTCATCCAGAAAACCTTCGGGAAACTAATGTGATTTACCATAATTAACCACATACCTGTCAGGCTGACTTGAGTGCAGAAATAATCCAACTAAGCAAGAAATCCAGTAAACAAGCATGCACACAAGATGATCATGAAATATGCATCTAATTTTTCCTATAATTGATAAGACCATCAAGGTCTATTAAACCTAACTCGCTTCCTAGGGTTTCTAGTCCACTTTTAGGGTTTCGATTACAATTAGGGTTTCACTTCATTTTTACTTTCGTAAACCCTAATTTTATAAAATTACTCACAAACCCTAATCATCTCATCTACTCCTCATGAATGGTATTAATGTTACCTTTTAACGAAATATAACCCTAATTTTGGATTAAAGGTACTTTTCTTTCCTTTTTCCCTTATTTAGGGTTTCTAAGGATATTAACCATCATATTAGGTTTAAAACCCTAAATCTTGCAATTTCATTTTCAAAAAAGGTTAAGATTCATCTTTATCATTAAACATGTTAACAACACTCGAATTAACCTATTTGAACTTATAAAAATATCCATTATCATCAATTAGGGTTTCTAACAAAAAATTAATACCTTTTTCATCAAAATAATATACTTTTTCAAATAGGAAAGAAATCAAGTTCTCAAACTATTATTAACGTGTTCCTCTTATTTTTTTGATCAACTTTCATGTTTTAACTTTATTCATCAGAGCTTCCTAGTAATAATTATGATTTTTGCAAAGTAATTCATTTCCTTGAATTATTTATTATATTTAGAAAAACATCAGCCGCTAGATCCGTGGTGCACTGGACCACGCAGGATCCAATGGCCCACACTTTGTGCACTTATCTTGTGATTAAATTAAAGGATTGGGAGAGAATGCCCTTACCTGAACCGCAGAGGCGGGAGGGCATTTTAGTAATTAACCAGGAGGTCATCCTCTTCCTCGCGCCAAAGCGAGCAGCGAGCCCGCGGTCAACCCAGTGGTTGGCTTTGAGATCTCGTCTACCAGAGAGCGAGCTAGGAGGCCAGGAAGCTTCGTCACCTCCAACCAAAGTCAACCACCTACTCAATTGCCCACTTGTGTCGTGCTTCCACCTCCAACAGACTGTCGGAGCTTCGACAAGGTGGTCTGGAAGACAGAGGGGAAGATCAGGGGGATTTCTAGAATTGAACTTGCTAAAATGCTCCTCGTCACTCCTCTTCCTTTCCTTCTGTAACTCATCTAGACGATGTACATCCATCGTCAGATATGTGGTCCCCTAGACCACACGGGGATCTGATGGTTGTCATCACTTCCCAGATTTCCTTTTCTCTTAAAACAAGGAATTTGTGTAATAGTTAATTTAATTTGAAGGAAACTTGGAAAATTCATATCTCTCTCCTCGATTAACATTTTTCACTCAAATTTTAGAGGAAACTCTATCTTAGCATTATTTACATGCGTATTAAATTTGAAACCTAAATTCTAAAGGAAAAGGGTGTTTCCTTCATATGTAAGTTATTCATTAATAAAACCAAATTAATTGATATTTCCTCTTTCTTTTGCCATTATATTATCATCTTGGATTCCTTGAACCTCAAGGAACCCTAAAGGCACAAAATCCCATCTTGGGGATATATTCCTTTGCCTTTTCTCTTATCCTATATCCCTTTCTTACTTATTTCTTTATTAAAAGATTTCTTTTCAAGGATTTCTCTTTATCTTTCATTTCCTTTTTCCTCTTTTCATATTTCTTTTATTAGAAATCACATAGAAACGAAATTTATTTAATTATGGCCATTAACTCCACTTTCTAGAGTTTTCTATGTATTTCTCATAATTACTTTGCTTAATATCCATTTTCTTGCATCTTTTCCTTTTATTTGGACTTTTCTTCTTTTCTTCTCTTTTATATCCATTAATGGATTAATCTAATAATAGGAATCATGAAATTCCTATCCAAAGGTATATCTGCAAAGAAATCCATCTTTTGAAGCAAAGCATACAACCTTTTCAATTAAGTCCATATTCACAACATCTTTACAATTCAATTATGAAAACATATGCAAAAATTGAGGTTGTAAAATCCTTCCCCTCTTATAGGAATTTTACCCTCAAAATTCCCTCAAAGATACAAACAAACAAGATAAGACTTCCTCATGTCCATCATGGCTCCCATGTGGTTTTACCCTCTCCATGGTGCCTCCCAAGAACCTTCATCATCTCATATTCTTGCATTTGAGTTCTTTCCCACCTTGGTACCTTGTACCCTCATAGGTGACCCAAGACATTTCAGCTTCTCACAAAGCTAACTGGGTTCATGGCTCAGTACATGGCTTGGGTACCTCACATGGTGCTCTAGATCAGACTCGTGAAACACATTATACATCATGTTATCCTGAGGGGTAAGACTAAACATAACCATCTCCACCAATCCATCTCAAAAGGACCCATATATCAGGGACTCAGCTTTCTCAGCTGTAGCTTAGAGGGGTCAGATTTTCACATTCCATATTCTCCCATAGTGAACTACATGTCAGTTTGATTTGCATAAGCTCACGACTCATGTCACCCCCGGGCTTCCTCAACCATCGCATGATCAAAGCGACTTCATCTGCACACACACTATGGTCCTTTTCTGACCTTCATGAGGTCCCTTCACCAACATTATCTTAATGAAGTGGTGACTAACACAACCTCCCTTACAGAGCTTCTTTACATCCCGATACTGGCTATGGTGGTTATCATCACATCTCTCATAGGGCAAGAACTGTCCCCCTATGTATCACCCTAAATGAGCACACATGCTCTCATCAGACCCTCTTGTCTAGATCATACTAATTATTATTTAGGGGTGATAAGCTATACTCACATCAAGTTCTTCATGTATCTACTTCCACCTTATAGAAATGAATCTTTAGGTCATATTCAAGAACTTTTGAACTTGCATCCTGGTGCAGTTGAACCATCTATCTTACTTGTAGTTTAGTTGGATCTGTCTCCTGACAATATTTTCTCTTTCTCATAGAGTATGTCATCTAGGTAAGGCGATCTACCATAACCCATATTGCATCTTGACCTTCCTTGGTCTAGGGGAGGCTTACCACGACATCCATAGTGATGAACTCCCATTCCCTCTCAGGGACTTTTTATCCTTTGTATCAACTTACTGGGTTACTGGTGTTTGCCCTTCACCTCCTAGCATGCATGGCGACAAGTCACATGCAACTTCATCTTAGGTATCCAAAGTACTATTGCCACTTACTATCTTAGTAGTATCACGATGTATGATGAACTTAAAATCATGATCTCCTGTATGTCATGATTCCTTAAGGTTGATTCCTCAGAAACCCTAAAACACTCTAGTCGTGAGATTCATCACCTTCTTTTCCAAAGAAGAACATTTGAGTTTCTACAACCATCCTTCTATCGCATCAAGGCCTAGGCTGGCTAACCAAACAACCACTAACTTGATCAACAGATCTTGTTACATCTGAGTGTTATCCAAACACATCTCCTTTTCCAAACTTAGGGCTAACCTAACAACCTCTTCTAGCCTCCAGCTGAAATAGGCAGCTGCATCTCAAACAGGGCATCCATTACTAACTTTCATCTTTAGGTGCTAGGTAATAGTGAAGACATACATCTCCATGTATTCCACTTATCATCTCATCTTAGACTCTAAGACTATCTTCATCAAGGGAACTCAGAGCTCATTCTCTTGGTTATCAAACTCTAACTTGTATAGTTCATATGTTCCACATATCTCATGATAAAATCATCCTCATAAGATGACTACCTTAGTTCTCTTAGTGTTTGTAAATCATCCACTTATCGTACACTCCACAAGGGTATGTTATTATCTCCATCCTCATGCATCATAGAAATGTTTCCACTAACATTATCTTTATTCTTGGTATATGGCATGCATACTGTCCTATCTCTCACTCCCATAACAAGAGGAAATAAGCATTTGACTTCCGTCCAAATACAGAGTTCTTCCCGTTCCAAGAGTAGAGATGGTACATCCCACATTTCCAGTACATCTACAAATCTAAACTGAAACGTGCCTCACATGCATCTACATCATGAACATCTTAAAATCCAGGTTACTTCCATGAAAAACTGGTCTCGAACCCACTTGGGTCATCATACAATCCTTAGTCATCTCCTCTAGGTCTATAGGGTGTCGGCACTTTTAGGGTCATCCCTCTTCCCTTATGCATCATAGAGTGCCCTCTTCATTTTCTCTTTGGGTCCCATGAGTTCATGAAGGTGATCAATCTCCTAACCCGTGGCCCTCAGACAATGACAACTGTTACCTCCCAACCCTATGGTTACGTGCAACTAGGGAATTAGGAAACTCCTACTCCCATCAGTCTTATCCCCACCTGACCCTAGGATAGACTTAGGATTCTAACATAGTACATATCCAACTTGAAACCTTACCCAAGTATCCATCATCTCTCTGAACATTCATGGTCTGACTTACATCCTTTCATAGGGGTCATGGCGACCTATCTACCTCTGTCCGGCCCAATACCGGTTACCTCCATGGTAACACATCCACATGAACTCAGAGATGATCATCTATTGGTTTACAAAGTTCACTCTTATACTATGTACTCTCCACTTAGCTTCTCAAGATTCTATGAGACCTCTTAGGTTTTCCTCAAACCCAACAAAAACTGGTATACACCCTACAAAAGGGTCCCTCTCCCAGGATGGGAGGAAACTACATCTTATTAACAAAGGTCACAAACGTCCTTATGTCCAGGGTTTACCTTCACATGAGCATGCTTAACCCTAGCAAGATACTAAGGCTCGTAGCTAACCAAAGACCACCTACTGAGCCATGCTAGGTCTCCCTGATAAGTCATACTTGTTCTCATTCCTCGACATCGGACCAACATCATATGCCACCAACCTATGAGAGGTTCATCAAACATACACCTTAATCCAAGGGGTTTCTCATTCCTCTAAACATGAGGAGTCCATGCTTAGATCTATGGGAACTCAAATCTCATCATGAGCATCAGGTACACCAAGCACTACTACTTCCCCTCTTAGGTCTAGGAACCCTAGGTTCACCTTTTTGATGTCCAACTGCATGCTCAGCCCTGTAACCACATACCAAGCATGTACAAGATACAACATGCACTTCCTATTATCATTCCACTTGAATAACACCTCAAAGTGGAGTCCTCCTTAAGGACAACCAACTAGGTATAAGGCCTCACAACTTGTTACTAAACCTCTTCATGGTCTAAGGAACTCTTCCTCCTATCCCTAAAAGGTAAACACCTTTACCATAGGCACATGGTACCAGTAGTCTCATCCTCACTCTAGGGTTCGGTTCCTCTAAAGGAAACCAAGATACCATCAGCCTCCAGGGATCGTGCATGAGGCAACTGCAACCATCCTCTTAGGTCGCATCATCCTCAACTTCTTAGGGTTTCTCCTAGCCCAAAGTCTAAACTTCCAACCTTCTAGCTCGGGCCCTACTCTCTCTCTCTCTCTCTAGAGCTTAACCCTACAACAACCTTACTACTGGAAGTCCTCTCTCTAAGGTGGATCACGCTCACAAGCGTACACCTACATGAGAGAAACCTATGTTCACCTAAGATTATCCAAAACTCTCCATGCTTATCTCATAAGCTATCCAACATACTCTCCTAGCCAGGGTTTTAGCCCACTGTCATCCCTACTGACGTACTTTGGGTGCAACTTTGCCATGCTCATATAAGCTCATAGGGTTTCTATATGGTCATCACTAACCTCATCAATGAAGGAGTTATCCTTCATCCTAACATGCACGACCCTTCCCAGGGTTAGGTCGCCAAAGGTACTAGGTCAACCAACCTCACATAGCTCATATCGTCATGGGTATCCAAACCAAAAGCATGTCCACCCACACACATGGTATACCATGACACCTAACTCATCGTGCCATCCCTCTCTAACCACCACTTAGGGTTAGGGTTAGCATCATCCTCAGAGGATGTGCTAGGTCTCTACCTCTAATGGAGATCTCTGTCTCCAAAACCAACTCTCTAATCGTCCTCTTGACCAGAGGGTTTAAACCTCAGGCCTCCCATGACAACACATGTCATATGAGCTAAGCATGCAACTATTCTTTAGTTTATGCTTAAACTATTAACCTTATGTCCATGACATCTTATTTACATGTTTTTTATTAATTTTTGTGGAGGATTCCTTAACCTTATCATGCATACCCTATCCTTAAGAGGGTGAGGAAGAGAGAGAAAACCCTAAACCTTATGATCTTAATAGAATTAGAGTTGGGAAGGGACAAAAATAGATGAGAGAATTCTAAAGGTATCTTATTTTGAGTCAAAACCTCAGACATTGGCCAGGCAGTCACACTACATCTGGGAGTCCTCATATTCCGACTAGCGGTGCAGAGGAAAATCTTGCCAGCCCCCAGACCTTGATCCTTTTCTAGACACCTCAGTCTTTTGGAAAATCCTCTAATAACTCCCTTGGGTTCTACATAGTTTGTAAAATTTAATAATTACTAAATATTAAATGAGGAACTAGTGCTCTGATACCAAATGTAACGACCCTGCCTCCCAGTAACCCCCAATTAAGGGAGACCAAGAGGTCAGAGCCGTTATCCTAATTAATAGGATCAAAGGTTCGACAAACAATCAATAATAATTATAAAATTCTACCAAACGATACTGAAAGCTGGTATAAAATAAAACTTTGCATACCTTTTAAAAACTTTGGATATCTACTTCTATCCACAGCTTGAATCTATTCTATCTAATCCTCCTCGCACTTTATTTCTTATTTTCACAATGTTTCACTTTACTATTTGTTCTTTTCAGGGTTGTACCTAAAACACCGACAAACAAAATGTCGGTCAACATATATGAATATGCCGGTATGTGGGGACAACCAAAATTTCACAAATATGGCTAACAATTTAAATATCACAATCAAGTTAGTTAACAAGACAATTTACTCTTTCAATGTGACATTCTCTACCGCTTTTGCCCTAACCCTGGAATACCCTCTTTAGGGTTTCTCTTTTGCCATTGACTTAAGGCCACCTTCTCAATCCTGAGCTTGGTGCCCATTAGTCATGCAACAAAGACCACCTTCTCAATCCTGAGCTTGGTGTCTAGGGTCACCACTCATGGTACCCATGTGTCTTCCCTCCTGGGCTTGACCTTTTTGCATCATCCATCAGAGAGGCATGTAGGTGCGAGAATACACACTTATATTATAATTGTGATAACCATAGTGACTTCATGATTTGCAAGTATGAACATCCAAACTGATAGGTTGCATTCAATTCGATTAATCATCCGAAAAACCTCAGGAAACTAATGTGATTAACCATAATTAACCACATACCTGTCAGGCTGACTTGAGTGCAGAAATAATCCAATTAAGCAAGAAATCCGGTAAACAAGCAAGCACACAAGATGATCCTGAAATATGCATCCAATTTTCCCTATCATTGAGTAGGCCATCAAGGTCTATTAAACCTAGCTCACTTCCTAGGGTTTCTAGTCCACTTTTAGGGTTTCGATTACAATTAGGGTTTCACTTCATTTTTACTTTCTTAAATCCTAATTTTATAAAATTACTCACAAACCCTAATTATCTCATCTACTCCTCATGAAAGGTATTAAGGTTACCTTTTAACAACATATAACCCTAATTTCGGATTAAAGGTCCTTTTCTTTCCCTTTTCCCTTATTTAGGATTTCTAAGGATATTAACCATCATATTAGGTTTAAAACCCTAAATCTTGCAATTTCATATTTAAAATGGTTAAGATTCATCTTTATCATTAAATAGGTTAACAATACTCGAATTAACCTATTTGCACTTATAAAACTATCCATTATCATCAATTAGTGTTTCTAAAAAAATTAATACCTTTGTCATCAAAATAATATACTTTTGCAAATGGGAACGAAATCAGGTTTTCAAACTATTTTTAACGTGTTTCTCATATTTTTCTGATCAACTTTCATGTTTTAACTTTATTCATCAGAGCTTCCTAGAAATAGTTATGATTTTTGCAAAGTAATTCATTTCTTTAAATTATTTGTTATTTTTAGAAAAACATCAGCCGCTAGATACGTGGTCCACTGGACCATGTGGGAACCAACGGCCCACACTCCGCGTGCTTATCTTGTGATGAAATTAAAGGATTGGGTAAGAATGCCCTTACCTAAACCCAGAGGCAGGTGGGCATTTTTGTAATTAACCAGACAGTTATCCTCTTCCTCGCACTAAAGTGAGCAGCAAGCCTACGGTCAACCCAGTGGTTGACTCTGAGATCTCGTCCACCAACGAGTGAGCTAGGAGGCCAGGAAGCTTCATCACCTCCAACCGAACTCAACCACCTACTCAATTGCCCACTTGCGCCGCACTTCCACCTCCAACAGACCGCTGAAGCTCCGACGAGGTTGACTGGAAGATGAGGGGGGGAAGTTCAGGGGGATTTCTAGAATTGAACTTGATAAAACGTTCCTCGTCGCTCTCCGAAGGCTCTGGGATTGAGAGTTGTGATGCCGGTGCCCTCACGAACCCTCCCCTATAAATAGGGTTGAAGGAGAAGTCCTATAGGTTGGGGACTTTCACGTTCATCGACAAAACTACCCATAAATTGGGTTAATCTTTCTCAGAATGAACTCCTAAAGGTGATGGACTCATCCACACCTCAGGTTATTGCATCAAACGCAAGAAAATTAGATTTCTTTCCCCTCTTCCTTTCCTTCTGTAACTCAGCTAGACGATGCAAAACAATCGTCAGATCTGTGGTCCCCTGGACCACATGGGGATCTGATGGCTGTCATCTCTTCTCGGATTTCCTTTTCTCTTAAAATAAGGAATTTATGTAATAGTTAATTTAATTTGAAAGAAACTTGGAAAATTCATATCTCTCTCTTCGATTAAAATTTTTCACTCAAATTTTAAAGGAAACTCTGTCTTGGCATTATCTACTTGTGTATTAAATTTGAAACCAAAATTCCAAAGGAAAAGGGTCTTTCCTTCATATGCAAGATATTCATTAATAAAACGAAATTAATTGATATTTCCTCTTTCTTTTGCCATTATCTTATCATCTTGGATTCCTTGAACCTCAAGGAACCCTAAAAACACGAAATCCCATCTTGGGGAAATATTCCTTTGCCTTTTCTCTTATCCTTTATCCCTTTCTCACTTATTTCTTTATTAAAAGATTCCTTTTCAAGGATTTCTCTTTATCTATCATTTCCTTTTTCCTCTTTTCATATTTCTTTTATTAGAAATCACATAGAAATGAAATTTATTTAATTGTGGCCATTAACTCCACTTTCTAGAGTTTTCTATGTATTTCTCATAATTACTTTGCTTAATATCCATTATCTTGTATATTTTCCTTTTATTTGGACTTTTCTTCTTTTCTTCTCTTTTATATCCATTAATGGATTAATCTAATAATAGGAATCACAAAATTCTTATCCAAAGGGATATTTGCAAAGAAATCCATCTTTTGAAGCAAAGCATACAACCTTTTCAATTAAGTCCATATTCACAACATCTTTACAATTCAATTATGAAAACATATGCAAAAAATTGAGGTTGTAACATAAAGCTATTTTCCTAATTGTCTGTCTAGAAAGGTGAAGAAAATACCCAATTAGGAAAATCATGGGCCGTCAGATCGTCAATCATCATTGATTGAGGTAGAGATTGTGTGGCTCACATTGATCGTGCCCACTCACCTTGTTCAGACACACTGAGGAACCTGGGCCTTTAATCGCCTTCACCGGTCCACAGTTTGACTTGATCTGACAGTCCCCGAGCCTCCCCTCTTCTCTCATCTTCAAGAACATACACACAATAGTGTGTGGTAGAACTCTCACTAGAGAAAGTTGAATTAGGAGAGAAAGGCAGGTTCTTGGGGTAGGGTATCTCTGTTTGCACTCGTGGAGTCTTGTAGAACTTGATGAGGGGTCTATTTATAGGTGTGGGGGTCTGGTTTAGGGTTTCTGATCTCATGTGAGAGAGATATGGTGGAGATATCTCATTCTTAGTCCACATTCCTCATCTTGGCATGGAATTGATGAGTTTCCTTTTCAATTTGATGGGACAAATCCATTGGTGCTACTAATTTTTACCGATGTGGATCTGGAGAGGAGATTTGATCCTCGATTCTTCATGTGTGCATGCCTTCTTTCCCAATATGTCATGAGGTAAGGGACAAGATGTAGCTATCAGATTTTGATACGATAGTCCCTATCATGGGTGAGAAACAAATCTGATTTCCTTTTTTTTTCTTCTATTTAAATCACGACATTAAGTGATATCCTTCTCACTTTAGGAAATCTTACAAAAATCCATATATCTCAAACCACACGCCCTTTTAACCTAAAATTTTAAGGGAAACTCTTTACTGGCTTAGATTACTCGTGTGTAGAGTTTTGAACTGAAATTCAACAATAAAAGAGACTTTTCTTCATATGCAAGTCATCCAATTTTAAAGCATATATTATGCAACTAAAATTCATCTTTTCTCTTTCGTTCTCTTCAATTTTCTTTATTTTGATTTCTTTTCTTATTAGAAACCACGTGGAACTGAAAACTAATCAATAGTGGTCATCCATGTCACTTTTTTAGAGAATTCTACACAATTCTCATATGTGCACACAATTATCTTTTATTTCTTTTCCTTTTACTTATTACGAGATTTCTTTGATCTCTTTTCCCTTTTAGCATTATTGGATGTATTGAAACAGTATAAACCATAAAATCATTAATCCTAAGGAAATTTTGAAAAAGAATCCATTCATTGAAAACAATCATACAATTTTCCATTGAAATCCCTTTTATTTGAAAAAAAATTGTATTTCACTCAATACAAGCAAATTTGAGGTTATATCAGTATTCCACTCATATATATATATATATAAAAGGGTGCATGTGTTCCTCCCAGGGTGTGCGCATTCCACCTAATACTTTGAGGATGAGACCATATGGTGTTCAAACCCTACTTGAAAAAGTCTTAGGCTATATTTGTTTACATGAACAACTAACGAATTGTGATGTTATTATTGTGGCATTGCCATTAGGCAAGAAATATCATACTATGTATCTTCATCAAATGTGTTTCTTTTGATATCCTTGCATAGTACTCTTCCTCTTCTATGGGAGGCGTCGTTATATTTGGTGTCTTTTTTCCGTTATATTGCTCAATCCCATATTAATATTCTTATACTTGCTTGTATGCTGATAATTTTCATTTTATCTTCTCTTACGAGGTATGCTTCTAATCTCAGGTGTAGGACATGGAGGACATGAGATGCAGATGTAGACGTAGCTTATGGAGATGACTCTTATTGGGAGATAGACTTGAGATAGTTTCTTATCCCTCTACTTAGATCTTGATGTAGTTGCTTTCATGTCATCCTCTTAATGGGAAAACACTTTGTAATCTTACATAAGTTGAATATAGTCATGCAAATATTATTTTTCTTCTATACTTTGATCTTTCATATATCACCATTTGAGAAATAAGAAAATTTACATCTGTCTAAGCATACTTGTTAGTATGTTTGAATAGATGAGTTTATTCCTCAAATTAAGTAGGGAACGATTCCCTCTCGAGTCCCACTCCTTAAATTATGGTTGTATGTGAGTTGTTTATCCTAAATGGGCATTTCCCTAGTTGGTAAGGATACATTTGTCGCTAGTAATGGCTTGGGGAGGGGGAATTAGGTTCCATTCACTATTCATATCCCCTTAACCTTGTCTCCTATTGTTCCCTTCTCATCCTCACAATTAGTGGTAGTTTGGGCCTTATAGATCGTACATGTGACTGATTGGGCTTTACTTCACATGTCAATCTGACTTTCTTGTATGTGATTGTTTCCCCCTATTGATTGCATGATCACTCCTTGTGTGTGTTATCTCATTTTGTGACATAATTACCTTACAAAATTTACATTTTGTATAGACTACAATGTTTGATTTGGGGATGAAGTTTGTATTGCTACAAAATGAAAGATAATACTATGTGCAAAGGCTAATTTAGAGACAATTCTTCCTATTTAAGTTGTGTCAAACCAATAGATCCCCTCATGAAAGGTTGCATCAAGAAGTGTTGTTTCTTATTTTCTCAATCTCAAACCGCTTCAAAAAGATTTATATACAACTTCCTTAGTTTTGTATCCATTTGTTGCTCAAACTATGTAGTTCATGCAACTATTAGACATGTAACTTGTGTAGGATAAGGACATATATGTGAATTTGATGTTCCCAGGACAATCTTGACCTATATCAAAGCTAATTAGTTGCTAATCCACATTTCCTTCTTTTAAAATGGGTTAACTATATCACTGAGTGTTCCACATCCATATTGTTTCTTCTTAGTCTATTTAGCGATATAGAGTTAATATCATTATGTGTGTAATAAATGATTTTGAATTATTTGTATGGAAACCTAATGGAAAAATCTCCCCCAAAAAATTCTATAAATATTGGACTTTTTACAACCTATACTTTAGGGCTACACTGGTAGAAGGACTAGAAATTATTATTTTTGGTGTGAAAATACAATATACATTCAATAAATAGTCCCTTATCTCTAACAAGTATGGTTTGGAAGATACTTTGCTATTTGGAGCATGGATGTAAGTGAGTATAGCTCTTGTTTTTTAATCAACCCATTTTTGTCAGAAATATTTTGTTACCTCTTATCAAACTTGAGATTGGTAATGGTTGGGATATTAAAATTTGGGGAGATCATTGTCTTTTGCACTCTCAATTTGTTATTGATGTTCTTGGTTCTCAGGATTTCTTAAATCTTGGACTCTTGTAGGATGCTAAATTGTGTCATATCATCGATATTAACACATGGAGTCCCATGAACAGAACAAATGTTCCTCTGTTTGCTTTGTAATCTAGTGAACTTGCTCCATCAGGGGGAGAGGATAAACTATTTTGTAAAGTTCAAAGTATGTCTCACAGATTAATGAAATAGAGTAAGAGCTAGATACCATGAATATCCTTTTTTCAAGTGGGTTTGGAATTTTATTGTCCCTAGAATATTTCAAATCCATGCTTGGAAATTCAGAAACAACAAATCATGAACTTCTGATTAAGCTAGAAGAATGAGATTAAATACGACCTCCATTTGTTTTCTCTTTATATTTGGGTATGATACCACTGATCAAGTTATGTTAAATTGTAAATTGTCTTCTTAAATATGGGGTTTAGCTTTGAAGAGTTTTTCACCGGTGTTTTCAATTTGAGCTATGTCCCTGTCTAAAAATATTAGTAGGAAATTGCATCTATGTGCTTTTTGTATTATGTATTATCTCTAGAGGGAGAGAAAATTTTAGGTCCACGAAAATAATAAGATTTAGATGAAGATTCATTGGGAACAAATCAGGAGGGTTATTATCTCTAGTTTGCTTGTAGACTAATTTCTTCATGTATTGTTCTCATTTTTCTGGTTTGGCTTTCTATTTTCCAAAGGGAAATTTTTTTTGTATAGCTTTCTTCTTTTTATACTTTCCCATTTTATACTGATCAGTCAACTGTTTATGAAATGATACATATTCCTTATTTTGAGAAATAAATGAAGTAGTGAGCGCTTTTACAACAAATTACACAATCACGGTTTGTCTTTTGGAACTCATTTACAACGTAATAGTTTTTCTTTCTATTAAAAAAACTATTCATTCATCCTGCTTCCTAGGATAGCCAAACGTGTTTGTGCCAAGACTTAAGTATCGTTCGGCAACGCGTCGGTGAGCACTCGGTGAGCGGTAAGTGGCTATCTGCAGTTACGGGCAGAGTTTTAATCGTTGTTACTGAAACAACAGTGAACCACCGTTAGTTTTTCTTATTCATTTTAGCAGTTGCAAGCAATCAATCTCGGAAAATCTTTATGGCGTCATTTTCACGCGGTGACTCAACTAGATGTGGCGTCTGCGGCAGAAGCCATAGCATTGCCGAACGCAGCCTTAAATGAAGAAATCAACCAGGATTAAAAGTTGAGAAATTAATGTCTCTGCCATCGGCGAGAACCTTCTTTACAATTGCATCAAAAATGCAATTTTGGTTTCTGGTGAAGTACGTAGGTTATGAGCACGTCAGTAATTTCAACTAGCTTCATGGCTATAGTCTTAGTACGAAATTCAATTTTACCCATGGTTCTGTAATCTTTCCCTATTAGTTACTTGGTGTTACTTTATATGCTATCAATTACTTAAAGATGCTTCAAATTGAATCAACCACTTTCTGTATTCATGCGCATGGATCTGCTGTGGCCATGAGCTTTTCTACATTGAAATGCGGAGCTTGCTTTAATAACTGAAACTAATATCAATTAAATTTTACATTGGAGTTCAGTTTGTCGGCATTGGGTTTATTTTTTATTAATAAAAGCATATCGATACTTTATCAAACAACATTCCCACGTCAGTCACAACTATAGAAAATGCAAGGCGAAATTGGTATAAAATAAATAATAAATAACAAACAATTACTATAACAAAATTACAGACACCATGAACATGTATAAAGTTGGATACGACATCAAGTGGATGGCTATACAGAATTAACAACATCATAGACACTCCTACATACAACCTGCACCAAGCTATTCTAAAGTAGATTGAGCTCAGCGATCTTGTTAAGAATAGGCCTTCCATATCGGCTACTGGACATCAACTTCTCGTACTTCATCACTGCCCTGGCCAATTGTCTGGCCTTGTGGTGGCTTGTCTAAAAAAATAATGGGGAAAACTTAGGCAACAATCATAATGATTACTTTCTAAAATAATAGAATGCAATTGGCAAACAGAAAATGATTGAGCTTGGGTCGGACTACTCCCACTCCTAGGAAGAATTAGATACAAATTATCTTGTCTATTGTGGTTAGGAATTCCATATTACATATTTAAGGTAATGATGGTTTATTTAGCCAATCTGACTTGTAAAATGTTGTGCTCAACGAATTTAGGTAATACTTGACAATTTTGACCCAATCAAATCCAACTTAAATCAATTATCAAAAATAGACCACAACTTGAAGATCTGCAATTATTAGCCGTCTTTAAGTGTTAACCTTAAACCTAAGTAATACGAAATTCATTTATGATATTTACGTAAAATTAATAATACATAGTTTTCCCACCAATAGCTTATTAAGTTGCATCCGCTGATATGCCAATTTTTAATGATTTCATATTATTTTATTTACGTTTAGGTATATGTTGTTTAATATAATTTGCTACACTATTTTAAAAAGATGCTGCTTTCGGAATCTTGTTGTATAAGTTGTTTCACCTTTTTTGTACTTTCTAGTTCTTTTAGAATTGTGGATTCTATCTCAGTTTTCTAGAAATATGTGAATAATGATTTATCTTTAAAGATATTATTTTGGTATTTAGGTAAGAAGGCTACAACGAATAGACCTACAAGTCATTTAAGATAATGAAAGCGTATAAGATTTAGAGTCATAAGTTTATCTTTTCCAAGTTGAGGGCTTGCTTGTTGTGTGGAGTTGCGCCAAATGAAATCGTAAAAAGATGGATCCCAAATGTGAACATTAAAATAATGCATCATATTGTACGACTGTATTTTTTTATTCACTACTTCAATTAGAATTTATGTTGGAACTACCAATGCTCATCCCTGTTGATATGAAGGTATTTTATAAAACATTGGTCGGCTCTAACAATGAATTGTTTCAATTGTGCGCTTTCATACCCATGGAGGTACGTGATAGACTGGCAGTACCCAGAGTCCGTGCTGGTTTTAAATACCATACTCGATTGTGTTCAATACATTGATGAAAGTTGCTGTTAAATTATTCAATACAAAATCAAAATCAATGTTTAAAAGTTACATATTTAATGACTCTTCCAATAAAAAGAGATTTATTTCTCTAATACATTACTAATGTATACGAAAAAAGTTAACTATGGTATTGATATGTGTATAGGAAAATTGAATCAAACCCAATATCGAAATATTTGCAGACTAAAAACTGGATTGATGTGTTATAAACAAAAAATAATTCCTTGTTAGATCTTTTATGTGTTCTAAAATGTATTAGTATAACTTTTTAATTTTCTTAGCTCACGACCTTGTTTGAAATATGAAATCTGAAGATTGGTAAAGTTCCCAATGGATATAGGATCCGGATTTTCCCTGATTATGTCAACTAATATGAGAAACAACAATCCAAGTAGGAAAAGGAATCCAACCTCTTCGACGAGTTTGAGGGCTGTCTGGATGACGTAGTTGCCGAAATTGCAGGTGACAAGACATCGGAGCTGCTGGTTGAAGAAGATCTCCCTACAGATGTCCCACCGCTCAGTGGGGGTGCCTTTTTGAAGGCACCTTTCAACGACGTTGCTGCCGTACTGGGATCCTGCCATGATGGAGAAGGTTCCCTTGAGCTCCTCCAGGATCATCAAAACGTCCTCTAGCTCACCAACCTCCAGGGCTTCTTGAAGAACCCAATTGCTGCATGCATACAAGGATCGATATCAAGGGTCCAAGGGTAGCGTATCATGTTAACCTTATATCCAGGGGCGGAACCAGAAATACACTATAAAACATATATATATCTAATTATGATTTATATTTTTTATATTTTCATAATCATATTTCATCATTTTTTGGAAGCGTATCATGTTAACCCCACACTCCTTCCTAGTTCCGCCCCTGCTTATATCTGACTGGTGCACCTCACGGCAACTGATGGAATAGGAGGATGTTCTTACCCGTTTGGATCTCGCGATAGGCGGAGAGCGTGGCGGGCCATTGCTGCCATGAGGCGGCGCTTGATGTGGCCTTCAGGGACTTTCATACAGCTACTGAGGACGTTGCATCCACGCTGGTGCTGGGTGAGAGGACCCACGTTCTTGACAAGTACGTACCAAAGAACCTGTAGACGGATGTAATTAGCATGTAATTATGTGGGTGCATGTCTTGGGATTAATTAAGCAGATGCAGCAGTGAATGATAATAAAATATTGTCAATTACCTCTGTGAGATGTTGCGGGAAACCAACAAGCAACTTCTGGACGATATTCCTGCAACCGTCACTGAGCATGAGCCGAACGGGTTCGTACCCCGCAACCGCATCAACCACCTGCTTGATGACCTCGTCGTCCCTCTCCAACCCGTCGAGCATCTTGTCAACAACTCTAGAACTGCAGCACATTGTCTGATTTCCTTAGCTTACTTTTATATAAAAAAACAGTAGAAAACAAGTCGGGCACTATGTACAGTATACAATGCGTGCGAGCGATTGATGCATACCCGTGGTTATGTCGACACAGATTGAAGAGCGCCCTTTCGTTCTTGGCGATATAGCAAAGCAGAGAGGCCTTCTGATCTGGGGTGCTCCGACCGACGACCACCTCCAGTAGGAGCACATCTTGCAGGTCTAATCCGTTGGCCGCGTGCCGTGTAAGCTCATTGGAGTGCAGCAAGAAAAAGGAATCAAAGGAATACTTGTTAGCGGCCACCAACCATGTCTTCAGGCTGTCTTTGCCTCGTGTGGTCTTCAAGGCAAGGTCCAGGTTCACGAACACGTGCAGGAGAGAATCGTCTACTGGGATCAGGTACGCGTCGTCTTCATCGTCCGCGATATCAGCGATGCTGCCGGCGGCACCTGGAGGAACCTGAGACGGTTTCCCGTAGACTGCCGTCGCGCCGCCCGCCTGGTCGGCGTAGTCGCCGAGGCTGAGGTCCGAAACGCCCATAAGAGGAGCGTCAACAGGAATCGCGTAAACGTCGTCCGCGACTGCCACGGAGTTGTGGCCTGGCCCTGTAGGAACCTGAGATGATTGCACGTAGGCCGCGGGGCTGCCCGCCAGGTTAGGATAGTCGCTGAGTCTGAGGGCCGAAAGATCGATGGGAGGATCGGTTGGTCCGTATTGTGGGCACGAGTCCAGGTAGGGTTGCGTAAGGCAACTCGACAACCGCTGTCGATATCGCCATCGTTCTTGCCGGTAGGAATCCGTAGGCGAAGTATTGGCGCGATTCTGCAGGCGTATACGCGCGAGCTCGGCGTCGTAATCATAGCCGTCCATGCCGTACTTGCAGAAGTTGCACCATCGACATGAAGATTCCACGGTATAAATGAGGCACGGCACAATCACTATTTCTGCTCCAAAAATGAATCTGTGACGAACCAGATTCCTATTAGACTAGGAATTAGGTAAGAACTAGATTCCTGTTAAAGTAGGAATTAGGCGGCGCCAACGAAAGATTGGTAGCATACATATTGTGTATTTTCAACGTAGTATCAGAGTGAATACTTATTTTTATGCGTTATCTGGAAGCTCATATACCTGCAGTCAAAATATCTTGACTTTTCTCCGCAGATAAAGTTACGTTTTGAAGTAAGAAATCATAAATCGAAATATACTTAAATAGGGTAGATTTCATAAAAATGCATTACATTCTCTCATTGTCACAAA
Source organism: Alisma plantago-aquatica (assembly GCA_963693085.1). Classification (NCBI taxonomy): domain Eukaryota; kingdom Viridiplantae; phylum Streptophyta; class Magnoliopsida; order Alismatales; family Alismataceae; genus Alisma; species Alisma plantago-aquatica. The sequence goes on from OY856414.1 coordinate 542,716,682, forward strand.
CATATCTTGGTGTTTCAAAAATAAAAAATTTACACTTATTTTATTAAATATATTAACAAATGTATCTCAAACACAAAAATTAATGTTAATTTGTTGACTATTATTTTATCGATATTAATAAAGTCAAGAAACAAACAAACGATCTACATAATTAATTATATACTTATTAAAAATATCAAATAATTTTTGTAAACTATATAAATAATTAAATGTATAACGAATATAGCCTGTGCATATTCTGTACATACATTCTGTATGTGCTAATGACGTAGGCTTGTTTATTCTAACTTGTAGATGTAATGCATTCTAGGAGAGGTATAAGGGTACTAAATAATGCAATTTTATTAATTTCAATGGTGTCATTATAAGTACTGATGTTAAAAAATATGTATACTTTTATAAATTTTAAAACATTAAGACATATTTGTTGAAGTATTGAAATGTTATGTATCGTTATAAATCTTACTCTTAAAATGTTATTTAAATATAAAATAGTACATCAAATGTTAGAGCAGTAATGCTCAATATCTATCATTTGTGATACCACTATATAATAACGACTTAGGGTTTTTATGATTTTAAGTAACACGTTTTATTGTCATCTTGCTATGATAATATTTTTCTTTTACCTTGTGGATCCATTACTCAATCATACTTCTATTCCTAAGTTACGCAAATGTTATTTAGATATTATTTTGTTGTAATGTGAAATAAAGTAAATTTATTCAATTTTAGTATTCAGCACCTCATAGAAATGGCTATACTTATATTTTGCGGACTAATAGATTATCATAATATTTATTAGGAAAAATTAATGAATAAGTGTTATGACCACGTCTAAGCTTATTTAGTAAATTACGGTTTACCTAGATTATTGCATGTTTAATTAGATTCATCATCGTTTTACCTTGATTAATGATGGTATCTCAATAATGATGTTCTAAAAGCTAATAAAAACTTTGTGTGTTTTCATTTTGAATAATTAAGGTTTGAGAAGTATAGATCCTAGCCCGCTAGAATTAGGGATTTTGCCTACCACGGCCGCGTAGGACAACACAGTCATGGGGTTGGTGGACACAATGACGTACTAAGAGTGGAATAGGCGAGGTGAGCCAAGGTATCATAACGAACTCACTTTTATGGCAACCCCCAATTAAGGAAGGCCTTAGTGTTGAGAGTCATTACCTAAAATTTCCCAAAGATCCAGATTTTAACAATTAATAAATAATAATAAATAATTTCCATTAATTTAAATGATGTTTACAAAATACTCTTCCAAAGAGTTAGATGAATTTCTATCATCAAGAATTGTACACATGAGAATTATGTGAGAAGAAGTATCTATCTAATCCTCGTTATAAGTTAACTTTAGTGTCTTCAAGTAATTTCATTTGTCCATCATATCTTGATATCATCTTAGCTAACATGTACCTAAAACATGGTGAAATAAAAGCACGGATCAACATATCAAAATATACTATGTATGTGAGGTGCATACAAAAGTGTGCAAGTACATAACAATATACAAATATTAATTACTTGCAAATAAGAACTGTCATTTTTCTCTCATTATCTTTCTTTATATGATACTCATAGTAGCATTATAATCGAACAAAATGTAAATAAAAATCCAACAATTTAATTATTTAATCTTTGAGAAACACTCGAGACACACTGGCAAACTAACGTGGATTGTCATATGCATAACCACATACCTTAATAGTAAGCCATGCAAATTATAATACAGAATATGCTTCGATTACGTTTGAGCACTCCAATCAATAAAGATGAATCCAGGAAATCACATTATATCTATATGTATGTAAATTCTAAAGTGTCATTATCACATTAAACAAATTAAACCCTACTTGGTCCTATTCTAGGGTTAATATTTCCTTATTATCCAGTTATCATTGAGTCATGCTTTGAAACCCTGATTTCTATATCCAACATATCATTTCCTGATGATCACTTAGCTTAGATTTATTTCAATAACATCATAGAAAGTTAGGATCTTTAACCCTTGTTCTTTATATGCATGATTATTCATATTAGAAATCCCAAACGTTCATGTAGGTGATCATCCACTTTATAAACTCCAATTATCATCATTATGATCATGATTATGTTATATTAAAATTATATTTAAAACCAACACATAACATCTCAAAATAATTAGTCTAATTGTGTTAAATATCATAATCCCTAAAATTAGGGGTTTTAGACCCCCAATTCACTTATTAGTGATTATCCTCTTTTAGAAACCAAAATTAGGTCCAAGATGCTTTTTTAATCCAAAAAGGTTAAGAGTTATTCATTAATATCATTTGAACAAGTGATGACCATTAAAATCATCAGACTAGGGTTTCTATGTATGTTTTACATTAAATATGGTATTTTATGCACTTTTGGGAAAGGAATCATAATTAGATCAATTTTCTTACAAAACTTGTCTTGTTCTGACCATCCTAGCATTTACTATGATTTTTACTAGATAATGATATTTGGGCCAATCCAAGGTTGTGACGTCATCTTTATATCCTACTATTAACTTACTAGAAAAACAACTCATGACTAGGTGAAAGGACTTACTTGACCCTGGGTTTTGTATAAGTTGACTTTTATGTCTTCAACATTTACTCTGATATCAAATGTAACGACTCACTTTTCAACAACCCCCAATTAAGGAATGCCTTAAAATTGAGATTCATTACCTAAACTTTTCCCAAGGATCCAGACTTTACCAAATAATAAATAATAGAAAATAATTTCCATTAATTGAAATATTATTTGCAAAATGCTCGCCTAAGGATTTACATGAATTTATATCACCAATATTATACATATGAGAGTTATATGAGGAGAAGTATCTATCTAATCCTAGTTACAAGTTAACTTTTATGTCTTCAAGTAATTTCATCTATCCATCATATCTTAATATCATCTTATCTAGCATGTACCTAAAATACCATGAAACAAAAGCACAGATCATCATATCAAATATATTGTGTATGTGGGGTGCATGCAAAAGTGTGCAAGTAAACTCACAACATATATTCCATCAAATACTTGCAAATAAGAACTAGCATTTTCTTCACATACTCTTTCCTTATGTGAAACTCATAGTGGCATTATAATTGAACCATTTTTAAATAAGCATCCAATAGTTTAGTTGTTTAATCTTAGAAAAAACACTCAGTAGACACTAGCAAACTAATGCGGGTAGTCATAAGTGTAACTACACACCTTAATGGTGAGCCATGAACATTATGCATCAGTTAAGCATATTATCCAATCAAGCAAGCAAATAAAATAATTAACATTAAATCTGCAAGTATGTAAATCCTAAAGTGTCACCATCACAATATTTAGATTAAACTCTTCTCGGGTCCTAATTTAGGGTTTAGGTATCAAGTTATCACTATGGTTATACTTTATTATCCCAATTCCTATATTAAAGACTCAAGAAACCTAATTCATGTTAAGTGTAGTCACAATGATCAAATCCACCATGTTATTTTACTATGATGACTATATTCAATTATGTTACTCAATAACAATGCAATTTATGATATTTAAACCTTAATACTTCATATGCATGGTTATCCACTTATAAATCTTCATTGCCATGTATGTGATTATTCACTTTAGAAATCCTAATTATCATCATTACAATCATAATCATATTGAATTACTATTCTATTCCACAATATCATATAATAAAAACAAAGAATAGCTTTTTAATGTTTTCAACATTTTATACCCAAATCTAGGGTTTCTATGTACTAATCACTATGTAGAAAAGTATCATACCAACTTTCAGAATTAGGATCAAAACTAGTCATTCATTATCCTCTTGTCTTCCTAGTTGATTTTGTATATAACTTGCCTATGTATTAATTATCCTAGCATTTGTTATGTAATAAAAACACAATTTTACCTTTATTCAAAATATTTGGGCCAAGCCCAATATGGGCTGCATCGATTGTGCCCAACTTGGATGTCGGTTGGCTAGGGCCTGATTTGGCTGGTGCCCCAAATACAAAAAAGTGTATAAGTGGCCCAATCCCGACCTCCCATGGAACATCCTTCCCTAGGTTGGTATCACAACCCCAGATTGGGTTTTATGGAATAAAAAGCTTAATAGAAAAAAAATATGATGGATGTAGTTATTCCTTACCTACATATATGCCTTGTCTCTTATGGAAGAGAGAAGAAGTGAAACAAGGTGTTGGGAGAGTACGTATATTTCTATATATATGGAGGTTCCACACCCAAGTCAGCCGAGTTTTCTTTCCCCTCTCCCTGCAACACCCTCATCAGGTCATCCACTCTTTTGTCATTCTTGTTGTCATTCATCTCCTATTCTCTGCACCCTCCTCCTAAACCCTGAATGCTATCTAGCTTCGACCCTAGGAGCCTGTCCTCCATGAGGATGGAGACCCTAGGAACTGTAGACCTAGGTGGATTGTTGCAAGGGTCTTGCTTTTTGACTGTAAAGAAGCGTCAACGACATGCTTTGGTCTTATAGGGAGCCGCGATGGAGTTCCTCCTCCCTCTGTCCAGCTCATGGCACAAGAGCTATAGGTCATGCTTGATTTACCTAGAATCCACTGTAGTCTGTGATGCGGGTGCATGGACTAGGAATGCAAACCCCAAAGAGGAGAACTTTTGTCTGCATCAATTAGGTGGAAGGAGGGAGGAGGAAGAAAGTATGTCAACCCAGAGCCCGAGTGATTTCTTGGCCATCAGCTGTGACGATAGTTGTGGGAGTTGCGAGAGTGGCGACATTGCTTGCCAGGTGGTCACAGATGTGAGGCCCATCAGAGTGGTGAGTGAATAGGAGGAACTCCACTACCTTTACTCACTCTGAGACCAAAGCATGTCATCATCACTACTTCATGTAGCCAGAAAGAAAGACCCTCCCAACAATCCACCTAGGTATATGGTGCCTAGGGTCTCCATACTCCTAGAGGTGAGGATCTTGGGGTTAACACTAGATGGCATTTAGGGTTTAGGAGGAGGGTGTGGAGAGTAGGAGATGAATGACAACCTAGTTTGCACATATGCAGAAAGAGAACGATAAAGGAGTGGATGATTTGATGAGGGTGTTGTGGGGAGAGGGGAAAGAAGAACTGACTAACTTGGGCTTGGAACCTCCATATATATAGATATATAAGTTCCCCTCCCAACACCTTGTTTCTATTCTTCTCTCTTCCAAAAGTGGCAAGGCATATATCTAAGAAAGGAGTAACTACATTCCTCCTATATTCCTTTCTATTTAGATTTTTATTCCATAAATCCCATTACTATCGGATTGAAACCTTCATTTTCCATAACACATGGATTTGGAAATCATTTCAAGCAAAAAGGAAGTCACTTAATACAATTCTTTTTTTCTTCAAGAAAACCATATAATGTGATTGAATAATCACAATTAAATTACTTCCTTTCAACTTTTCGAATTTATTTTTCTCAACATTGGTCTCATATCACATGGAAAGCCATCTTTGTATAGATTATTCTTTGTCTTTCCCTCAACAACATATTTACTCAAATCAATTATCCTCTCTTCAAGGAAACTCATAATGCTTTACCAATCTATATCTACTAAGTTGGGATTTATTGGGATGTCTTTCTTATATAAAACTTACTCTTTAAGCATTTTTTAAAACAATACCATTATCTCAAAGTATATCCTTTTCCTCCCACTTTCAAGTATACCAAATGTTAGATCAAAATAATACAATTCATGTCTCAAAACATGTGTTGCCAAACTAGCTTGATAATTACTCTTTTAATTATCTAATACATCACACATCTCATTTTCCATTGGAAACTTGCCCAATATTTCATATTTCTATTTTTTCAATAATTCATAAAGACATTGTTATATATTTATGTGAAAAATATCTTATTTATTTGTTTTTTTTTCTCCAAGGACGTATTTGCAATGCAAATAGTCTCATGGGTTTCACTTGGGCCATGGGTTGCACCCATGCCACAAAGTGGGTCACATAAATTATACCATTGGGGAAATTACTTATCAATTAATGAATTATGTTTATATAATTAAATTTCACCAAAATTGAGGTTATTATAGGTATAGTAAAACCGGAGTTGGAGACTTGGGTGGAACGGTCATGGAGGGCACCATGGCTATGTAGGGTTGATGGTGGAACAGACATTACAGATCACACAATTGTTTTGGAAAAATGGAAGTGTTGACCAAGTTTATACTCGAATCTAGTGGAATCTTGGTACCATAGTCATGGTAGGAAGCATGACTATTCTAGGTCCGCCTTAGAATGCCTATGCTGCTTGTGCGACCTGGGTCCTTTAGGGAATTTTTCTCTTCAACCAACCATTTCTACAGACTGTAGTACATCAATGTAATGCTTAATTTTTAGTTATTTATTGGTAGCTTAGAATGATCTAAAATCTTTATTTGAGATCTAATACATTATGATAGATAACATTCTAATTATTAAAAAATTTGGAGTATCTTTGACCTATTCAGTAACTGATTTGTAATAACATTTTTTATGATAGAAAATTCTACTGAAATAGAAGGAAGTGAAAGGTACAATTAATTTCTAGTTGACCCAAGAACCTTAATTGCTCTATATTAGTAACCTAACACCCTAGGATCTCTCAAATTTTGTGATTCATTCCATAAAAATGAAATCCTACAAAAAGAGGGAGAGTTAGCATTTAGAAGGAGAAAGTGGCAAAGATGGCGATCTAGGGTTTTCTCTTCCTAGAGTTGATGAAGTCATGTAAGTTTTTTTAATCTTTAGATAGCTTTTCTTGATGGTTCTTATATGAAATGTCAAGATTCTATCCCTCCTCTGATTTGATTCAAAATGATACAAAATCACAACTTTTTCTCTAAAATTCTCCATTCCTAGGGTTTTCAAGTTGGAAGGAAGAAAAAAGTGATGGAATGCTAGAAGTTGTTATGTATTCAAAAATTTCACATGTTGGGCTATGAAATTTAAGGGTTTTTCCACTGTAGGTATGTGGCTACTTCCATTTTATAATATATTACTCAAAACTGGGTAAAATCCATTATAATATTTAGTATTCTATATGGGACAACAAACTGCAAATCTACCTTTCAGTTTAAGCTTAGGAAAGATGACCTAAAAATGGGTGATTTTTCAGTTGTGATAAATTTCAGATGATAAAGTCATATTAGTACGGGATAAAAATCATCTAAAATAAAATCCCTAAAGTTACTATAGAATTTAGAAGAATATATTGAAATCTAATATTTTTGGTTTTGTTTGAAATTATTGTATATATAAATGAAGAACTTTTCCTATTTGAAGATCCTTATTTAAAATTGATTGTTTTATCTGAATGTGTAATACATATTTGTCAAATATTATTTCAAATTCATTTAATGTTATCAGTATTTTCTGGATATCTCAGTGCATTGGGTGAAACACTATATGAATGGAAAGTTGGAAGTTTGTGAATCGACATCATGAAATCAAACACATGTAATTCTTTTTATTGTTATCAATTTATTTATACAAGGTTATTCTTGTTGGGTTTTAGGGGAGGCAGAGAAGGCAGCGGAAACAAAATATTTTCTCCCCCAAACCCGGAACAAGGAAACGCGCCAACGTCTATGTAATAGGAAAGGATGGTTTGTGGAATCATACCTTGTCCCGAGGCTTGATCGGCGACAATACCTCGCGCCTTGCGCGGTCTTCAAATTCGGTCTTCGACGGTGTCTGTGCAGCTCCTGGTCGCACCGGGACTGACGAATCCTACTCGTACCAGACTGTCGAATGACAGTTGTCCTCTCGAGCGGCAGTGATCTCCCGCCTCTGAAGTAGTCCACACGAACCACCTGGAACTCCACACTCCACAAGGAAGTGGAAGGAGTCGCACCCTCCTGTTGACGTACTAGTCATCAACACACTCTCCTGCCTCCAGTTGCAACTGCAGTTGTCCTTCCCTTGCTGCACCTCCCTTTGCGGGAATCACTTGCTCGGGCTCTCTCTCGGTTACCAAAACCAGAGAGAACGACAACTTTGCAGAGCAACTGGTTGCACTGAGTTGTACTTTGAGAAGCCCCCAATACCCCTATATATATAGGAGGGTCATGGGACAGGGTTCTCCATCCCGGGCAATGTGGGACTAAAAGCAGGAGTAGAAGGGTTCAAGATTTTCCACAAAAGCAACCAACTCGCAACCTAAACTGATCGGTTCACAAGTGAACCGGTCGGTTGGGGACCTGAACCGATCGGTTCACTGCTGAACCGGTCAGTTCACTGCTGAACCGATCGTTTGGGACCCTTGAACCAATCGGTTCACTCCTGAACCGATCGGTTGGGGTTCCAGGTTGGTTCCCGATTGACTTTCCTTCTTTTGTTTCTAATTGGTATCGAATAGCATTCCTATACCCAATCAAATTGGGCAATTGAAATGAAAGGAAAATTCTCACCGACCTGACTTTCCCAAGTTGCTTGGTTGCACCAGTTGAACTGATCGGTTTAACACTTGAACCGGTCGTTTCACCCTGGACATGAGTCGATCGGTTCAACACTTGAGCTGACCGGTTCAGCAACCTCAGCCGACCGGTTCAACCCTTGAACCGATCAGTTGGGAGTGCAGGTTGTGCAGAATCAGTCAATTGTGATTTCAATCAATCCGATACTCCAATCAATATGTTCAACACCTTGAACAATATGATATTGAGCTATCAATTAATTGAGTGTTTAATTGAACTACTAAACTCCTTTAGTAATCAATCTAAACGTTGCTTGTGGACAAAAACTCCTCTTCCAGGTTAAATCCTATGTGTGTGACCCTGCAGGTCCATTTCACGTTGGTAGTGAAAGTCCATAACACTTATGACTTCACAAGAAAAGAGCGGTGCCTAGTCACACATCAGTGGTACCCAAGTGAAAGTAGAAAGTTGGAGAACAACTTTCATCCTACAATCCGTGAATGGTGTTACAACGAGTGTAGAATTCTTTTGTCACTGATATCCCGAATGAACTCGAGGCATGGAACAACCATCCTGTCAATGTTCATTCACTTTCTTGATCTCAGAGTAGACTGGAAGAGATATGTATGACATCAATATCACATACTGATTCACACATGCGTGCACACCTTTCTCAATCCTACTCATCAAGTGGCCATGGATATCAAACTCCCTCAGGAGGGACAAATCCCATATCTATCACTCACCCCTCAAAATCCCCATGTGTCAAAGCCACCCAATCATCACCAACCCATGTTTCAGGACTGCGTTTGATGATGTCAAAGTGTGCCCAATGACATGTGTTGAGTGTAGTGATTTCAGGTCTAAGAATCACACTCACCACCATCACTGTGAGTACTGACTGTGACTACCATGTCATGGTTCCATGTGTCAAACTCACGGTGGGTTTGTCTGGTACACTTGTTCTCTAACAAGTACCTATGTGTTTGGTTTGATATCTCTATATCATGACTAATGAGATTCTCTCATCAACCAACACCAAAATCTAGTCTTGTGTGTCATTGTTGTCTATCTACCTTCCACAATGACATCCGACTAGGGACATTACAAGAATGTACAAACTCTTAGCATCCGTATGATCTCATCGTTCAGGTCCTAAAACTGAAAGCATATGTCATTGAGTACTGTCATCCTCTAGACTTTCAATCTGTTCTATCACTATCTCATATGACTGAACCAGAAAGAATTGGAAGCTTGCCTTTGATGTTTATCAAATCAATCTCAATGTATCCCACCAATCATCCCATCATTGGCTCTCAGGGCATACATACCAACAGACTCCCACTTGCACTGCGAGCCAATCACCATTGAATCATATTCATAGTGATCTTCAAACATGTCCCACATGTTACTGTGCTCTAGCACCAACATAGTGAGTAATTGCAACACCTTGCCAAAGTCAGTATAAATTGCATGTCTCACATCTCTTCGTTGTACGTCACACATATGAGATGGAGTTGTCGTAATATGTGATCTAGTATTCCTTTGCTAACCTTTAGCCACATTGCATGATCAAGGATTCCATACTTGTCATCAATGAGTGGAATATCTATAAGTTCATCTCATGAACTTCCATATCCATATAGTATCCATTGTTGTTCTCTAACACACGGATACTCAGCATTTCCTTTTAAGTGGCTTTATTGAAACACTTCCAATTATCAACAAACTTTCACTTTTATACATCCTATGTATATTTTGCGATTAATTTTATGTCCTTTCGGAAGTTCGCATCAATGTAACTCTTTACATCGAACTCTTCCTTATCACCATAGAACTAGTACTTCACAAGTACTTATCAAGTTCTCATGGTATTCCAGTAACCCTTACTGGAAGTAGACAAACATCCACTCGTCATGTCCCACATATGAGTTATCAAGATGAGCACATCATATTGTCATGTCGTACATACAAGATGATGAATGCATTTTATTATTTCCATGCCCATACATGCAAGATAATGGGATGATTACATACATGATAGATCCATATCTGTTCTTAGTGTTCCCATTCTTCATAAGAATTGGACACTTGGCCTTGGGATACTAACTCCATGTATCATGGACAAGTTTTCTCCCACTGAATCTGTGTACACTAAACACTTCAGTACAGATTGCAAATGTATGCTCTCTCTTTTCAGGTCAAGAGATTTTTTCAAGAACTATATCTATAGATCTCTATTCCTATCACATAGGAAACATCTCTATCTTAAAGATTATTTCCACTTTTGGATTTCCATTTTAGAACATTTCCATTTCACATCAACATGTGAAATGTGAACACTCTCCCACTAAATCACAGATCCCTTCTTTATCTTTGACATATGAGTCAAACCCTTTGACTATATCATCAAAGTAAAGGTCCGATTTTGAGTTACTTGTACTCAATCGATCACATTGATTAGTCCATTGTAACTTATAGACTTCATTTGCATTAGTGGATTCAAAACCCTTATAGGTTGTGTCACGTACACATCCTTGTTTTATTCCTCATAGGAATGCGGTTTTAGTATCCATATGCCAAATGTCTTGGTCATTAAGTTGCAATCAACAAGCATCATCCTTCTCAAAATGTTATCCATGTGTCTTAACATTTAAGACTCATTTGCACTTGTGGATTTCATCCAATGAGTGATACCATCAAGGTCATACCTTATGGTTCACATGGTCGTCATTTAGGATGTAATGGTCATAAACCATATCTCAAAATTTGATTCCTCATATTTATCTAGATAGTTGACTCATCACATGAACAACTTATCACATAGATAATTGAGGTGTATCTGTTAAGTATATAAGAACTCACAACCCTTGTGATTCTTAATTTCTTTTATTAGTGTGGAGTATTCTTTTATTAAGAAGAATTCAGTTATTCGATAATCATTCTCTAACTCCTTAGAGTATGATTCCTTCTTGATTTAGACATCACCATGCCTTAATCATGAGTTCACTATGATACACTATCACAATCACTCATAAGGATCTCAAACATTTGGTCCAAGTATTTCATTCATTGATCTCATCAAGAATTAACACTTTATCAAATTTGTACTTCATCTATGATAATCTTGAACACTTCAAGATATTCATATTGGTATTTCTCTAAACACCATTTGAAGTATTAGCATTTATTCCAATAAGTATGTAAATACATCATATGCATTATACCTAATAGGATAATCATTCTCCCACTACCTTTAGTGAAGATTGATTAATCATGTCTAAGATATTCATGTCTCTTACTGGTTCTCTAACCAAAAGAGTCTAGATTTATCCATCATATGGAAACTAGAAATGAATTTCTCATGATTAATGCTAATTTGATTGTTTGAGTTATCTATAAACTTTTAGGTATCATCTTATCTTATGCATATCAAATACCACAAGATAAATAAGGAATTGCCACAAAGATCATATCTTTAATATTGAAAACTCAACTTTATTAATTGCCATCATTGTCATACAATATGCAAAAAATAAAGTGTTTCTATCTATTGGCAAATATGAAATAGCAGTTCATAATAGTATTATATGCCTTATAGGCTGAAAATAAACTAAAGTACTCCTTTCTATGAAGGCAACACTTGCCCCATTTATTGAGTGCTTTACACTTTACATCTTGGTATCATATACCTCAAAAAGTGTTACAAGTTTACTTTCATGACACTTTTAAGTAGAGGCTTCTGTAGCCTCCTTCTTCTTTTGTTCTTCCAGATAGAGAGGACAATTCCTTTTCCAATGTCCTAGCTTTTGACAATGGTGGCAATTTCATTTCTTGGTCACGCCTCCCTTGGCCTTGAGAGCTGAAGATGGCTTGGACTCCTGGCTAGCTTCAGAACCTTTCTTAGATTTTCCCTTGCCCTTGCGCTTGGACTTGCCTTTCTTGCTTGTGATCACCATCACATGCTTAGGCTTGTCATTCTTCATCTGTATCTCATCTGTCCTCAACATGCCCAACAACTCTGACAGTGGCCATGTTGTAGTTCATCACAAACTGACTGTAGGATTCTGGCAATGATTGTAGTATCACGTCAGTAGCCAACTCTTGGCTCAGTGGAAATCCCAGTCTCTGCAGGTTCTCCACATACCCAATCATCTTGAGTGTGTGAGGACCAACTGGATCTCCTTCTATCATGACGCACTTGAACATCGCCCTAGAAACATTGTATCTCTCTTGCCGTGCCTGATCTTCATACATGTTCCTAAGATGCTGAATCATCTCTATGACACCCATGTTCTCAAGCTGTCTCTGCATCTCATGGTTCATGGAACATAACATAACTTTGCATCAATGGCATCATCAAAATGCTTCTTGTAAGCATCTCTTTCTGCCTTTGGTGCATTAGGAGCGGGTTCCTCTGGAATTGGAGTATCCAGGACATAGAGCTTTCGCTCTTGAGTGAGAACAATTCTCAATGTCCAATACCAGTCGTGGAAGTTTGTCCCATTTAGCTTGTCCTTGTCAAGGACCGATCACAAAGAAAAGTTGTTGTTGTTTGTTGTCATTTGAACTACAAAAGGAAATATGCAATTTTAGTCCAAAAACTCATTTTTGACTTATTTGATTGATTTGAAAATTTGACGATATAATTAGACCTTTAATTAATTATTGCTCCCACTATTTTACTTCAAATTGATAGCCCTCACCGTCAATTCGTAAGATTACAGCGTACAACCTTCTAGTGGGCAAGATCCTGAAATCCTCTAAGCCATGGACCAGCTAGGGCTGTCACCCACAACATAGATCTCTCAGGTAGGCAACTCTTGCCAATTGCATCATATGCAACTCTTGATAAGATGTCATATGCAACTCCTTGCCATGATAATCTCCATGCCTCAAGGTACTAGATCTCATCTAGATCACCTTGTTAAGTCCGACCCAAAGAAAACACGATGAATATGCACCCAACTAGGGTAGACCCACACATTCATCCTTCACGCTTCCACGAGATAGACGGTGCACCACGCTAGGGCGTGCCCACACTTGGTCGATCAAGCTTTTCACATGTGTCGCATTTGGAAGGCATCTAAAACTTAATATTTAATGAGGGATTTGGTTTTTATATACATATACATATCCAATCACCACAATACATAGTATGTATCATATACATGCTATATCCCACAAAAAACATGCACAAATGATAAAAGCGATGATTATGGCCATCCTAATGTGATTCCTCGAGCCAAGAGGAATCACGGTCATCTAGGTCTACATCACATGCAACCTGTACAAGATGAATTATGTGACTTGCCATCCGAGTTGATCAACTCATCCCATGAATGATCTGCTCTCTTTGGCCGGTCGTCTGGGTGCCACCAACTGATCGGTTGGCTCCTCCTACCGATCGGTTCACTTGGTCGTCGTGCATCTCGTCATGGCCGCCACCCACTCATCTCGCTCCTCGAACCGGTCATCAACTGATCGGTTCACACCTTGAATCGATCATTTGGAACGTCAACGGATCGGTTCACGCCTTGAACCGATCGTCTCAGCTATCGTATGGATGTCCTCCGGTCTTTGACATAACATGAAATAAAATCTATCCTAATATTACATTGCTTAAAAAGAGAAACCCCGAGTTACGTTCAGGGGGAGCAAAGGTAGGAAAGAATCTTTAATTATTTCGAGTTACATTAGGAATAGGAGAAGGAAGATCGATGCGCAGACCGAGATGCAAGCAACCACAAACAACCAATCACAGATAGGGTTTATTGGCCATAATCACGCTATACATCCACCACAAAACTCATTTAAGGGCAACGCGTATCGATTGCATTAATAATACATATCATATATGTAATTTGGGATTTGTGGATTTAGGATTGGACATGCATAAAGCCAATTTTATTCGCATCGTATACAATAAATAAAGGCGACAAACCAAAATTGATCATATCGATATTCCTAAAATATAGAACAGTTGACATGGCTCTGATACCACTGTTGGGTTTTAGGGGAGGCAGAGAAGGCAGCGGAAACAAAAAAATTTCTCCCCCAAACCCAGAACAAGGAAACGCGTCAACGTCTATATAATAGGAAAGGATGGTTTGTGGAATCATACCTTGTCCCGAGGCTTGCTCGGCCACAATACCTCGCGCCTTATGCGGTCTTCAAATCCGGTCTTCGACGGTGTCTGTGCAGCTCCTGGTCGCACCGGGACTAACGACTCCTACTCGTACCGGACTGTCGGATGACAGTTGTCCTCCTGAGCGGCAGTGACCTCCCGCCTCTGAAGTAGTCCACACAGACCACCTAGAACTCCACACTCCACAAGGAAGTGGAAGGAGTCGCACCCTCCTGTTGACATACTAGTCGCCAACACACTCTCCTGCCTCCAGTTGCAACTGTAGTTGTCCTTCCCTTGTTGCACCTCCCTTTGCGGGAAGCACTTGCTCGGGCTCTCTCTCGGTTACCAAAACTAGAGAGAACGACAACTTTGCAGAGCAACTGGTTGCACTGAGTTGTACTTTGAGAAGCCCCCAATACCCCTATATATATAGGAGGGTCATGGGATAGGGTTCTCCATCCCGGGCAATGCGGGACTAAAAGCAGGAGTAGAAGGGTTCGAGATTTTCCAAAAAATCAACCAACTCGCAACCTGAACCGATCGGTTCACAAGTGAACCGGTCGGTTGGGGACCTGAACCGATTGGTTCACTGCTGAACCGATCGTTTGGGACCCTAGAACCGATTGGTTCACTCCTGAACCGGTCGGTTGGGGTTCCAAGTTGGTTCCCGATTGACTTTCCTTCTTTTGTTTCTAATTGGTATCGAATACCAATCCTATACCCAATCAAATTGGGCAATTGAAATGAAAGGAAAATTCTCACCGACCTGACTTTTCCAAGTTGCTCGGTTGCACCAGTTGAACTGATCGGTTTAACACTTGAATCAGTCGTTTCACCCTAGATACGAGCCAACCGGTTCAACCCTTGAACCGATAGGTTGGGAGTGCAGGTTGTGCAGAATCAGTCAATTGCGATTTCAATCAATCTGATACTCCAATCAATATGTTCAACACCTTGAACAATATGATATTGAGATATCAATTAATTGAGTGTTTAATTGAACTACTAAACTCATTTAGTAATCAATCTAAACGTTGCTTGTGGACAAAAACTCCTCTTCCAGGTTAAATCCTATGTGTGTGACCCTGCAGGTCCATTTCACGTTGGTAGTGAAAGTCCATAACACTTATGACTTCACAAGCAAAGAGCTGTGCCTAGTCACACATCAGTGCTACCCAAGTGAAAGTAGAAAGTTGGAGAACAACTTTCATCCTACAATCCGTGAATGGTGTTACAGCGAGTGTATAATTCCTTTGTCACTGATATCCCGAATGAACTCGAGGCATGGAACAATCATCCTGTCAATGTTCATTCACTTTCTTGATCTTAGAGTAGACTGGAAGAGATATGTATGACATCAATATCACATACTGATTCACACATGCATGCACACCTGTCTCAATCCTACTCATCAAGTGGCCATGGATATCAAACTCCCTCAGGAGGGACAAATCCCATATCTATCACTCACCCCTCAAAAGCCCCATGTGTCAAAGCCACCCAATCATCACCTTTATAACAACCCATGTTTTAGGACTGCGTTTGATGATGTCAAAGTGTGCCCAATGAAATGTGTTGAGTGTAGTGATTTCAGGTCTAAGAATCACACTCACCACCATCATTGTGAGTACTGACTGTGACTACCATGTCATGGTTCCATGTGTCAAACTCACGGTGGGTCTGTCTGGTACACTTGTTCTCTAACAAGTACCTATGTGTTTGGTTTGATATCTCTATATCATGACTAATGAGATTCTGTCATCAACCAACACCACAATCTAGTCTTGTGTGTCATTGTTGTCTATCTACCTTCCACAATGACATCCGACTAGGGACATTACAAGAATGTACAAACTCTTAGCATCCGTATGATCTCATCATTCAGGTCCTCAACCTGAAAGCATACATCATTGAGTACTGTCATCCTCTAGACTTTCAATTTGTTCTATCACTATCTCATATGACTGAACCAGAAAGAATTGGAAGCTTGCCTTTGATGTTTATCAAATCAATCTCAATGTATCCCACCAATCATCCCATCATTGGCTCTCAGGGCATACATACCAACAATTCTTAATGCATAATATTGCAGTGACTGATGTGAAAATCCTAATTCAGTTGATACCAGGGTTTCTTATACATGTTTCTTTGTGTGTGAGTTGTTGGAAGCAATCTTTTTATTAATATTTTATGATGCATATAATACTTATGTGAGACATGTGATACATGAATGAGGAAAAGGAAACCATAGGAATGGGGCATTCAGTGAATCAAGAATTTACATTCCAATATTTCTCATTATGATACGTGGTATTGCTCAATAGCTCAGTTTCCAATATAGATTATTGATATTATATAAAAAGATCTATTTACAAGGTTAAACTAAGAAATATTAATTTGGTGACTGAACTATGAATTTAAAGAGTGAATTAGATAGTAGGTGTCCTGAAACTATAGAATCCTTTAAAGGAGGAATGTGTTGTGGGGAGGTAACATGCTTCTCGATGAAAGGAAGTCCAGATCAAGGTAATCCAGAGCATACCAATAGGGTGCAGGAGTCTGAGCCAGCGAGGATAGAATCCTCACAGTTTTTTGGTACCCAACACCAAATGGGGGATACCAGTGGTACATGTGTTACTGGTCAGTGGTCATCTTCAGTAGGACCACTGATGAAGAGTTGTGTTAATTAGTGGACATCTTCTGTAGATCTAGTGATGCACAAAAAACATGAGTTCTTTGACTCTCCACCTGAGTACCAAGGTTTATAAGAGGATTCGAGATATCCAATCACTCCCATTAGTTGTCGAGAGCTAGACATGGCGAGGCCCGTTGTAGATGGGGTCTTGCTCAATACTACAGACTTAGGAACCTGAGAATACTTATAAGTCTTGTACAGTGAGATCATACCTTGTTGTTATGCTTTCACATGTTGTGTTATGTTTCATGCGGGTTCATGGCATAATAAGATGAAAGAGAGATTAAACAAGTGAGTGCAATTATTCATCTATTCCTTGTAGTTATCGGAAGTAACTTGCCATTTTTATGTTTATGAATCACTAGTCTCCTTCGTTATTAATCAAGTATCTTAAGATATTGATTTAATCCTTATACATATCTATAATATCCTACCATATATATCATCATGAATTATTATCTCCTTCGTCTATTGTTATTGTTCTACTTTAAATTCAATTTCTTAATAATATATCTTTAATATTTAAGTGTTTTAAATAGTCTATTTGAAGTACTAATTCATTGAGTGAGTAGGCTCACTCTGCTACTCACAAATTGTTAGGGAACCATATGTATTGAAGAATGTCAATGCCAAAATATATCTTCTACAAGATCTAAGTATGATATTTGTTAAGTTCAGTTGGTCCCTGTCAATCTAGGTCCAAATAAAGAAATGAGAGAGTTGTAAATGATGATGTGCAAATTTATTTCCTTATTAATAGAATTTATATCTAATTATAAAATCATATGTTAATGGAAGTGTCAGAAACAAAATGAATGTTTAGATATGTATCTTTATTGTTTGAAATTAGATTAGAGTAACCAAGGTTTTAATTCCCTTTATGAAGTCAGTTTATGTTAGTGAATGTCAGAGAACAAAGAACTTGAAATCAAAGAAAAAAGTTGGGATTGATCATTGCATAATGTTAAATCCCCACTTATTCCCTAGTCTCATGATTAGAGATTATCATGGGATGAGGGTGTGACAAATTGGTATTGGATCTTAGACTAAGTCATCTGTGACCATTAAGAAAGAAAATTAGGGTCGTAAGTGTGATAGTTAGTAGATGATTGATGAATGAATATCCATACCAGTTTTAGCTGCATTATCAGTCTAGTTTAGCATTCATATACATTAGTTTTCATTAGGATAACTTTGTTTTGATATACTTAGTTTTTTATCTTAATTTGTAGGAAATTAATACTTTTCTTGATTGCCTTTGTAGGTTTTGAATTCTATCACCCTATAGAAAGTTTTCCTAGGGAGTCCTACTACCCTTCAATGGATAGGAGTAGAGAGGAGGACGCCTCTCCTGGGGTTCACGGAAGCACCCCAAAAAAATTAGATTTTGAGCACTTTCAGAAGGCAGACCGATACACAAAATTTGTGTCCAAGAACAAAATCGACCTTTGATCGACATGCCAATTGACATTAAAATTGATGAGAAATAAAGACATATAAAAGGTCGACACCTCTGTCGAACTCCCTACTTGAGACACTGAATGCTCTACAACCTTGTCGACATCCCTGAATGACATCCAAGAGGAATGACATTCTGACTCACTGATGACCAAGGTTGATATATAATCCATCAACAACTGAGGTCGAAACCTCTATCAACATCCCTACTCAACATCATTATTGGCCAACAACTGGGAAAAAACAATCCCATCGATCGAAAATGTTGTCAGTAATCTTGTCGACGCCCAAAACTGCTCGACAACTTCATCAACTCTCAAGGTCGACAGTCCTGTCGACTGATAGATTAATGACTGGAAGTCTAAAAGCCATCAAACAATAGACCTATCGACCGACAATAGTTGGTCAACACCGATGGAAAGAGGTCGAGAACCTCGACCCTATAAATAGGCCCCCAACGCAGCCGTACAAATCATCTCGAATTCTAAAGACATAAATGTCAAAATGTTGCCACTGAGATCAGAGAAAGGATGAGACTTATCGTCCAAGCTAGCTCTATCGACCCAGCTGGACGACGACTATCGACCTTAAGAATAGATCAACAAATCTCCTTCATCTGCAACTCCAGGGCATCAATCTCTCTCTCTCTGAGTAATCGATCACTTATGCGAGCTACTGTTCTACCCCCTGCTTCTATTTCTAGTCAAGGTTAATACCTAAAGGAGAAAGAAGGAAGGAATTCCACTATCTCACACCATATCAAGCCACCTCTATTACCATAATGGCCGTGATGGTCTCCTCTTCTAGTGATGTTAATCTTACCATGTCGAGGGAGTAGTCTTTTCACTGGGGTGTGAGGACTAGCCCCACTTCCCGTTTCTTACAAATTCCATTTGTGAGAACCCATTACACTCAATGAGATTAATCAAAACAAAAAACAACATTACTCCTTAATTAAACACAAACGCAAAAATAGGGTAAATTAAAACTAATTTCAACAATTCCCAATTGCTCAGAAACATTGTATGAAAGCCCAACAACTTTCTTAACTTCACATAATGCTAAATATTCTTTACAACTGCCCTATAGCCTCAGCTATAACATGAACTTTGCAAAGGTACACTATCCACATATTCAACATATACAAGCATCAAAATGATGTAGAAATCTTAACTCAATCAAAAAATCATATACAAACTTTTCATCTAGACCTGAGAGTACAGGGACGACTCTAGGACATACTAGACAAATAAACAACTATTTCTAGGGTTTATCACATCAGATTATTCTCATTGTCATGATACTATTGTCATCGTTGTGGATCACTTAAAAAAATGTGGTGACCCATGAGGTGAGACGCAGTTTCAACGAGAGATATAACTCTCTCTAACTTATATTGATTATATTGTGTTAAATAGTAAATAACTAAGTAGTTGGAGCATTTAATAGTCAATTGAGCAGATTGAACAGTTCAAGCATGCTAAATAGATTAAGCAACTAAGCTTAGCAACAAGTAGGATTATCAACATATATATAGATAACAAATAAATCTACTCATGTTTCATAAGATTGTGTCTAATAATAATCATTATCATTGATTTGACTATCATCATATGCCTTCCTAACAACACAATCAATCTAGAAGCATAAGCATCTTTAATATGTCTAGTAGTATGACATGGCTATCAATATTGGCATATTTAATAAAGTGAACCAATATACATAATAAGTAGAGATAACTTCATAACACAACTAACCACATAAGCGTAATTATCAATTTAAGCATTTCTAATTACATAGGCATGGCTAGGAGTATTAGACATTGCTAGAAGCATAATATTAAATATTAATGTCAGTATATTTGAAAATATAAACAAGTTTACAACATGAGAACATCTCCAACACAATCATATCTATCATCTATCATTGTACTATATATCATATCTATATAAAAAGATCAAACATAGGTTATCAACCAATGTGAGGCATTGTGTATAACCCTAAATATATATGCTACACGACTGTGTTACACCTTTTATTACATTGCCCTGAGGAATTTGAAAATACCACTCAAAATCCAACCGACCACCACTAAGTCAAAATTAGTGTCATATAAGATCTAGGATAATCAGATTCCTAAGATCTTCTCCACCCTCGATGAGTATGAGTCTGCCACATTGACACATCAGGTTAAGCTGCTAACAACCTAGTCTGTTCTTGGTACAGGTCATGACACTAGTAAAATGAGGTGAGAATACAAACCCTACCATTTGAGGTACAACCATAGTTGTCCTCAAATCTTATCATATATACAAATTTGAGATACAAGCATAGTTGTTCTCCTGCTGAGGTATGACCACAGTCATCCTCCTAAATATTTGGAGTCAGGATGACAAGCACCCCACATACTCAATAGTATGCGTTCTGAGTTTCCCTTAGGAATACTCATTTCACCATATGGCAAGTCTTGACACTTAGATGGATATGTGGCATAGGGAACTACATGATTAGGGTTACACTTGATTAGTTATTTCCAATGGGGTGAATTAAGGATTCATCATACAAATGAACATACAAACTTTAATTCATTTCCATCAAGTGTATAAGCATTACAACTTTAGAAGATATAAAATGTTTGAAGTATATATCTTAATCATATTACCATATGCTATCATCCATTGAATTGTAATGAACCACCTTATCATCTTATCATTTCAAGATATCCATTTCTTATCACACAAGGTTTCAACCCTTATTGGAACATGAAAATGATTTCACCTCAATCATGGCTCAACATGCCCAAATGTCATTTAAGACCATCACATTATTCATAGCAAGGTCATCCTCATCATTCCACACCTTAAAAAGGTTCAAAAGATCATAAGAAATTATGTGTCCATAGGAATTATTAATGCAAAATTTTGCCTATGTTTTCAACTCCGCCTATGTTTTCATATTTTATGCAAATGTAGCTGGTCCCAAGCCCGAGTAAAGGAGGAGGGTTGGTGGTAGGTTGATAGCCAGCCATAAAAACTTTATCACTCTTTCTATGACATGGATCCTTATAAAACTTTCATTAGAGCACCCGTACCTAACGACGCGCTGCATCGGCACCCCCTGCTACATCATCACCGAATGTAGTGAAAAATGTGCAAGGGTTTCCACATCTTGGATGAGTGTGGGTAAGGAAGCTAGTCATGCCACATCATTGCTTGGATGTAGTGAAAAATGTGCAAGGGTAACAATTTTGATGAAGGAAAGTAAAGAAGGAAGTCCAAGAAAAAAGGTTTAGAGTTGGATCTTGGAATATTGGCTCTTTGACAGGAAAATCTTTGGAGATAGTAGATACCATGATGAGAAGAAAAGTTAATAAAGCTTGCTTATAGGAATCTAAGTGGACATGGAAACGTTGTAGAGAGATTGGAGACACAGGATACAAAATTTAGTATACATGCATTGATAAACATAAAAATGGTGTAGGTATTATTGTTGATAAGATATTGAAGGATGATGTTTTCAAGATCACTATGATGGGTGATAGAATCATAGCTATCAAGGTCATTCTTGGGGGAAAGATTTTTAACATTATTAGCGCTAATGCCCCCCAAGTTGGCCTTAGCGAGGAGGCTAAGAAGGACTTTTGGGATAACATGGATGAGTTGATGCAAGGAATACCGACAGAGGAGAAGATCATTATTGGGAGTGATTTAAATGGCCATATGGGGAGTAGAAATGATGGTAATGAGAGAGTTCATGGCGGTTATGGATATGATAGCAGAAATGAAGAAGGAGAGAGGATATTAGATTTTGTAGTTACATATGATATGATTTTGGCAAACACCCATTTCAAGAAAAGAGAATCTCATAATATTACTTTCAAAAGTGGGCACAATTGTAGCCAAATTGATTACCTCCTTACAAGGTGGGAGGATCGTAAAGTATGCAAGGACTATAAAGTGATACATGGAGAAGAACTCATGACCCAACATAGGTTGGTGGTTTTGGATATTAACATGAAGATCAATAAAGGCAAGCAAAATAAAAATCAAGAGATCAGGATCAAGTGGTGGAATCTTAAAGGAGAAAAGAAATTGACCTTTCATGATAAACTCATCAAGGGGGGAACTTGGAAATTAGAGTTGGATGTCAACACTATGTAGCATAACATGAGTTCCTGCATAACAAAATTGCCAGTGAGGTTTTGGGGGAGTCCAAAGGTTGTGGGCCTCCACAAAAAGAGACTTGGTGGTTGAATGATGAAGTACAAAGGTCTATTAAACAAAAAATGGAGATATATAGGAGCTTGCCCAAATCTTGACATGATGCAATGTTCCAGAGATACAAGCAAGCAATGAAAGAACCAAAAAGTTGTTCAGGCCAGGTCTATATACTTTGATGATATTTATAAGAAGCAGGACACTAGAGAAGGGGATATATATATATATATATATATATATATAATGGCTTGTATAAGAGAAAGGAAAAGAAGAAACTTGATTCAAGTAAAATACATCAAGAATGAAGATGGTAGAGTGCTGGTAAAGGGTGATGATATCAAGAACCAACAGAGAAATTACTTCCATAAGCTTTTCAATGGAGATACCGTAAATAATGTTAGAGACTCGTGTGACAAGGATACAAGAGATATTATTTAAAAATAAAGAGTTAGACATTTTGAGGTCAAGAATGCCTTGAAAAGGATGAAAATGAGAAAGGCATGCAGACCAAATGATATTCCCATTGATGTATGGAAGAGTATGGGGGATGAAGGACTTATGTGGTTAACAAATTTATTTAACAAGATCATGAAGACAAAGAAGATGTTGGATGAATGGAGAAATGGTACTATAGTCCCTATCTACAAGAACAAAGGTGATGTTTAGAGTTGCACAAACTACAGAGGTATCAAGTTGATGAGTCACACAATGAAGATTTGGGAGATGATTATTGAATAGAGGCTAATATCTATAACATAGATATCAAACAACCAATTTGGTTTCATGCCTGGTAGATCAACAATAGATGCTATTTTTCTAATAAGGAGGCTTATGGAGAAGTATAGGGAAAGAAAAAGATATCTTCACATGGTTTTTATCGATTTGGAAAAGGCTTATGATCAGTACCCAGAGAAGTGTTGTGGATGGTTTTGAGGAAAAAGGGTGTGCCAATCCAATACATTGACTTGATTAAAGACATGTATGGTAGATCTACTACAAGTGTGAAGACTCTTGGAGGTGAGACACCAACATTTCCCATCACATTTAGGGTACACCAATGATCCACACTCAGCCCATATCTATTTGTTCTTGTTATGGATGAGTTGACACAGAATGTTTAGGATGATGTTCCTTGGTGTATATTATTTGCTGATGATATTTTATTGATTGACAAAACTAAATATTGTTTGAATGATAAAGTTGAACTTTAGAGAAAGTCACTAGAATCAAATGGATTGATGATTAGTAGGAGCAAAACTAAGTATATGCATTACAATTTCATCCAATCTTGTAGTGTGAATGGTGGAGCCAAGTTGGACGGAGTAGATATACCAAAATGTGATAAATTTCATTACTTGGGCTCTATCATTCAAACAGACGGTGATGTCCAAAATGATGTTTGTCATAGGATAACTGCAAGATGGTTGAAATGGAGGAGTGCAGCTGGAGTATTATGTGATCAGAAGATCCCTCTCATACTAAAAAGCAAGTTTTATAAAACTTCTATACGAAATGCGTATGTTGAGATGGATGTGTGGGAAGACAAGAAAAGATCGCCTGAGAAATGAATATATTAGGAATAAAGTGGGGGTGGCGAGCATTGGGGACAAGTTGCACGAGGGCTGACTCAGATGATATGGACATGCACAACGTAGACCAACTAATGTGCCTATATGAAGCAATACTATTGAGGCAATCACAATTAATAGAAGAAGAGGAAGGCCTAAATTAACATGGGAAGATCTTATAAAGAGAGATTTTGAATCTCTACATCTCAACCAGAATATGACCCATGATAGAGCTGAATGGAAAAGAAGGATCCATGTAGCCCACCCCAACATAGCTGGGATTGAGGCTTAGTTGATGATGATGATGATGATGATGATGAGGTATTATTATGTCAAGGCACTATGATATTGAAATAGCACTACATTGTGGTTTAAACACAAGAAGAGTGTAATTCATTTTTACATTAATCATGTGAGAGGCTTATTATAACCTATCACCATCATTTAGTTACATTAAGTTTAGGTATAACAAACTATATCAAATTGTATGGTCATTTATCAAATAAAACTATCCCAGAGAAAAGGTAAGACAACAAATTAATGATATTCAATCATTAAATTGTCATCACTGAGGACCCCCATATAATATCATGGACTTCATTCTAATCCATTAGATGTCAAAGCACCCAATCTTATTCATTGGATTGGGTTCATTGTTTGAAGTTATCAGTTTAAGCATAGGTCTAGCCATTATATCAATTGAACCAAGGACCATTTGTTTAAGGTTTAGTTGAATCTACATTTACATCCTTAACTCACCATATGTGGTTATGACCTGATCCACCATTAGTTGCAATTACTAATTCATCATCAGTTGTTTAGTCAACACTATATTCATTTAACACCATAAAAAATATAAGCTAATTTCATCATTGATTGATGGCATCATTAGAGAATCAAATCATTGCTCATTGAGATTCTAAGAGAGCCAAACAGTGAGCTAAGGTTTGACTATCAAATCACACCATCGTTCATCATTCTTGGTCACTACCTTCAGTTATTATGAAGACCACACCAACGAGTCATGTGTTTAGAGAAGAAACAACCTAGAAACCCTAATATGGACCATCGGTAGATAGGTGCTTAGCACCATAGGTGGTGATACCAACCTAAACTAAGTCATATAATTCCTTAAGAAGAATGTGCACATGATTACAGATTCATCTATAACTGGAAATAAAATAGGAAACACCATAAAAATCAAAATCTCAAACAAGCTTAGCTTCTAAATGCTTAAATCACCATTTTTAAGAAAGAACACGAGCTAACAATCTTAAAGTAACCAATGTTGAAATTGGACCACATTTGAAACTTAAGCTTGAATTATGATTCCAAATCATATAACAAGGTTAGATTAATGTTATAAGCATTATATTATGGTAATTAAGCATGTTTAACCATTTAAGTAAGGTTAGGGGTCTCGCAACCATAAACCCCTAACAGGGATTTCACCCCCGAAAATTTAAGATACACATAGATGGACACTTCTCATGCACATCATCTTCAATATTAAACATGGTTACTTTCAGCACTGGTGATGTCACATCATTCTCATAGAAGACATATTCTTCTCCCTCAACTCTTACATGTGTAACCTTGGTTCAACATAAGAACTTTTGTGCCACATGTATAGGTTTGGTAGTATATTTCAACTTGGGATTCTAAATGTCACCCTAAACTATTATGTCTATAGTACCACACATCCCTTATAGGTCATATTTGATGGCTCTTACCAACATGGAACATCATGTATATCTTATCGGGCATAATTCAACAAGTTTTCATCTCTATGCTCCTTTAAATTGTTGTAATTAGCAGCTCAATCAATCAGGTGAGCATCCCCTACTTGTCAAGAACTATAAGGCATATGTTCATAGAAGATTCCTCAATCATGTTGATGATAGACTAGCCATAAGTCTAGTTGAAGAATCACACACTTATCTGTAACCGTTAACAAATATAACTGCTAGTTGACCATGTTAGGGGTAGGGTAATGACATTTTCTTCATCTTCCTAGGATTCACGCAACACACTTAGTAGATGTTTCATAACATCTAAGAGGATACTCTAGTTAACCCCCACTCACTCTTGTTGAACTTGTCACACATTAGAATAGTTTCTTCAACATTCTTAAGGTTTAGCAAGATATTAAATATGTTACTAACCATCTCTAAAAGACTTTGAGATGTCATTATTCAAAGCTTGTCACAACTTATGAGACATAATCTGATTACTTTGTTCCTTCTATTTGTAAATGCTATTGATACATTGGTTAGTCTAAATGACATAACTCTAAACTCATCATGGTCATGTGACTTATGCCATCCACCTAATGCTTATCCTAGGTTTATTTATAAGGAACACGATAACACATGTTTGTTGATAAACAAACAATCTATCATTGATAGTGGTCTTGCCCAACCATCAGCAAACTGTGATGGAGTGGACTTTTGGAATCCTTAAATATCAAAGGACATAAGTGAATTTGTTAATTAATGTTAATATCATGATTAATGTATTATGTATGTTGGGACACGGTGTACGATTATTTATAACCTGAGTTGTAACACATCTTTGTCATGCGCCCTTGAGAAGGGAGCCTCCACAGATTGTGCACGTGAAACCTTAGTAGCTCTTGGATGGTTAGATTGGAGAGTTAAGATGAAGCCTCCTATCCGCCGGTTAGACAAGGGAGTGGAGCACTTTGGCGCTCAGACCTCTACATGTTGTGATCGTGGCATGGGAAAGAATGGTGAGTGGGTGTATGTATTAGCCTTTTCGAGACCTGCAGATCGAGTCCTCATTTGTGGGGTCAAGGACCTGTAGTTAAACCTTCTCTTCATCGGCCTCTCCACCAATGAGTTAGACAAGGAAGAAGGAAGCAGATGAGAGAGGATGAGGAGGAGATCCTGGTGGTCGATCAATGGATAGGCCTTCTTGTCACCAGTGGAGCGTCTCTGGCGGTGGCAAGCTTGCAAGAAGCTTCCAACCGTGCCCAAGCAGCGAGATCGAGAGGCTGGAGGAGAAGTTGAGTAGGAGTGTGGAAACATCTCATAGGTCGGCTAAGGAGGAGAGAGTGGAGGAGTCTTCATTAGGGGACACCAGTAGTAGTAGGTGGTCATCTTCTAGCCTAGGATCTTGCTCATGGCTGCAACTGGTGACAGTGCACTCACCAAGACCATCAAGGGAGGATCCAAAGGCCTCCATGACTGACGTAGCCGCGGAGACACTGCTAGACTTGTGAGCAGCCACCAGAGGTTCTCAGGAGTCATTGGGCTTCCTTGTTGCGGTTGGAACGGTCAAGGAGGAGACGGTGGAGATCTACTGGGATTCTTCATCTGAACCTGACAGGGCGGCGATGCCCTTGCTAGCCAGAGAAGACACCGCGAAGACGGAGAACACAGAAGACTCACACAGTCACGCGGGAAGCAAGGAGCCCCACTGCCGAATCTAAGGATGCAGTTGTCCGAAGCCATGAAGCCAAGATCGGGTAGGAGGTGGTGTTTCTTGCTTAGCCACCAAAGGTCCAATCACGGCGACGCTCACTTGATGAAGGAGCAGAGAACGCGGACTCCCCATCGTGCGAGGACTGCAGAACAGAACGCTGGACTCCCAGACCATGAGTGAAGAGAAAAGAAAGTTAGACAAACCCACTCCAATAGTAGTAAACCAACCTTGAACCGGCCCACATCCAGCAAAGGGCAGCGCCAGCCTGGTGGACACGTGGCGACTCTAGATTGGCTAAAAGGTAAGAAAATCCCAGAATTGGTTAGATATTTGACAAAATTATAGTAAATAGATCAATTATCATAAAAATACAAATAAGGTACCAAAATTCTCAACAAAATGAGTAGAACATGGTAGAATGATAATATTAGGCTTTTGATACACTAATATCTGTCATATTATGTAAGATGTGTAATGCTTGTTTAATAGATAATAAATATCAAACAATGGCCTAAAATTATGGAAAAATGTCAGTAAGTCTATAATCATGTTTATAGTGCATATGATGTTAGATATGGTCATATTGATGCATGAAAGCATATAATTTGTTTAATGTGGCTAATTAGGGCTAATAACCCTAATTAATATGTAATAAATACTTACATGCTCAATAATTGATGAAAGTTTACGGAATAGCTGATATCAATATATGGAACCCCAATTTATATATGAGATCGGGATGATACCCATAATCCATGTTATACGATGATGTTACTCTTATTGTGATATAAAAACCCTAATATGATTAATGCATGTAACCTAGGGCTAGTATGTATAAATAATAATATAGAACCTGATATTCAGATTATGTATCCTAATCTGTAATATAACATCAGTAACATAAATCCCACATAAGGATGAAGATAAGACAAGTGATCGGCCTAAATCGTGCACCCGAAAAGGGAGTGGATTTGAAGTAGCCAGACTTTTAAATTTATAACCTGAAACCTTCTAGGCCCCCACAACTTTATTATGGGGTCGAAGTAGATATACGGGGTCGAACACAGGTACAAGGGTGGTAGTGTTGACGAATGCGGAATCGACATGTTACACTCCGGTATGGGCAAGGAGATGCTAAAGTTCCCTAAGGGAACAATAGGTTAAGATCGATAAAATAAAAGAAAACTATCTCCAACTGGAGCTACGAGGAAAATTAAGGTTTTTAAAGGTTTATCAGCTTTTAGGGTTTTCGTGCACAGAAACATAGAGGATAATACTATTGCTTTAGAAAGGAACAAAGGAGAAAGCTTCGATAAAACAAGCAGCAGCAGAAACATCCAGTACCCCTTCTCTCGAAGCGGGTACCTCTAACTAAGAATCAACACCTCTCTCGAGGTTGCTGGTCTTAAGTTAGAGTGGAAAGGTTACTAAAGCAACTCCGATCCTGGGCACTCTCGTACTCCAGTATCAGACCAAACACTAGAGCCACAACACCTCTCTCGAGGCTGCTGCAACGGGAAAACATGATTTGGTCGCTAGTCAAAACATGATCCAAGTGTACAAGATAGAGTTTGGATGCTAAACAAAATAATCATCCAACAAAAGGGACCAAACATAAAGCAGCAGATAATTAAAACTCTTCTAATTCCATTAGCATAAAAGGGTAGTTACATTGCATAAGTAAAGAAAGTAAATGACTGAAGTAAGTACAGATAAATGTCGCTTTCTTGATTTAGAAAGGCGACAGACAGTAGTAGATCCCCAAGATCCCTCCATCCCGATACCAGGAAGGAGCCTTGCCCGATACGCTCGTATCGGGTGGCACACCCTCTCGGGCGACACGCTCATGACGGGCGGACGTATCGTGCGGGGCGCTCATGCCCGATATGATCATGTCGGGCAGCACCCTCTCAGGTGACACATCGTGACTGGTGATGTTTATTGGGCTTGGTATTGTGTCGGGCCAGTGTTTGGCTTAGAGTATCGGGTACTCATGTCGGGTGTCCTTGTTGGCCGATATCAGTCTGCTGCAGTGCCCGGGGCCGATCCTAAGTGAACCATTCCCTCCCTCTCGGGTTGGGGAAGTGCTCACCTAGTATCACCAGGTACACCTCTAAGGCACGACACGCTAGCTCCAGATGCTTTCCCAAATTGGCTTTTGAGAGATTTCGACTTTTTCCTGACCCGTCCCATCAGAGTCTTGTAGCTGCTATTTATAGGAAGCAGATGGGGGAAATTGTGGTTCTCCAGACGCCACGTGTCCTTCATCAGCTCTATCATCTCGGATTTGGGGATGCCCGATATGCGTATCGCTCGGCACAAGGATGTTGGGCTGGGAGCGTGTCGGTCATCGTGATGAGTGGCGCCTGCCGGTGGGTGGCTTGTATCGCTCAACATGCTTCAGTTGTCATGGTGAGTTCACCTCCCTGTCGGGTAAATGGCGTATCACTCATCCGCTCCTTGTTGCACGGCTCCCTCATGTCGTGCGGTAGTGTATTGTGCTGCCCTGTGTCGGACAGCGATCGTGTCGGCCGGATGGTAAGAAGGCCGATGCAGGTGGAACACGTTCGTGGGCCGGGATGGGCCTTTTTGCTGATAAATGAGTCAAAAAATGAGGAAAACTCTGCAAAAGATGATAAATTTGAGTTAAGAGCGTAGCGTGGCCTATTTATGCAAAAACATGACAAAAAGGAGAGGAAAATAGTTTAAAAGGGTAGATCTGATAACGAAATAAGGGCCAAAAACATCACAAAATTTGGTGTTATCAACTCCCCCAAACTTAGCATTTTGATTGTCCTCAATCAATCTTTAAACTTTGTTTTGTGATGCTTCTTCTTGACCGGTATAGTTTCCAGACCATGGGTTTGAGTGAGCATTGATATGTCTTACAGAGAATACGGCCCGACCACGAACAACAGACTTTACTTCCCCTGCCTTATTTAAGCAAAAAATTTCTCCACAACTTCAGCGAGACTTGGGTACATGATTTCAAAGTTAGCTTTCACACCAAACAGCTTTTGGGAACAGAAAGTTGTGTGTTTGGG
Source organism: Alisma plantago-aquatica (assembly GCA_963693085.1). Lineage (NCBI taxonomy): Eukaryota > Viridiplantae > Streptophyta > Magnoliopsida > Alismatales > Alismataceae > Alisma > Alisma plantago-aquatica. The sequence continues at coordinate 542,747,708 of OY856414.1, forward strand.
TAGGCTTAAGGCTTTTTGGGTTTTTCTTGTTTCCAATCAGTCCATCCAGGTACGGGCTAGTTAGCGGGTGAGTGGTCCCTGCAGTCCAAGCCAGTTGGCTTTAGAGTAGTGATTTCACATCCTACGTACCACTGCCCCGGATCTACCATGCCTAAAGATGGGTACTTTTTGGAGAACAAGTGTGTATATATATTTTTTTCTTTTTATATGGCACAACTCTCATGCTTTTATTCACTCTCATAAGGTTTTCTCTCTTATGTTTTTGGGATTTTGTTGGGTAAAGGAAAACAAGAGAAATTTTTGTTGTTGGGCAGCTTTTTCCTTCTACATACACTTCTCTTAGCTGTCGCGAGATTATTTTTCAAAAATTTTGGCATGGAAAGTTGTAGCCTTTTGTTATTTGAGGTTGCATTATCAGAAAGACATAGCAAAACCTGCATCTCCTTGGGCACATAGAAAACAAACTGGCAAGAAGTCGTATCAGGTTTTTACTATATAGTGTCTTTGTACATATGTGTGGAGACAAAATAAGCAAAAAAATGAACACAATTTTTCAAAAAAAATTTATGAGCATGTATATGTATATGTACACATGTTATAGAAAAAGAACAAGAGAACAAAAAAAGGGTGGAGTTTGAAGAAAAAAAATATTATGCCTCCCTCACTGGTACATGGTACCCCCCCAAACTTACTCCACACTCTGTCCCAAAGTTGTGAAGTAGATAAGGTAGGGTAATGTTAACCTAGTGAGGGTTAGATGGTGAGTGCGTCTGCGCTAGATAGAAGCTCCCACACATATTCTCCTCATTTGCTGTGGTAGTCGATGCGGTGGAGTTGGTCAGGCATCTCTTTATTTGATATCCATTCCAGGACGAAGATGTCGCAGTCAGTTTGCCAGTAGCATAGAGTGCTGGGTGGATGGCTACCAAAGAAATTTTGTACGAAAAGGCAAATGTGGGTTTAGAATTGCAAGATTCAATGAGATCAGTCATGTGCTTTTTCTGAGGAAGTAGTTCCAAAACTATTAGGCATTCCCTTAAACCATGTAAACTTTTTAAGATACTTCCATTGTGAACATGAACAAAAGGATTCATCATCAATCTCAGTTTCTTTAAACTTTTATCATCTATTGGATTAGTCAGAGAAGTCCACTTATCTCTTCCAATACTTTTTCTTGATTTGGTAGCCCCCAAGAGAAGTCGACAATATATTCCTCATTTCCAGTCAATATAGCAGAGCAGAATTTACTTACTATTCCGAACTCGTCATCAAGGATATATGAATGCTTCTCTTGAGTACAATGAATAGGATGATTTTTTTTCAGATTACTTTTCTTCATCCTTTTCACTATCGTATGAACAAATATCAATGGACCTCAAGGATAAGTTATATTCATCCCATAATTTGTCCATTTCCTTATCATAGTCTGTCTTCTGCGGTGGTTTTGGACCATCTCCAAAAGAGAAAATCAGTGGAAGTCTTTCTCCAGTGGCTTCTGGATTGAATGTGGGTATTTTGGGTTCATCAGTCATGAAGCCGCCTTCTTCATGGGTGGCATCTTCTTTGGATATAGTATCCACAAGTGTTTTCAAGAGCTCTCTGTCTACCATAGGTCAGTTTCTTATTCGTGTTCTAGCCCTCCTAGGTCGGTCATCATCGTCATAATCTGCACGAGCCTTGCGTTTCCTTCTTGAGAGCTTTGCACTTGTTCCGGCTGCATCGTCATAATATGGAGTCGTTACTTCTTCCGTCCTTGCTCTCTTCTCAGTGGTTGATGGCCCAACTACCTCGGGATTTGGGTGTTTCTGCCCGACCGTTGTTGCTTCAGCTGCGGCCTCAGTTTCGATTCTTTTGCCATGTTCGTCAACTCGGATGATGGTTTGCTTTGTACGGGACAAATCTGTTATCATTAAACAAGTTCATTGATCATTTAAATGTTTCAATATTAGGTAGGCAAAACTTAAAATCGATACCGGATTTTAAGAGAAAACTGATTGCACGATAAAAATATCGGCATGATATAAAAGCTACTCGACACCACCGTATCGGGCTTCAACACTGGGCGATATGATGTTTGCTCGATACGATTGTATCGGCCGATATGAAACTTTTGAAAATATCACTGTAGGCTCATGCTCGATACGAGGTCCGGGTGTCGTCCATCAAAAGAACATCTAGGCGATACAAAACTGGACGATACAGAGAAAAGTTGCACGTCATACCCATTGCCCGACACGGGTGTGCGTCAGGCGATACAGTCACATGAAACAAAGTACCCGATAGAAAAACATGTCGCCCGATAATGAAAACAATTGAGGCAGCACAAAGATGGGCGACATGGTTATCGCCCGATATAGGGTATCTGGCAAGCGCGTGTTAAAGACGTGTCACGTGACACATGTGTCAGACGATACAAGGAAATCAACTAAAGTCATTAGCCTGATACGTTGTGCGTGATATGAAGTTCGTGTCGGGCAAGTAGGATGACACGGCTGTCGGGCTATGCCTTTTCTATCTAAAGCTATCTTGTGCGACACGAGAGCAAAAGTTAGCTGGATGACACACGAGCGAAGGGAGAAAATACTACACGAGACGGGTAGCTAGAAGAGTAAATGCAGTAGCCCGACATGGTAAAACCTCCGTACTATATATATCAATCCCAATCGGGGGTAAAACAGGTAAATCCGGGACGCATGTCGGCCGTTGAGACAAGTCATTCCTGAGACGAGTAGTCCCATCCACCTAATATAGGGTAATTACTCATGTTGCCCGACACGATTGCGCGTCGCCCAGGCATGTCGTCCGACACGGCTCATGGCTTGATGCGATGAGCGATATGCTGTCTCCCGTTACGAGCGCATTCTGCGCGCTAGCTGAGTCTTTGCCCGATATGGTCAGAAAAAAAAGGGATACTTGCCCGATACAAGGTCTTCAGGACAAAATTCTAGATGCAAAACTAAAAAACAAAGCAAAGGCAAAAGTGATTGATGGGTAAAACATCATTGGCCCATGGTTAAGTTCCCGGCCTTAGATAGTATTACTCATCAATGCTCATAAAATAGAGTGGTGGCCCATAAAATAGAAGAGTCAGTGCATGTGACGCATGCACTGACTCGGGCCTTATTATAGTCCAATGTTCATAGTGTTTTTCTTGCAAGAAAGTAAATAACATCCTATTCTAGGAAAAGTAAAAGCTCGGGCTGCCTCTCGAGGAGCACTGTAGTTTGCGTCGCCAACTCGACAGCTCCAGGTCCTTCACTTTTTGCCTCCAGCAGTATCCATGTCTTGCAAATTGATCTCTATCCTTCTCACGAAGGATTCATCTTCATAGAGCCTTTTCACCCTATGCCCGTTCACTTGAAAAACCTTGGATGGATCATCTTTGTCATATAGCTCCATCATTCCGGACGGGTATATCTTTGATACGGTGAAAGGTTCGGGCCATCTCATTTGTAACTTACCTAGAAAAAGACGAATGGAAGATTTAAATAATAAAACTTTGTCACCTTCAATTATGTCCTTCCTCCTCAGGTGGGCATCATGCCACACCTTCGTCCTCTGTTTATAGATATTTGTGATCTCGTAAGCATGCATCATCAATTCTTCAATTTCTTGCAACTACAGATATCTCTTCTCTCCTGCCTTCTCCAGATCCATGTTCAAGAGCTTAATTGCCCAAAGGGCCTTGTGTTCTAGCTCAAGGGGTAGATGACAAGATTTCCCATAGATCAACTTGTAAGGAGTGTTTCCAATCGGTGTTTTATAGGCAGTTCTGTAGGCCCAAAGTGCGTCGTCAGGCTTCATTGACCAATCTTTCCTCATACGGTTGACAGTCTTCTCTAGAATCTGCTTGATTTGTCTATTCGAAACCTCTACCTTCCCAGAAGTTTGTGGGTGGTAGGGCGTAGCGACCTTGTGTTTAAATCCATACTTTCGTAGGAGCACTTCAAACTATCTTTCTCCGAAATGCAATCCATCGTCGCTTATTACAGTACGAGGTACACCTAAATGAGGGAAAATCGTGTTTTCGAACAACTTGATCACTGACTTAGAGTCACACGTTTGAGTTGCAACAGCTTCTACCCATTTGGATACATAATCTACTTCCACTAGAATGTACTGATACCCCTTTGATGGGGGAAATGGTCCCATGTAGTCAATTCCCCATACATCAAAGATTTCCACTTCAACCCAATTTGCAATAGGCATCTCATTTCTTCGTCTAATATTTCCCGTCAATTGACACTCTTTACAGACCTTTACATACTTTGCAGCATCCTTGAACAAAGAGGGCCAATAAAAACCTGATTGTAGTACTTTGGCAGCGGTCCTTTCGTTGCCCAGATGTCCTCCATAAGGGGAGGCGTGACATTCTTTCAGAATGTTTGGGATCTCTTCTTCAGGAATACATCTTCGGTACAGGTTATCCGCACATCTTCTAAAAAGGAGAGGATCGTCCCAGTAGTAGTTCTTTACATCCACAAAGAGCTTCTTCTTTTGGTTATAAGTTATGTCAGGGAGCAGTTCTCCATAGGCAAGATAATTACAGATATCTGCAAACCAAGGTAAACTCACTTCCTTGGTTCAATCATCATCAAAGCTTCGTCAGCATAATTGTCATTAATCGGTGGTTCCTTCTGCCCTTCCACAAAGATCCTTGATAAGTGGTCGGCGACCACATTCTCTGCACCCTTCTTATCAACTATCTCATGGTCAAACTCTTATAGTAACAAGGCCCACCTCAACAGCCTGGGCTTTATATCTTTCTTCTGCATGAGGTATCTTATAGCCCCATGATCTGTGTAGACTTTAACCTTTTCTCCAATGAGGTAAGATCTGAATTTATCGAAAGCGAAGACTATTGCGAGCATCTCTTTCTCTGTAGTTGTATAATTTACCTGAGCTTCATCCAGTGTACGACTAGCGTAGCAGATTACATGGTTCTTTTTGTCCTTTTTCTGCTTCAGGACCGCTCCTACTGCATAGTCGTTGCCATCACACATAAGCTCGAAAGGAAAACCCCAGTCTGGAGCTTGGAGGATAGGTGGTGAGACAAGAGCATCCTTTAAAGCTTGAAAAGTGATTAGACAATCATCAGAGAAATCAAATTCAACATCTTTTACCAGAAGGTTGGACAACAGTTTTGAGATCTTTGAGAATTCTTTTATAAATATTCGGTAGTAGCCGGCATGTTAGAGGAAGCTCCTCACTCTCGTCACAGACTTTGGTGGAGGAATTTTGGATATGGCTTCAACCTTGCTAACGCCCACCTCGATGCCACGCCTCAAAACTTTATGTCCTAGTACGATGCCTTCTTGTACCATAAAATGGCACTTCTCCCAGTTTAAAACCAAACTCTTTTCTTCGCATCATTGTAGAACCAAGGAGAGGTTTTTCAGGCAGGTATCGAAGTCTTTTCCATAGATAGAAAAATTGTCCATGAAAACTTCCACGATATCCTCCAGAAAATCCGAGAACATTGATATAATGCAGCGTTGAAACATTGCGGGAGCATTGCACAGGCCGAAAGGCATCCTCCTGAAGGCGTAGGTGCCATAGAGACAGGTAAAAGTTGTTTTCTCTTGGTCATCTGGCAGGATTGGGACTTGATAAAATCATGAAAAACCATCCAAGAAACAGAAATAGTCATGATGCGCTAATCTTTCAAGAACTTGATCAATGAAAGGAAGCGGATAATGATCTTTTTTAGTGGCTTGGTTTAGCTTCCGGTAGTCAATACACATTCTCCATCCTGTGACGGTCCTAACCGCCACTTCATCACCTTTATTTCCCTTTACTACAGTTATACCACCCTTCTTGGGTACTACGTGGATCGGTCTTACCTAGTTACTATCACTGATCGGATAAATGATCCCATCATCCCTCAACTTGATTACTTCTTTCTTTACGACTTCTTTTAGCATCTGATTCAATTTTCTCTGGGGTTGAGCCAGAGGTTTGGTGGATTCCTCCAAATTGATGTGATGCATACACAATGCAGAGCTAAGGCCTTTGATATCTTCTACCGAGTATCCTATAGCCTTCCTGTGGAGTCTTAACTCCCCAAGAAGTTTGTCCAACTAATCTTTTATAAGATGGGCATTGAGGATGACATGATTCCTCTCCTCTCGATCTAGGAATTCATATTTCAACCCTTCTGGTAACTGCTTCAACTCAGGCTTGGCCTTAGGTGACTGTTGTTCCGGCGCCTCCTCAAGAGAGACAAACTTAACTATTTCCACTACCTCTTCCTTGTTGCTCAGGTCTTCATCAGACTGGTTAAGATAGTTGAGATACTCCATAACTTTTGGATTTTCAGAGTCGGAATATTGATTGCTTATCGTCCTCACAAGAGGGTCTACCATTAGGATATCTTCTTCTACCTCTTCACAGAACTGGTTGTAGCTTTCCGCAAAGCAAGAAGACTCTAACAGGGATGGTCCTCTCATTGCATCCTTTACTTTGAAGTCTAAGTGGTCATTTTTGACCCTTAGAGTGATTATTCCCTCAGCAACATCGATCAATGTCCTTCCTGTAGCCAGGAAAGGACGTCCAAAGATGATAGGACAGCCAGGGTCCTCCACGGTATCAATGACAATGATATCACAAGGAATGAAGAAACTTCCTACCTGGATAGGTACATCTTCAACAACGCCAACATGCCTTTTAAAGGTATGATCTGCTAATTCTATTCTCATATTGGTTTTGACCATATCGGTTAAACCTAATTTCTATGCAAAGCTTAGGGGCATGAGGTTGATACTAGCCCCTAAATCGGCAAGACCTTTTCGTTCGACATTATCTCCAATGGCGAAAGGAATGGTGAAAGCCCCTGGATCTTTCTTTTTGTTGGGCAAATCTGATTTAACAAAAGCAGAGGACATACTTGCCAGATGCACGGTTTCGATTCTTCCTCCTCTTCTCTTCTTGGTAGTCAAATCTTTGAAAAACTTAGCATAAGTCGACATCTCTTCTAAAGCGTCTAAAAAAGGTACTTCGAGATGAAGTTTCTTTATTGATTCCATGAACTTCTCGTGGTGCTTCTTAAGGTGTGCCTTTATCAGCTTGTAAGGAAAGGCAAAACTTGGGAGAGTAAGGGCTTCTCTTACCAGATAACTCCTCAAAGGATCTTGGTTCAGGTTCTCTGTCATGAGCTTGCTGATTGTCTTCTTCTGCGGGATTATCAGTCACAGTCCTTGATTCAGGTTCCTCTGGTCTGGCTTCTTCATGACGTTCTATGGTCCTTCCTAATCTCAGCACTGCCATTTTGACAGATTCGGTGTTGGAGGGTAGCTTACCTGAGGGATTCTTTATCAATTCAGCCATCTGGGCCAACTGTTGATCGATTTGGCGTTGGTGCATCTGCATGTCTGCCATCTGGACTTGTATTGTGTTCAGAACTCCTAAATTTGAAAGCGCACTTCGCGCCAGCTGGTTATTGATGGTATCTTGTCTTTTTACAAAATTGAACAACTAGCCAACCAAGTCTGGTTGGTTTGAAACCTTGTCTTGGCCTTTCTCCTTGGCTTGACTTTGACCCTAACTGGTGTTTGCCGCTTGTCGACCTTGGTACTTTCCTTGTCCTTGGAAATTTACCTTGTTTGACTGGAAAGAAGTGGTTCTGGTGAACTGACTTTGTCCTCCTCTTTTCTCGAAAACTTGAGGTTGCTTGGTGGGGTGATGCAACTGATGCGAATTTTCGGCCGCATCCTTGTTGTCATAACTAAAACCAGGATGATCTGGCCTCTTGAAATTAATGAAAGAGACGTTCTCAGCCTCCTCAGCCTCAGATTCACTTTCTCTCGACTCGTCAGGTCGGGTGTAGATACAATCATCTACCCCGTGTCCACCTTCTCCACAGGTGACACATTTCATGACCTTCTCCACTTGTTTCTTCCCCTTTCCACTTGATTCTTTCAGCTGTTTGACATCAGTGGCTATCCTCTGGATCTGAGAGGTGATAGTTTCCAGAGCCTTGGATTCAATTGAAGATCCTTCACTAGCCTTCTTAGCATGTCCCCTGTCTGATCTATCTTAGTCAGTGCCGGCTTGCAACTCGGCCATGTTCTCGATGATCTTTTTGGACCTGCTAGGCTTCTTCCCCAGAAAGTCACTGCCTGCTGCTGCATTCAGCGAAACCCTTTCCTCAGGGGTTAGACCATTGTAGAAGGTAGTTATCAAGAAGCCCTTCTTATAGTTGTGATGAGGGAAGTCCCTCTGATATTATTGATACCTTTCTCAGGCATCGTGTAGATTCTCGTTCGGCTTTTGCATGAAAGACGTGATCCTCTGTCTATTCTGGATAGTTTTCTCGGTAGGATAAAACTTGTTTACAAAGGCATCTGCCAACGCATTCCATAAATTAAGAGCTTGGTGTGGCAGCCCCAGGTACCAGGATAGAGCCTTATCTTCCAAAGAAAAGATGAAACCCTTGCAATAAATCACCTCCTGTGGGACTCCCCGCATTTTGATGGTGTCGCAGGTGTTTTTAAAAGTATCTAATGGTGATAGGGATTATCATTTTTCGAATTCTCTCTGAAGCTCTTGTTCTGGATCTTAGAGATGACGATGGTTTTAGCTCAAAGTTGGTTGCATTGAATCTCGGGATGAAAATAGGACATCAGGAATTATTAGCCTTTGTGGCAGCTAACTCCCTAAGGGTCTTTTCTTCTTCGTTGGAATCATCACTGTCACTATCTCCCTGGTTCTGTTCCTGATTATTTTGATTCCTTCTACGCCTCTAGTGATGACGACGTCTCTCTCGGCGATGGTCATCCTCGAACTGTTCTGTTTCAGGATCTTCATGTTGATGATTTCCATCGTACCAGTCATTGTCTTCAGGCGGAGGCGAGTGAGGTCTAACTCTCACGTTTCGCTCACCCTCTGAAAGAGGTGGTTTAATGCGAGGTGGCATGTCTGGTGATGTCGGTGCTCAATTGAGAAGAACGCCTCCCTTCTGAGTACCTGAATAGCACGTAAAAACCAAGTTAGACAACTGTATTAATAATTCGAACTACTCATTTCAGGTTTATATATATATATATATATATATATATATATATATATATGTATGTATATATATATATAAAGGAAAAAGAGAGTGTTGTCAAGCTCATTTCTAATCTTGAGGCACTAGAGTGTAGTTAGTGGATTCAGGTTCGTCAACAGTACCATTTTACCTTGTCCCCGACAACGGCGCCAAAAAGTTGACCGGCCTAAATCGCGCTCCCGAAAAGGGAGCGGATTTGAAGTAGTCAGACTTTTAAATTTATAACATGTAACCTTCTAGGCCCCCACAACTTTATTACGGGGTCGAAGTAGATATACGAGGTCAAATACATGGACAAGGGTGGTAGTGTTGACGAATGCGGAATCGACACCTTACACTCTGGTATGGGCAAGGAGATGATAAATGTAAGGACCCTGACCTGCGTTTAGGGTTTACCCTATTTGTTTTGCCTAACCTTGATGGTTTGATGCTTGCTAATCACCTTTGGTGGTGATTAGGGTTTAGTTATGCTTTGTTGGGAGTTGGAGGGGCTACTTGCAAATAATCCAAGTTTAGGGTTTTGTGTGCAAGTTTGCTATCTTGTGAAATGTTTTCCTCTCTTTGCTTCCTCTAGGGTTGAGAGGAAGGATGGGGCTTGTGGTTTGAGTTCTTTGGGCCTGAGTTGAGCTTGTTTGGGCCTTGTGGTGCTTTGTTGGGCTTGCTTGAGCCTTGTGTCGGGCAAGGCTTGCCTTGTGTCATCCAAGGTGAGTTTGTGTCGACCTAGGGTGAGTGTGTGTCGTCCAAGGAGGTTTTGTGTAATCCAACATGGTGGCATGTCGCCCATTAGCTTGGTTGTGTCGCCCAGCAGAGCTGATGCTTGTGTCTCCCATATTGATTGGCCTTGGTTAGTGGACACTTGGTGCATGTCTTGGACAAGTGTCTCTTGGTGTGCTAGTGTGTTGGCTTGAACCCTAGGACAAGTGTCCCTTAGGTGGACGACACATAGCATGGTTGTAACTTGGTTTCTCCTCCCCTTCTTCCTATATAGGTGGCTCTTCTCCTTGCCTTAGTCTCTTTTGATCTTTTGGTCTCTCCTCCACCTTGAGTGCATGATACCCCTCTCCCTCTTGCTTGTATTGGCCGATACACTCCCTTGGAGTTGAAGTGGTGGTCGATACACCTTCCTGGAGAAGCCTGGTGGACGATAGCTTTGGACCTTGGAGTGCTTTGGAGCGTGGAGCTTAAGGCGGGTTGCATAGCTTCTAACCCTAACTCCTTTACCTCTAGATATGTTCTTGTTGCATGTTAGTAGCTTAGCTTAGTTCCCTGCTTTTATACCTTGCGTGTGTACCTTTGGTGGCCGATCCCCTTCTAGGGTTTAGGGTTTCCTTGTACTGGAGGTAGGTGATGACCCATGTTGGGCGACATCCTCTCTTGCCTTGTGTTGGGCGACATGGAAGGTGTTCTTGGTGATGGGCGATACCCTTGCCCTTGTGTTGGGTGACAGGGTGAGCTAGTGTGAGTGTTAGCCAATATAGTGACCCTTGTTGAACGATATGGTCCTTGTGTTGAGCAACACCTTTGTTCTTGTGTTGAGCTTGATGGTCTGTTGGTGTTGGGCGACATGGGTACCTTGGGATGGACGATATGGTGGGTGCCCTTGAGTTGGGTGATCTCCTTGTTCATGTAGTGGGCGATAGGGCCATGTATGGCATTTGTGTTTAGGGTTGGACGATAGGCTGGAATCAAGTGTTGGCCGACATAATGACCATGTTGGGCGAGATGGTTCCCCTTGAGTTTAACGACACTCTTGTTCTCTTGATAGACGATAGACCAGGTGTGGTTCTTCTTGTGTCGGACGACATGGCCATGTGTGGCTGGTTTCCTTGCCTTGAACGATAGACCATGCATGTTGGCCGATGGATGTTGTTGTGTACCGGATGATACATCTTGATGTGTTGGCCGATATGGTGAGCATGATGGGTGATATGGTTGGATGACACCCTCTTCTTTGTGGTGAACGACAGATCTAAGTCTCTTGATGGTTTGTTGGTGCTGGCCGATAGCTATGCTGGTCGATAACCCTAATGGCCGATAGCCATGATGGGCGACAGTTTTGAGTGGTGTTGGCCGATAACCCTAATGGCTGATAGCCATGATGGGTGACAGTTTTAAGTGGTTCTGGCCGATAGGGTTGGATGTGTGTCGACCGATAGGCCATGATAGGTTTTAGTGAGGGTTGATAAGAGTTATGGTGAGAGTCTTGTAATCCTATAGTAACAGTCCTTTGTGATGAGGAAGTGGTTAGCTATGCACCAATAAACGATGGTGGTGTCTTGTTAGTAATAACAACAATGAGTATGATGCCTTGCAATAATAACAATACTAATACTAGTAATTATGCCAATACTAATAATGTGGGTAATGATGATAACGGTAGTAGTGATGATAATGAGGAAGGTAATGGTAATAAGATGCATGATGTGATCCTTATGCTTATTTGTTAATAATAAGGAAGATGATAGTAATGATTTCCATCATAATAAAGATGGCAATACTGATAGTAATGATATGCATGAAGTAATCCTTGTACTTAATTGTTAAATGAGAATGGTGATAGTTACACTAGTAGTTGCATGATGATAATATTGATGATAGTGGATGATAACAATAATGACGATGTTCTGTGCTATGCTTACTACTGATGATGGCTATATCAGACCCTTTTTATCCTAATCATTATAATCATCAGTATAATACCCAAAATAACAAAGAGCATGTAATGCAGAGTGTTATGAGACATGATTAAAGGATATAATATATATACTGTCATTTTGTGTGAATATTGCACTTAAACCTAAATGTCCCCTCGTGTTGATGATATGCATTTCTCAGTTATTATGATTGTCTATCTACATCAAGAATGGTAATGATAGTAGCATAGTTATAGGCATAAAGTGATCATCATGTTTATCGGTTATTGATAAGAGGAATAGTGGTAATTATATTAGCATCTTGTTTGATGATGGTAATGATAACGTTTGACCTTTTATATCTAAGCATGACTATATGAATGAAGTAATTTCCATGAATATTTATGTAATGCAGAGACAAGGATAGATACATAAAGCAGTTGCCTTATAATATGCTTTATATACCTAATCACCAGATAAAGTAAGGTTGACAAGTATAACATCTTGAATATCATCTCATGTTAGTAAGCATAATCCATATGATGAACTATGATTGTTGAATACACTAACCATGAAGATGCTGCTTAGCCATGTAAAGGTTATGAGACATATGGGATGAATACATCACACTAACATTTATTCTTGTTGAATAAGTTACATGTATAATGTGTTCGTTCCATGATATCAAGGTAAGCTCTGTATAGCAGTAACAATACTTGATGAGGAATTGAAATCCCAGGGCATGTGATGATCCTCGAGATGGATCTGGAGGGTTGGCAAGAGGCCAAGTGACAACAGGTGATGTTGGATCCTTGAGATGGATCAAGTAGATGTAATTACAATAATAGCATAATGATCAAGTTTATCTTTGTTTACCTTCTGATATATCTTGCATAAATACTAAATAATCACAGTGGAATCATAGCATGTAGTTGCATTGATCATAGATTCATCATAGTCGGTAGTTGATAATGGTAAATGGGTTTACTCAAGAGTTAACCCAGAATGCATATCGTCGAATAGGCGGGGTGTTTCTAAAGTAAAAAGGTAAGAGTACATCTACGGTTGTAGACACTAGGGTGTGGAATTAGGTTGTAACACTGCTATGTGATGAGCATGGTGAACAGGCCCATGGCTCGGGATACGTGATGAGTTGAGCCTGGTGAACAGGCCCATGGCTCAGGTTATGTGAGATAAGGAGCAAGAATGCGTTCATGCCGTCATATAGTAGTTTCTAAGACAAAACACAGAATAGTGGTTAAGGCCTCATTTATATGATTAATCTGTTCTATCTTAATCCCCAGGTTATGTGACAATATATCTTGTTCAGATAATCCAGTTACATAGTGATATATCTTATGTTGTTAATCATGTTCCATCGAGAGGTATTTTGGTTATACGCTTCCATACAGCTGGTAAGCTTGTCAGTAAGAATAGCTTTACTTTATATAGCCTACTCTTGTCACATCTGATATCAATTATCTGCTATTATAGTTTATCCTGCTGAGGTTCTGTAGTTGCGGTGGGGGGGTTATGTTTCCCGCTGGGACAATTGTTCAATTGTCTCACCCTGTTGGTTTAGCCCTCTTTTAGGTGGTCGAGGTAGACGTGGTCGTGGTCGGGGTGTTGCGGCTGAGCAGCTTGAGGAGCAATAGAAGGCAAGCGATGGACATGCTGATGTTTTGGATGTTTTGTAGTAGTGTCTAGAGTCATCCATGTACTCTCAGGTCCTCGACAATGTTTTGACGATGTTTCACGATAATGATCGATGTTGTTGGTATATCCTATTGTTGGCCGGATGTGGTCCTTTCTGTATATGAACGGGTGGTGAACTCATGTGATAGATGAAGAGTTGTTTTTGTAGGCTGTAGACACGTATCAGATCTCGTGTATGTATATATATGACATGTTTCTGTGCAGGATGAGGACTGGAAAGTAATAGTGTCACGATTTGGCAATTTTCTGCAATCGGTTTTAATTAACTCGTGTTTTCATAATCTATGGTTATGGTGATTTCCGCACGTTTTCGCGTAACACCTCGTTATCTGTATGATAACAGGATGTGTTGCCACAATAAAGTTCCCCAAGGGAACAATAGGTTAAGATCGATAAAATAAAAGAAAACTATCTCCAACTGGAGCTACGAGGAAAATTAAGGTTTTTAAAGGTTTATCAGTTTTTAGGGTTTTCGCGCAATAGAAACAGAGAGGATAATATTGTTGCTTTAGAAAGGAACGAAGGAGAAAGCTTTGGTAAAACAAGCAGCAGCAGAAACATCCAGTACCCCTTCTCTCGAAGCGGGTACCTCTAACTAAGCATCAACACCTCTCTCGAGGTTGTTGGTCTTAAGTTAGAGTGCAAAGGTTACTAAAGCAACTCCGATCCTGGGCACTCTCGTACTCTAGTATCGGACCAAACACTAGAGCCACAACACCTCTCTCGAGGCTGCTGCAACGGGAAAACACGATTCGCTAGCTAGTCAAAACGTGATCCAAGCGTACAACCTAGAGTTTGGATGCTAAACAAAACAATCATCCAACATAGGGACCAAACATAAAGCAGTAGATAATTAAAACTCTTCTAATTCCATTAGCATAAAAGGGTTTGGTTACATTGCATAAGTAAAGAAAGTAAATGACTGAAGTAAGTAAAGATAAATGTCACCTTCTTGATTTAGAAGGGCGATAGATAGTAGCATATCCCTAAGATCCCTCCAGCCCGATACCAGGCGGGAGCCTTGCCCGAGACACCCATTTCGGGTGGCACACCCACTCAGGCGACACACTCATGACGGGTGGACGTATTGTGCGGGGCGCTCATGCCCGATACGATCGTGTCGGGCGACACCCTCTCGGGCGACACGCCGTGACTGGTGATGTGTATCGGGCTTGGTATCGTGTCGAGCCAGAGTTTGGCTTAGAGTATCGGGTACTCATGTCGGGTGTCCTTGTTGGCTGATATCGGTCTACTGCGGTACCCAAGGCCGATCCTAAGTGAACCATTCCCTCCCTCTCAGGTTGGGGAAGTTCTCACCTAGTATCACCCGATACACGTCTAAGGCACGACACGCTAGCTCCAGATGATTTCCCAAGTGGTCTTTCGAGAGATTCTGACTTTTTCCCGACCCGTCCCATTGGTGTCCTGTAACTGCTATTTATAGGAAGCAGATGGGGGAAATTTTGGTTCTCCGGACGCCATGTGTCCTTCATCAGCTCTATCATTTCAGATTCGGGGATGCATGATATGCGTATCGCTCGACACAAGGATGTCGAGTTGGGAGCGTGTCGGTCATCGTGACGAGTGGTTCCTGTCGGTGGGTGGCTTGTATCCCGCGACACGCTTCAGTTGTCGTGGCGAGTTTGGCTCCCTGTCGGGTAAATGGCGTATCGCTCGTCCGCTCCTCCTTGTGTGGCTCCCTCATGTCATGCGGTAGTGTATCGTGTTGCCCTGTGTCGGGCAGCGATCATGTCGACCGGCTGGTAAGAAGGCTGATGCAGGTGGAACACGTTCGTGGGCTGGGACGAGCCTTTTTGCTGATAAATGAGTCAAAAAATGAGGAAAACTCTGCAAAAGATGATAAAATTGAGTTGAGAATGTAGTGTGGCATGTTTATGCAAAAACATGACAAAAAGGAGAGGAAAATAGTTTAAAAGGGCAGATTTGATAACTAAATAAGGGCTAAAATCATGACAAAATTTGGTTTTATCAACAAGTAATAATGTACATATCATAATGATCTAAGTGAAACCCTATAATGAACACGACTAGGGTTAATTAAGATGAGAACCTGCTGATTGTATGTGATCTTATCTTTATCAGGGTTTGACCTGGGATACATAGTTGATATGAGGAATATGTGTTTAGGATGTCTCTTTCAAAGGTACGCCATTACCTCTTACTTGGCTTATTATACATTATGCTTGTGTTACATGGTAGTAAAGACTTGGCATATGGTATTGATTGAAATGATTGTCTTCTATGATATGTTGCTTGAATTTCCATATGTATTTCTATGAACACATCAAACATAATATATTTGTTCCATTATATGAAAGCACCAACTCTATGGCAGTGTGCTTGGAAGTGACCGAACTCTTTGGTAGTGGTCATGTTGTACATATGGAAGCACCAACTCTTTGGTAGTGTGCTTGGACCCAACTCTTTGATAGTAGTCACATTGTACATATGATCCAACTCTTTGGTAGTGATCATAAAGGCCTTAATGCATTCAACTCTCAGGTCGTAAATGCATGGATGATATAATGGAAATGTGCTTAAAATATGTGTTCTCTTTTACTAATGAATATCTTTATGCAAGTATACACTTTTCTAATATTCTTCTATTACTGCCAAGTATATTAGTTTTATCTTATTGCCAAGATATGATGAGAGGTATATAAAAGACACGTAGGTGTACTCAGTACAATATTCTTGAATATTGTGCTAACGTGTACCGCATGTAATCTTTTGTTTAGGTTGTGGTTATGCACTTGAAGATCCAGGATAGTTGTGAGTTGTGTGGCGAGCTGATGTACAGGTGGACATGTTGTCTTAAGATCTTGTATTTTAGTGGTAGTACATGTATATATATAGTTTGTTGTTCAATTGTAATATCAAATGTTGTAACAATTCATGTTGAAATTATATGTTGAATGGTGAACATGTGTGTATGGTTTTATTATTATTCATGTACATGTGCTACTGATTGTTTCCTTTTGACTTCCTCTAATTTTCTTCTTCTTAGCCTTGTGTGGGATGTTTAAATTGGGATTCTCACTGAGGTGAGGGTTTCAATTGGGACGTCACACATTGGATTAAGTTTTAGAAAATCTGGGGATGCCACAGGTGGTATTAGAGCATGAACAATAGCAAAGCCTGACATTTTCTCACTATGCAACTAAAAATTTAAAAAAACCTTGAACTTAATAATCTTTAGGGTTAGATTAGTCATATTTTAGAGACTAGATCTGACCTAGCCTCTAGGTTAGCACGTAGATGTCCGAGAACTAGGTCTAGACTGGTGCTTGTTGAGTAGCAAGTCCTTATATGTCGTTCTTTCCTTATAGTGCAGTGGTATGGGATGTTGTACTATTTGGAAATGACGTGCATCAAGGGAAGAGAAACCCTAGACATATTGCGCACGTTGTCTAGAGTAGCTACACTAGTCTACCCCTTGTTCTCACCCTTTTCACTAGTTTTCATGACACTGTACTCTCTACTATGTGTGGGACACTCGTTTTCTGGATTTGGTTTTTGATTCCAAACAGATCGAACCTCAATACTTTTCTCTGGCGCTTGTTTTATCAGAGAAAAACTATATAAAATTTTATTATGTATATGTATTACAAAAATGTGTCCCCACACATGTACGAGTAGGAGGTGGTCATGAAACCTAAGTGAAAGTGAATGACCTCAATCTAGAAGAGAGTGTAGTTCTAGATTAGATGTCTAGAGCATTTTTGATATATATGATAGATGGAATAAATGATATAAGTTTTGATGATATGATGTAAGTCTTACATAGATGATATAAGATGGTTATGCTGATTTATCTTTGTCTTTGAGGACATGAGTTAGGTTTGAGGTTTTGAGATAGATGTTGATGATGCAAGTAACTAGGTTTTTATGAGATAAGATATCTTAAGTTAAGACTAGGTTGTGAGTCAGCACGAGCCTCAATCTCTTTTACGAAGGAGGACCTCTAGTGTTAGGACCAGTTTTGGGGTTAACTCCAGAGAGGGTGAGACCCATTGGGAGAAGGTTAGAGAACCTAAACTCCAAGATATGAGAATTCTGAGATATGTGATATGATATGCCCTAAAC
This sequence comes from Alisma plantago-aquatica, assembly GCA_963693085.1. Lineage (NCBI taxonomy): Eukaryota > Viridiplantae > Streptophyta > Magnoliopsida > Alismatales > Alismataceae > Alisma > Alisma plantago-aquatica. The sequence goes on from OY856414.1 coordinate 542,765,213, forward strand.
TAGACTACTCCTGAGTGAATGAGTTGTGTTTCTTAATGTATGATTCCTATAGTCTTGTTGAACCCTAGATGTCCTTGGGAGGACCAAACCTTAGAGACAGAGAGAGGCTGGTTACATATGCATATGTGAACATGAAAATGAGTGTCTGCCATCTGGGTGAGGGAGAGAGCCCAAGACCCTGGAGGAGGTAGCTATGTTAGTTTCTGTGAAGCCTCATGCTCGGGTTGGTGGTTTCCCACATAGGAATCTAGTGGTGTATATAAGAGAGTTTTGGGTAAGAATGTTGCATGGGTAGAAATCTATGAAGAGTATATCATAGCATGTTTTGGTTTGTGCTTATGTGGCTAGAGCTTGTAAAGTTGTCACTGGTGCCAATGAGGTAATCTGAGAACCCTAGACTAAAGGAGGGAGGATAAAGTTTTTGTTATGAGATACTCATAGAAATGAGTGAGCTCAAAGAGATTGAGCATGACACCACCCTCATGATAATGGTTGGGAGAACCTCAGTTGGACTGGATAAAGTTTCGATACATGTTTGTCAAGCCACTTGTATGAGTTTGTTTAGCACAACCATGATATAATAATTGTAAGGATGTGATCTAATCTTGAGACGTGATATATAGGCGTGATATGATGGAAACCCAGAGATGGTTTAATAAATATCAATTCATAAATGGTTAACCATATACATGAATAATGATGATAATATGAATTTTTGGTTAATCTAGTGATGAAGTCACTCATAAAATTGGTAACCTAATATGAGGAAATGAAAATTAATGATAAACAATGAATGTGGTGCTAATGCTCAATAAAGATGTTGAATATTATCTGAAATATTAATACAATGAAATGATTATGACACTTTGATATGATCTAGATGGATAAAGTGAGTGATAATTAACTCCCTCCTAAAAGACATATGTGAATGTTGAATATGTTCTAACAATTACATCAACAAAATGTTGATGACACCTTGATAATGGGTTAACCTGGGTTAACTCCTTTAGAACATGGTAAAATGATGTGGGAACCCCAATGCATGGGTAAAGATGAGGATGCAACCCTAGCATATGAGATATGTAATGACATAACCTAAGTTTCTAAACCTTGAGTTTAACCTTGAATGGAGTGTTTGTGCACCAAGATGGTTGTAAAACCCCCTAATAGTGCTTTGGATACATGGTTCTAGGTAACCTTTGTGGATATGTTACACATAGAATAGTGCCTACATGTGGATGAAGGCAAGATAAGGTTTTTCCTAGAAGTATGAGTATGGTTTACTTTCGAGGACGAAAGTTCTTTTAAAATGTATATGATGTGAAAGACTGGATTTTGGCTTAATTTTGAGGACAAAATATCTTTTAAGGTGTGTAGGATGTGATGGAGTGGACTTTTGGAATCCTTAAATATCAAAGGACATAAGTGAATTTGTTAATTAATGTTAATATCATGATTAATGTATTATGTATGTTGGGCCATGGTGTATGATTATTTATAACCTGAGTTGTAACACATATTTATCACGTGCCCTTGAGAAGGGAGATTCCATAGATTGTGCACGTAGAACCTTAGTAGCTCTTGGATGGTTAGATTGGAGAGTTAAGATGGTGCCTCCTCTCTTCCAGTTAGACAAGGGAGTGGAGCACTTTGGCACTCAGACCTCTGCACATTGTGATCGTGGCATGGGAAAGAATGGTGAGTGGGTGTATGTATTAGCATTTTCGAGACCTGTAGATCAAGTCCTCTTTTGTGGGGTCAAGGACATGCAGTTAAACCTTCTCTTCATCGGCCTCTCCACCAACAGGTTAGACAAGGAAGAAGGAAGCAGATGAGAGAGGATGAGGAGGAGAGCTTGGCGGTTGATCCATGGATAGGCCTTCTCGTCTCCAGTCGAGAGTCTCTGGCGGCGGCAAGCTTGGAGGAAGCTTCCAATCATTCCCAAGCAACGAGATCGAGAGGCCGGAGGAGCAGCTGAGCAGGAGTGTGGCAACATCTCGTATGTCGGCTAAGGAGGAGAGAGTGGAGGAGTCTTCATTAGGGGACACCAGTAGTAGTAGGTGGTCGTCTTCTAGCCCAAGATCTTGCTCATAGCTGTAGTTGGTGATGGCGCACTCACCAGGACCATCGCGGGAGGATCCAAAGGCCTTCATAACCGATGTAGCCACGGAGACACCGCTAGACTTGTGAGCAGCCGCCAGAGGTGCCCAGGAGTCGTTGGGCTTCCTTGCTGTGGTCAGAACGGTCAAGGAGGAGATGACAGAGATCTACTGGGATTCTTCATCTGAACCTGACAGGGCAGCGATGCCCTTGCCAGCCAGAGAAGACACCGTGAAGACGGAGAATACAGAAGACTCACACAGTCACGCGGGAAGCAAGGAGCCCCGCCGCCGAATCTAAGGATGCAGTTGTCCGAAGGAATGAAGACGAGATCGGGTAGGAGGTGGTGTTGCTTGCTTAGCCACCAAAGGTCCAATCACGGTGGCGCTCACTTGACAAAGGAGCGGAGAACGCGGACTCCCCGTCGTGCGAGGATTGGAGAACGGAACGCTGGACTCCCAGACCCTGAGTGAAGAGAAAAGAAAGTTAGACAAACCCGGTCCAATAGCAGTGAACCAACCCTGAACCGGCTCACAGCCAGCAAAGGGCAACGCTATCTTGGTGGACACGTGGCGGCTCTAGATTCGCTAAAAGGTAAGAAAGTCCCATAATTGCTTAGATCTTTGATAAATTGTAGTAAATAGATTGATTATCATAAAAATACAAATAAGGTACCAAAATTCTCAGCAAAATGAGTAGAACATGGTAGAATGATAATATTAGGCTTTTGATGCACTGATCTCTGTGATATTATGTAAGATGCGTAATTCTTGTTTAATAGATAATAAATATCAAACAATGGCCTAAAATTATGGAAAAATGTCAGTAAGTCTATAATCATGTTTATAGTGCATATGATGTTAGATATGGTCATATTGATGCATGAAAGCATATAATTTGTTTAATGTGGCTAATTAGGGCTAATAACCCTAATTAATATGCAATAAATACTGACATGCTCAATAATTGATGAAAGTTTACTTAATAGCTGATATCAGTATATGGAACCCCAATTTATATATGAGATCAAGATGATACCCATAATCCATGTTATACGATGATGTTACTCTTAATGTGATATAAAAACCCTAATATGATTAATGCATGTAACCTAGGGTTAATATGTATAAATAATAATATAGAACTTGATATTCAAATTATGTATCCTAATCTGTAATATAACATCAGTAACATAAATCCCACATAAGGATGAAGATAAGACAAGTAATAATGTACATATCATAATTATCTAAGTGAAACCCTATAATGAACACGACTAGGGTTAGTTAAGATGAGAACTTGATGATCGTATGTGATCTTATCTTTATCAGGGTTTGACCTGGGATACATAGTTGACATGAGGAATATGTGATAAGGATGTCTCTTTGGACGGTACGCCATTACCTCTTACTTGGCTTATTATACATTATGGTTGTGTTATATGGTAGTAAAGACTTGCCATATGGTATTGATTGAAATGATTGTCTTCTATGATATGTTGCTTAAATTTCCATATGTATTGCTATGAACACATCAAACATAATATATTTGTTCCATTATATGAAAGCACCAACTCTATGGTAGTGTGCTTGGAAGTGACCGAACTCTTTGGTAGTGGTCACGTTGTACATATGAAGCACCAACTCTTTGGTAGTGTGCTTGGACCCAACTCTTTGGTAGTGGTCACATTGTACATATGATCCAACTCTTTGGTAGTGATCATAAAGGCCTTAATGCATTCAACTCTCAGGTAGTAAATGCATGGATGATATAATGGAAATGTGCTTAAAATATGTGTTCTCTTTTACTAATGAATATCTTTATGCAAGTATATGCTTTTCTCATATTCTTCTGTTACTGCCAAGTATATTGGTTTTATTTTATTGCCAAGATATGATGAGAGGTATATAAAAGACATGTAGGTGTACTCAGTACAATATTCTTGAATATTGTGCTGACGTGTACCACATGTAATCTTTTGTTTAGGTTGTGGTTATGCTCTTGAAGATCCAGGATAGTTGTGAGTTGTGTGGTGAGCTGATGTACATGTGGACCTGTTGTTTTAAGATCTTGTAGTTTAGTGGTAGTACATGTATATATATAGTTTGTTGTTCAATATTTAATATCAAATGTTGTAACGATTCATGTTGTAATTATATGTTGAATGGTGAACATGTGTGTATGGTTGTATTATTGTTCATGTACATGTGCTACTAATTGTTTCCTTTTGACCTCCTTTGATTTTCTTCTTCTTAGCCTTGTGTGGGATGTTTAAATTGGGATTCTCATTGAGGTGAGGGTTTCAATTGGGACGTCACACATCACATTAAGTTTTAGAAAATTTGGGGACGTCACACAAACCATACATAACATTATAGAATCATTCTTCTTTTCCCAAACAACACTTGGAAGATCCACATCAACTCTCTCTATTGGAGAGGAACACTAGAAAATTCATCTAATAGATATTTTTCACTCATATATAACTGATACACTCTAGATACTAGGATTCATTACCTTGTATCCAGTACATGTACTATAAAGAACTCATAACCTGGTTTCATCCACTTCCACAATATCATAACCATCTAAGACAATATAGGAGGAATCTCCCTAACTCTTGAAAGGATAAAAAAGCAAGCTCATTACAAAATATAAAAATTTTGGAGCAATAGTCCAAGGCAATCACACATCATATCAGGATATCCATCCAAGGATTACAACAATTCCATGCGTACCAAGTGCATGTGGTCCACTTGTGAGATATGCCTCAAAATGAAAGGAACACAAAGGGAAACACACTTCTTACATCAAAGAAGCATCGTCCAGGGGTCTTTTTTATGTATCATTCATAAGGTAACCAATTCCATTTTTTTCCCATGAAGGTTACACTTTTTATGTATCATTTTACCTCTTGCAGCTTGGGTTCCTTGCCATTAGCATAGGAATTATTAAGATTATCACATCTTATTGCTCTTTTCTCATTAACTCTTCATCATTCATATGCATGTCCATTCATGTTATTTTGTTTCTCAACCACTTATCAATGAATATATCATCATATTCCACATTTTCTTCATTAGACATGAATCATCTCCTTTAATTTCTTCCATATGTCATGAAGATTGTAAATTGGCACTTCTTACACATATAGGTTGGTCTAAGATTAACTCAAGTTCTATTTTATTCATCATCTATTATTCTCATTCATCTTCTCATATTATTCTTATCACATGAGTCCTCTCCATCTTATGTGAATTTCATACTTTGAATCACTTTATTAGCACATACTTATCTATCTTTTACTTAATCATCTTCTTGAATTACAACTTCAAGAACTCCTCTCTAGCTTATCTTTTTTTAGATTTAGGTTTCATGGTGTTGTATCTTTCTCTTACAGTTACCAAATATTCAAGTTTTGACAAGTTATGATGAAATTTTCATCTTCTTCGGGGTAAGATTGATATATCTACACCATTATTTCTAATTTGTTATGAAACCAAAGTTCACATCAAGAACAAGTTTGGAAACATTTACATAAAAGAACAAGATTGATATATCTACACAATCATTCTCATATATTATAACACGAATTTACATCTGTTCTTGATGGATTCAGCCACCTCCTATCTACCAAAGAAGCATTTACATGTACATGACATATCTACATACACTAGCATACTTCTAAAATCTCATGTCGATACAAATATCTTATCTAGAAAACACATGCCATACCCATATCTGAGAGTACATGGATGACACTAGGACTCTACTACTAACATCTACAACTGATCAACCTTCTGAATCTATTGATCACCAGGCTGGTTCTCTTCCACAACATGACCTCGACCTCATTTCCTGCGTCCAACTAAAAGGATGTTGTGACCCACAAGGTGAGACCCAGTCCCAGTGAGAGAAATAACTCACTCCAACATATATTGATTACGTCATATTAAACAGTAAATAACTATGCAGTTGGAGTATTTAATAGTCAATTGAGCAGACTGAACAGTTCAAGCATGCTAAACATATTAAGAAAATAAGCTTAGCAACAAGTAAGATTATCAATGTATATATAGGTAACAGATTAATCTACTCAGGTTTCATAAGATTGCATGTAATTACAATCATTATCATTGATCTGACTATCGCCATATGCATTACTAACAATACAAGCAATCTAGAAGCACAAACAACTTTGATATGTCTAGTAGTATGACATGGCTATCAATATTGGCATATTTAATAAAGTGTACTAGTATACATAATAATTAGAGCTAATGTCATAACACAACTAATCGCATAAGCATAATTAGCAATTTAAGCATTTCTATTTACACAGACATGGCTAGAAGTATTAGACATTGCTAGAAGCATAATATTAAAAACCAGTGTCCGTATATTCAACAATATAAAAAAGTTTACAACATGAGCACATCTACAACACAATCATATCTATCATCTCTGGTTGTACTATATATCATCTCAATATAAGAAGATCAAACAAAGGTTATCATCCAATGTGAGGCGTTGTGTGTAACCCTAAATAAATATGCTACATGGCTATATTACATCTTTTATTACATTGCCCTGAAGAATTTGAAAATACCACTCAAAATCTAACTGACCACTGTTAAGTCGAAATCAGTGCCATAAAAGATCTAAGATAACTAGATTCTGAAGATCTTCTTTGGCCTCAGACAGTATGAGTTAACCACAGCAACACATCATGTCAAGCTTCTAATAGCCTAGTCCGTCCTTGGTACATGTCACGACACTAGTGAAAGGAGGTGAGAATAAAAAACCTATCATCTAAGGTACAACCAAAATTGTCCTTAAATCTTATCATATATACATATCTGAGACATGAGCATAGCCGTTCTCCTATTGAGGTATGACCACAGCCATCCTCCTAAACATTTGGAGTTAGGATATCAAGCACCCCATATAGTCAACATTATGCACTCTGAGTTTCCCTTAGGAATACTTGTTTCACCATCTGCCAAGTCCTAACACTTAGATGGATCTATAGCACAGGGCACTACATGATTAGGGTTACACTTTATTAGTTATTGTCAATTGGGTGAATGAAGTCTTCATCATGCAAATGAACGTACATATCCTAATTCATTTCTATCATGTGTATAAGCATTGCAACTTTTGAATATATAAAATGTTTGAAGTATAGATATTTATCATATTACCATATGCTATCATCCATTGTATCATAATGAACCACATTATCATCATATGATTTCAAGATATCCATTTCTTATCACAAGTTCCAGGGTTTCAACCCTTATTGGAACATGAAAATGATTTCACCTCAATCAGGGCTCAACATGCCCAAAGGTCACTTGAGACCATCACATTATTCATAGGAAGGTCATCCTCATCATTCCACACCTTAAACAAGGCTCAAAATATCATAAGCAATTATGTGTCCATAGGTATTATTATGGCAAGGCACTATGATATTCAAATAGGACTACATTGTGATTTAAACACAAGAAGAGTGTAATTCATTTTTACATTAATCATGCAAGAGGGCTTATTATAACCAATCACCATCATTTAGTTACATTAAGTTTAGGTATAAAAAATTATATCACATTGAAGTTAAACATCCACTTATGATGGTCATTTTGTTGTGTTTTGTGGCCTCAAAGTAGGCAGTGGAAACAAAACATTTACTGGTCATTAACCCATAATAGGAGATCGCATCAATGACTATGTAATGGGAATGATGGTTTTAGTGACATATACCTAGTCATGGGGCTTGCTCAATGACAATACCTCACAGCCATCAATTCCATGTCTTGGACGGTGTTTGTGTAGCTCATCGTCTTTGCCATGGACTCTGGCCTCCACCGAGGATTGTGGCTGATGTGTCCTCCTGAGCGGCAGTCATCTCCTACCTCTTCAGATAGTCCACACGGACTCCTTGGAACTCCTACCATTCTAGAAGAACTGGTAGGAAGGAGACGACCCTCCTGTTGGAGTACTAGCACCAACCTACTCTCTCGAACTCAGACTACTTTTCTATAGTTGTCTTTTTTTTTATGTGCCTCCCTAGTCGGGTAGCACTTGCTCGAGCTCTCTTAGTTACCACAACCAGAGAGGACAAAAACTTTGTAGAGCAACTGATGTTCTAAGTTGTGTGTTCAGAGAAGCCCCCAATACCCCTCTATTTATAGTAGAGGGAAGGGTCAGGGTTCCCAGTTTGTTCGGGAGTAGAAGGATCTAGAAATTCCATGAATAACATGCACTACGATAGGCGAACCGATCATTTCCCAACTGAAACGGTCATTTGGCAAGGTGAGCCAATCAGTTCACTAGTGAACCAGTCAGTTGGGAGTGTGAACTGATTGGTTCACTAAGTGAACCGGTTGTTTCATTTCCCAGACTTACCCACAATTGACTTTCCTTAATCGTTTCCAATTAATTCAAAAATTAATCCTTATTCCAATCGAATTGAACAAGTGAAACGTGACAATTTTCCTCCAACCGGGCAAATCCCAATTTCCTCAGTTGGCAGGATTATGAGCCGCCCAATTCATCAAGTGAACTGGTCAATTGGTTCACACCAGCCGATTGGCTCATGAGGGTGAACCAGTTAGTTGGTTGACCTGGCATTGCCAATGTAGTCTCCAATCGACCTGACACTCTAACCAGCTAGTTGAACACTTAAAGTTGATAGTTCTGAGTCTGGACAGTCAATTATATGTTTAATTGAGTACCTAAACATCTTTAGTCTCAATTTAAACATCATTCATGGACATTATCCTTTTCCAGGGGTATCCTATGTGTGTGACCCTACATGTTCCAATTTATGTTGGTAGTGAATGTCCATAACTAACTTATGACATCACAAGCAATGAGAAGAATCTAGTAACTCATCATTGCTACCCAAGTAACTCAGAAAGTTGGAGAAAAAATTCAACCTACAATGTGTGATTCGTGTTATAGTGATCGTATAGTTCCTTTGTCTCTGACATCCGGATTGAACTTGACGCATGGAACATCATCCTCTTCAACATTCAATCCATGTTCCTTAACCTAGAACACACTATTTGAGATGCATGTGAGTTCACTTATAATATATTGAATCACATGAGTATGTCCATTCAATTCTCATCTCATTTATCAAGGGGCCTTGGATATCATACTCCTTCTAGGAGGGACAAATCCCATATCTATCACTCACAGTCAAGTCCCCATGTGTCAAAGTCACCCAATCATCACCGTTATAACAACCCATGTTTTAGGATTGCGTTTGATGATGTCAAAGTGTACCCAACAACATGTGATGAGTGTAGAGATTTTAGGTCTAAGAACCACTATCACCACCGTCACTAAGATAGATGATTGTGACTACCATTCCATGGTATCCATGTATCACTCTCATAGTGGGTCTTTCTAATATACTATTCTCTAACATATGTTTGTGTGCTTGATTTGATATCATATATCATGACTGATGAGACTCTGTCATCATTCAACACACACTCTAGTCTTATGTATTATTATTGTCTATTTTACTTCCAAAGTAATATCCGACTAGGGACATAACAAGAATGTATGTACTCTTATCATACACATGATCTCATCGTTCAAGTCATGTACTTGAAAGCATATGTCATCGAGTCTCATCATTCTTTATACATCTATCATGTATCAGTTATCATCTCATGACTGAGACAAACATAATAGATAGAATTACCTGTATTATTATCAAATCAGGTGTCTAATGCCTCATCGCAATCATCATATGATTGGCTCTCTAGGCATACCATACCTACATACTCCCACTCTCACTTAGATCCAATCACCCATGAATCATATTCCAAGTGATCTTAACATGTCCATCATGTTTCTACTGCACAACTGTTTTTATAGCGAGCAAGCAACATTTGCTTCATGTTGGTATATTGCATGTTTCACATTCCCTTGATGTACGACAACTCATATGAGATGGCAGTGTCATCATATGCTATCTAAAATTCCTTTTCCTAATCAATAGCCACATTATTGTCACAATATTACTACCGAGTCACCAATGGTCAAAACCTCCCATATGTTCATCCATAGGAACTTTTAGATCCATACAATATCCATATAGTGTTCGTAACACTAAGGTACTCAGCTTCTTATTTTAGAATTAATCAATTGTTTTATGTTGAAACATTTCCAACTAATAATTCTTATTCTAAGGTCAAACACAATTTTGTCATTTTGGAAGCTTGCATGAGTGTAACTCTTTGCACCCAACTCTTCCTTATTACCATAACTAAATAAATAATCCTTTTAGTACTTCACAAGTACTTAAAGATGTCCTTCATGGTATTCCAGTAACTCTTACTGGAGTTCGACAAATATCCCTTCATCATGTCCAATACATATAAGATAACTGGATATTTATCATCTTGTCATACAAGATGATGACTTCATATCTTCTTGTCATGTCCAATACATATAAGATGATGAATTTGTATATTCTTGGCATGTCCAATACATACAAGATAGTTAGTTCATATTTTCATGTCATGTCCAATACATACAAGATAATTAGTTCATATTTTCTTATCATGTCTAATACATACAAGATAACAAGATGAGTTCATATGTGATAGATCCAATTGCAAATGCATATGTCATCTATCTATGTATTCCTTATTCTTCATAAGAATTGGGATACTTAGCTCTTAAGAGACTAACTCCATGGAACATGGACGTGTTTTCTCTCATCATGCTAAACCCTTTCAGCATCTTTCCGATGTATGTTCTCTTTGTTAGGTCAAGAATCCCTCTTGATCTATCTCTATAGATCTTGATTCCTATCACATAGGATGCTTCTCTAAATCCTTTTAGAATGCATTTCGTTGCCAAATTTTGTAGTATAAGGATGCTATTCCCCATCAATATGTGGAATATACATATGCTCCCACTAAATTCTTGTAATCACAAATTACTTCTTTATTTTGACTCAAGTAAAACTCGTTTACTATCTTGTCAAATAGAAGATCCCCGTTCTGAGGTGCTTGCTTCAATCCAAAGATTGATCTATGCAGCTTTATGGACTTTATTTGCATTATTGGATTTATATAACCTTTGGGTTGTGTCACATACACATCCTATAAAATATTCCATTTAAGGAATGTAGTTTTATCATCCATATTCCAAATATCATAGTCACATTAAGATACAATGGCAAGCATTATCCTGATGCATTTATCCTTGGTAACTGCTGAAAACATTTCATCAAGTTCAACACATTGAACTTGTTAGAAACACTTTGCAACCAAATTACCCTCCATTTCACTCTTCTTCTGGAAGACCCAGAAGTAACCTATGGGTTTAACCCCTTCAGGTGGATCAACAGAAGTCATACTTTGTTGATGTACATGGAGTCCATCTTGGATTTCATGGCTTCAAGCTATATCTCAGTTTCTGGGTTCTCATTAGCTTCTAGGTAGACTGTTGACTCATCGTATGATCAACTCACCGCCTTCTTGTCCATAATATATCATATATCATTCAAGCTTTAGGCGTGTTCTACCAGAACCATGAGTTTTGTGTGTTACTTAAAGACCTTTTAGATTCCACAACATTTTGTGATTCTCTTTATTCCAGTGTTAAGCATGTGCCCAAAAGGAAATTTGAAGTTTTAGCTAGTAATCACACTCTGACTTATTAAGGTGTGATTCCTTCAATCTGATGCACTTCTCATTATACATTATCATTGTGTTTCAGATGGAGTCCATCATGATACATTATCATGATCTTCCAAAAGGTTCTCAAACTTTTGGTTCAAAGAATCTCCAAATCGATCATATCAAAATTTAATACCTATACCAAGTTAATTATGTACATCATTCTGATCTTCTTGAACACTTCAAGAGATTCATGTTTGTATTTCACTAAATATAAACTATCATATCTACTGAGATCATCGGTAAATACATTGAAGTACTAGTGATTACCTTTAGCATTTATTCTAAAAGGTCTATACATCAATACGTATAATCTTTAACAGAATAATTGTCCTCCCACTACATGTAGTGAAGAACCTTTTTTCATTTTGCACAATAAATGAGATTAGCATGTCTCTATTGGTTCAATAACCAAAATGAGTCTAGATAACCATCATATGGATTTTTAGAAATGCAATTCCCATTTATTCACTCTATATGACATCGCTATAGGCATTCAAGTTTGAGTTATTTATGCCATTCATTACATGTGTCATACACATTTGTCTCTTCAACTATCTAGTATAGTTAGTGAGACATAGGCATTGCCATCAAAGATCATATCTTTAAAATGAAACATCAGTACATAACACTCTTACCCATACAAGATGTATGATGTTTTCATTGATGACATGTATATAATAGCAATGCACTAATTCTATTACATGCCCATGAATGTCATAATGTAACTCTAATGGTATCAACTCTTGCTCTGCAAAGTTTCTATCTAACTTCCTCTCAGGTCCTAAAGTAGAGATATCTATCTCTATCATTGATAAAATTCATATTCATCATGATTTTTAGTCACCATTTTGGGCCCAATTCAACTCAATTCTCTCACTTTCATCTACACAATCTTACAAAATGCAAGATTTCTTAATTGATTCAATTATCAAGATTAATAACTAGGTTTATATTGATTTAATGTAGGTCGTGATGAGATTCAACCATCAACTAGAACTCACCTACACTCAAGATACTCTTAGTCTAGATCTTGATCAATCGGTCTTGACCAAATGGTCTGGTCAATCGGTCTTTACCAAATGGTTTGCCCATTCGATCTGCATAACCGGTCTTGATCAATTGGTCTCGAAACCATGAGCTTATTACACCTTTATCTTCCTCACCTTCACCATCAATACCACCTCCATCTAACCATAATCCCCCTTCATGAAAATCTTAGACCTCTCATTTTCACTTATGCAACCAGCCCTTGAGGTTTTCTCTCCCCATTCTTGCCCTAACGGCTTTAAGCCTTCCCCCCTCTATACGGTCTCAAGACCGCATGAAGCCTCAAAGTCTTAAGACTGTATGGGCAGACTCTTCGCGAGACCGAATGGAACACGCGAGACCATATGGAGCACATGATCCCAAACCGCTAAGACCACAAAACCAAGACCGGTTGGAAGCCAAGACCATTTGATCTCAAGACTGTTTGGGAGTGAAGACCGTTTGGAGCCAAGACTGGTTGGAATCTAAGACTGTTTCATGCCAAGACCGATTGGACGATCAAAACTGATCAGATCGAAACTGGTTGGAAGCCAAGACCATTTGGGAGTGAAGACCGTTGGGAGCCAAGACCGGTTAGAAGCCAAGACTGTTTGGACCCAAGACCGTTTGGGATGCCAAAGATTGTTTGATGACAGACGATCCTCAAGACCATTCGAACGAGCAAGACCATGCGAAGCATAGACCGTTAAGCAGTGATCGGTCTCCAAACTGATTGGAGGACATCAATCCTCAAGACCATTTGGTCAGTCTAACAAGACCGTGAGGATGCAATCGTATGGATGAGAAACCCAAACCATTAAGACTCTCAAGACTGTTAGGAGCCTCTCGGTTTCCAAACCGTTCAAGTAGACTGTTTGCTCCAAACCATGTGAAGCGGACTCATGCCAAAAATGTGAGGAACTGACTAGTGCCTATAAATAGAACCACAAGGGTCCTCATTTGGCATCGGATCCGGGATGCCACTGGGCTGCCCAAATGCAAGATTCGATCCAAATCCATCCACGCCATTATCACTTCACCTTCTGCTCCTCTTTACTGTGAGCAAGGAGGTCAAGACGAGAGAGAAGGTGGAGAAGAAGACCTACCCATTCTGCCTTGGTGGTTCTTCCTCAACCAGATCTGCTCCGACACGATGTAGAAGACCACATCATCTTCATCGAGCTACGACTACCTTCTGCATCATGCTCATGGCGGAATCTTCCCTCTCTCTTATTCTTCTTGTTTCTCACTTCATGAGTGAGTAGTTCCTTTTCGTTGGGGTGTAGGGACTAGCCCCGCTTCCCATTCTTTCATGTCTTTTCATTTTAATATTCCAAGGTAATGTATATAACTTTTCATTTCATTGTTAATCGTCGATGTTTTCTAGTAGATTGATCACCTGCTTGGTTTTATCTTGTTCTTTCCTATGTTGCGAGAACTTCAATATGTAGAATAGAATGTCGAATAATGTGGTTGACTCCCAAACTAGAAATAGAATGGGATTCCTTAAGGTCGTATGTGTATGATCCGTCAGGGGATGAGCCATCTAGCCCACAGTGACGCTTCTGTGTGCCTAATTCCTGTATACGGGGCCCACAACTTCATTTAGATTTCTGTATCTTCAGAACCATAAGTGCATGATCTGAATGGTGACGACCATCTGATGCCTAAGGTGATACTTACGCGAACCTAAACACCCCTCATGGAGGGTTCGCAGCAGTTCTATTTGGATAGTTAGATCTTGCATGGATGTTTTGTGATTAGATGTGTTTGGATGTGCAGTGGTGGTGAAACCCGAGACCACCCCAGTGATCCCATATCGTTAAATCTAGATCAACTTTAATTCTACTCTTTACTTTCTTGCGCTTATTTTAATTAACCTCAAATCAATCCATCATTCTAAATATTAGTCTTACTTGAGCTAGATTCGACTAACAATGATTCTTAAAAATGTTGTCTCTTGGGATTCGATCCTAAACTATACTATAATAAGACCCATCCACTTGCAGGTGGTATTATTGCACAAGGTTTTGGTAAAAGCTCAGGGATTTCAGCCTTGAGTGAATTTGTTAGTGTGATAATATTCCACGTCAAATTTTGGCGATGTTGCCGAGGACAACGGAATCAATTAGTCAAATCTAGTTATTTCAAGGCTAATATAGGATTTTGCTTTTTCTTTTGAAACAATTATCATCCACTTGAATTCATTTCTACTCTAAAAATCTCACTTTCTAAAGATCTTTTCATCTCAGGTACCCCCAAAGACTAGTGTATGCACTGTTTGAACAATCCCAGACTCTATGCTAGCTTTGATCCTGAGATAGATAGAACCTTTCATCGTCAGAACAAAGAGAACTAAGCAAGAATGTCTCAAGAGGAGGAAATAGCCCAAAGGGTAGCTCAAGCCCTTAATGCACAAAGAGAAAGGCTCATGCAAGAAGCCAGAGCTATAGTTGAAACAGAGATCTGAGCATCTCAATCAACAACACAAGCAGCAGAACTGTAGAAGGACCTTAGAGAATTCTCCATTCCTAATGTTGCTGACATTCATCACCTAGTGCAACCTCCTCCCATCAATGCTCCCAATTTTGAGATAAGGGCACACTGGATCACCTTGCTTCAAAACAACCCATTCTATGGTAAGCAAAGAGAAGATAGTTTGGAACATCTTCTGAGGTTTATCGATCTATGTGCTATGATAAAGCAAATTGGAGTTTCAGACGATGCCATTCGACTCCATCTCTTTAAGTATTCTCTTGCTGATAGAGCTATAAGTTGGTACAACTCCTTGCAATGCGAACCCATCACCACTTGGGAACAACTTCAAAACATTTTTCTAGAAAATTTTTACCCTTCCTCTCTCACCTATGAAATTAGGGGTCGAATAACGATGTTCACTCAAGCCCCTAGAGAAATCCTTGCTGAAGCATGGAAAGGATATAAAGAGCTTCTAAGAAAGTGTCCACACCATGGTATCCCTAAGAATCAGCTCACCAAGATTTTCTATAAGGGTGTGGATGACGATATCAAGAGATTTTTAGACTCCTTGTCTGGAGGAAACTTCATGCGTCAAAGTTATGATAGTGCATGGAAGGTTGTCACCCTTGGAGCTGAAAATTAATCTAATTGGGGTAGGTCTGTAGGCAAAGGAGTGTTGAAGGTAGCTATGGCTGAAGTTATTCCTAAAAACAAGTCTATCGCTGAGACCCTCAAACTCTTAGTTGCCAAGAAAGACCATATTGAATCATCCCTTGCTGCATTTGGAAGAGGACATTCACCCCCTCAACAACAAGAACATATCAAGTCAGCTTCACTATTCTGTGAAGCATGTAAAGGTATTGATGATTCCACTTTAGCATGCAATGTTCTCTATGATGTTGTTCTAAGCAATGCATGTGGCCAAGGAGATAATAATCAAATGGAAAATCTTAATGTTGTCAACACCATCCCTGGTCAAGGATACTATAATCCGAATCAGAATAGGAACCATCTAGGTTTTCAATATGGAAATCCTTCAGGAGCGGAAAAATCGCGACAACTTGGTTCAAATAATCAACAATGAGGCCCACCAGGATTCCAATATAATCAACAACAAAATTTCAGGAATCAAGGGAATTATAGGGGTAACTTTCAGAACAAGAACTACAACAACTACTAGAATAACTCTCAGTTCTAGAATCCCAACCATGTCCCGTACCAGAACCCAAAACAAGGTCAACAAGTCGGTACTATCTCCCCTGATGATAAGCTAACGACCATTGAAAAGATGTTGCAGTCACATCAAACCATGATAGCTAACCAGCAAGCCCATCAGAAGGCTATTGAATCTCAACTAGCTCAACTTGCAACTAGTATGAAACCACCTACTGGAGCCTTTGCTGGCCAACCAGAAAATAACCCTTAACACCCTGAGAAGCTAAAGGCTTTCACCACTAGGTATGAAAAAGACTATTCTGATCCTCCTGTCAAGACACATGTGGTTATTACAGACGAGGATGAACCAATGATTATTCAAGACTCTAAAACACCTAAGTCTCAATTAAAAGGGCCAGCAGCAACTAATAAGACAGATGCGGAAAGTTCTGAAAAACCTACTAATACTGAGAATGAAATACCAGAGCCAGATGTGCCAGTGTACAAACCTTGTCCACCTTTCCCTTCTCGTTTAAGGCAAACCAAGCTTGATACTTGTTTCAATAAGTTCAAGGAAGCCATGAAAAGGCTTCATGTTGATATACCCTTTCTAGATTCACTGGCTGAGATACTAGCCTGGATGAAATACTTGAAGTCACTTTTGATAAGGAAATATATAAATGAAGAGTATGAGACAATTAAGTTAGAGACAACCACTTTAGACATCATCTAGAGTAAGATGCCAAAGAAGCAGAAAGATCCGGGATCTTTTGGGATTTCTTGCAATATCAGTGATTCATCATGTAAGAAGGGATTGGCATATCTTGCCTCTACCATCTCTATCATGCCGCTCATACTTTGCAAAAGGCTAGGGTTTTCTGAACTACTCCCGACTGGTATGACCATACAGCTTGCAGATAATACAGTAACCCTTTCCTTGGGAATCATTGAGGATGTAACTGTCAAGGTAGGCAAAGATTCCTATGTTCCATGTGACTTCGTCATCATGGACATAAAGGAAGACACTAGATAGCCTCTCATATTTGGATGTCTGTTCCTCACCACTGCAAGAGATCTGATCGATGTTGAAGCAGGAACCTTGCTGCTCAGACTTGGTAAAGAAACTCTCAAATTCAAAGTTTTTGAAAGTATGCGAAGACCAAGCATGCAAGAAGAAGTCTACTTGATTGAGTGCATAGTACATATGTCACTACTCATGCAAGAGGATTATGAACAAGAAGAACATTTAGGAATGACCCTTACTAATCTGAATGCAGAAATTTCGGTTGACAAACAAGTGAAAAGTTGTGTTCTTCACCTCAATACTACTGAAGAAGATCCTGAAGCCAAAATTGAGGAACTCAAAGTTGTGGATGTTACTGAAGAAACATGTGAGAAACCACAAGATCCTGAAATCGAACCCCTACCTGAGGGATTAAAGTATGTGTTTCTAGATGACCTCAAGGTCTTCCTAGTTATCATAAATTCAGATCTAACGGCAGAACAAGAGGATAAACTCTTGACAGAATTAAAGGAAAGAAGAAAAGCAATAGGCTACAAGATGAGTAATCTCACCAGGGTCAGTCAAGAACTGTTCATGCACAAAATCCCCATGATGGAAGACCAATAGCCAACTATTGAACACCAAAGGAAGCTAAATCCTAACATGAAGGAAGTGGTCCGCTGTGAAGTCATTAAATTACTCACTATTGGAATCATCTATCTGATATTCGATTCGTCATGGGTCAGTCCCGTACATGTTGTCCCAAAGAAGGGTGGAACTACTGTGATACAAAATGAGAATAATGAACTCATCCCCACTCGAACAGCCACCAGGTGGAGGATGTGTATCGATTATAGGAAATTGAACGAGGCGACTCAAAAGGATCATTTCCCAATGCCTTTTCTTGATTAAGTCTTAGAGCGGTTGGCTCATCAAGAATATTTCTATTATCTTGATGGTTACTCTGGATTCTATCAAATTCCTATACATCCAGATGACCAAGAGAAAACAACTTTTACTTTCCCATTTGGAACATATGCCTTCAGAAGGATGCCATTTGGCCTCTGCAATGCTCCTGCAACCTTTCAGCATTGCATGGCAGCTATATTTGTTGGTCTAATAGAGACTATCATGGAAGTTTTTATGGATGATTTTTCCATATATGGAGATTCATACGACTCATGCCTAAGGCACCTCTCCCTTGTCCTCAAACGGTGTGAAGAAGCACACCTTGTGTTAAATTGGGAGAAGTGTCACTTTATGGTTAAAGAAGGCATTGTCCTTGGTCATAGAGTCAGCAATTGGGGTATCGAAGTAGACATAGCTAATATCGAAGTGATTTCCAAAATCACTATCTCGAAAAATATAACGGAGGTTTGCGCATTCCTTGGTCATGCAGGCTTTTACAGATGGTTTATAAAGGATTTCTCCAAGATAACCAAGCCGATGATGAATTTGTTGCTAAAGGACACTGATTTCCATTTTGACGAAGGATGTGTCAAGAGTTTCAACAACATGAAACATGCTATCACAACAACACCCATCATTAGAGCTCCCGATTGGGATCACCCATTTGAAATTATGTGTGACGCCAGCAATTACGATGTGGGTGTTGTTTTAGGGCAATATATAGAAAAGAAACATTATGTGATCTACTATGCATCAAAAACCCTCGACGAAGCTCAGAGGAACTATGCAACTACTGAGAAGGAACTCCTTGCAGTAGTGTATGCCTTTGACAAGTTCAGATCCTATCTCATTAGTTCTAAGGTCATTGTCTACATAGATCATGCAGCCATATGTTACCTCCTAGTGAAGAAAGATGCTAAACCCAGATTAATCATATGGATTCTTCTCCTACAAGAATTTTATTTGGAGATAAGAGATAAGAAAGGTACAGAGAATGGTGTATCATACCACCTTAGTCGCATCCACACTCTAGAAACCGAGAAGATCTTGATTAATGATTCTCTTCCAGATGATCAAATTATTATAGTTTCAGAAGCTACCCATTGGTACTTGGACTATGTGAATTACCTTGCCACTTGTGTCATACACTCTAAATGCACCGGAAGTGCACTCAAGAAATTCATGCATGATGTGAAATAGTATCACTGGGATAAGCCATACCTATTCAAGCTCTGTGCTGATGGTCTCTACAGATGTTGTATCACTGAAGACGAAGCTCAACCTATTTTAGAGCAATGTCACTCAGGCCCAGTTGGAGGCCATATGAGTTCTAAGAAAACACAATGTGGATTCTTTTGGCCAACCATACCCCAAGATTCTTACAACTTTGTTTTATCATGTGACAAATGCCAGAGAAAGGGTAACATAACAAAGAGAGATGAGATGTCGCTGAAGTTGTGGCAAGAAGTCAAGATATTTGATGTTTGGGGGTGTGGATTACATGGGTCCATTCCCATCTTCACATGGATTTTCCTACATCCTAGTCATTTTTGGCTACATCTCAAAATGGGTAGAGGTTGTACCAATCATCACTAGTGATTTGAAACCTATCATCAAATTATTCAAGGATATTATTTTTCCCCATTTCAGAGTACCATGCACTGTGATATCCGACGGAGGTTCTCATTTCCTAGAAAGAAGCTTTGAAGCATTACTGAGAAAATATGGTGTAACACACAAGGTAGCCTCACCCTACCATCCACAAATAAGTGGATAGGTAGAGGTTTCTAACCGTCAACTCAAGGCTATTTTGGAAAAGACAGTAGGCCGCAACTGAAAAGATTGGTTAGCAAAAATCAATGACGCATTGTGGGCCTACCAAACAATTTTTAAAACTCCCCTTAGAACTACACCATTTCAATTAGTATATGGAAAGTCTTGCCACCTTCCTGTTGAACTCGAACACAAGGCATGTTGGGTAATAAAACAACTTAATTTTGATATTAAGAAAGCATGCCAAGCTAGGATTCTACAACTCCAAGAGCTGGAAGAACTCCAGATGACAACTTATGAGAATGCACAAATCTATAAAGAACACACGAAACTTTGGCACAATGGTCATCTGAAAAGAAAGGACATACACGTGGGAGACCAAGTTCTATTATTCAACTCAAGACTGAAACTATTCCCAGGGAAACTTCATTCTCACTGGTTTGGACCTTACATTGTCAAGAGCATGTACCCACATGGTGCTTTCTCGTTATGGAGTGAAAATTTAGGAGAATTTGTGGCAAATGGTCAACGCTTAAAGAGATATTTTTCCTCAACTGACATAGGCACTGAAGCAATGCTAGAACTCACCAATCCAACATATCCACCATAAAATTGAAGGATTCAATCGAGCCATCGACATAAAACAAAGGCGCTTGACGGGAGGCAACCCGATCAATGAATTTGTTTTTACTTTTAATTTCAAATTAGAATGTTTCTTTAATTTTGTTTTTACTTTTAGATAATTTTGCACTAAAATAAAAATCGCATCGCAAGATGCTGTCTCATGTTCTGATTAGTCTTCATTTTTGAGATTTTCCGATGGAGGGCGCGCATTGATTGGAACGCAACCACATCTGGTGGTCCAATCGGAATAAATTTTCCCCTCCATCTCAGATTTAGAGTTTGCTTAGGACGAGCAAATTTCTAAGTTTGGGGTGGAGGGTGGGTGGTACGTACTTTACTCTCCACCATCACCCATCTATTTCAAACTTAAGATTTCATCGTTGCATTTATTGACCAAAAGTTTCAAAATTTTAAAATTTTTAAAAAGAATTTGAATAGATACTTGATGAAGTTTTAACACTTTCTATTTCTTTAAAAGCAATTAACTAGTTGGCTAGTTTCTCTCTCTATGCATTTTGAATCATTATACCATCCTTATTCGAAGAAGATCCTCAAAAGAACCACTTTTTGAAACTAGCATATTGATTGAAACCATCTTGTGAAGATTATGAATCCTAACATCATGATCTTTATGCAAAAATGGCAAGTGTCTGTCGAACTGATAGAGATCACACACGTCGTTCTTCTTAACTGACTAGTGTAACAATAACATGGAATCCCAACAGGATCATCATCAAGTCATTATTTGAGTAGAGTATGATAAAGAGAATGACCCAGTACACTGAATTGTAAATCAAGTTGCATTCTGATCTGAACTCTCTTCTACACTTCTTCTATCATCTTCGTACCCCTCCATCCATCAAAAAGAAACAAAAATAACCAAAATAGTGCCAAACCCAAAGTTTGGGGTGGCACATCACCTCTTTCTATATCCGCTTCTTCCATACCCCTTGTTAATAAATAGGGGCGTACCACCAAGAATAGATGCCAAAGTGCATACAAAAAGAAATGCAATCTCGAGTCGAATAGAGGAGATATTCACACAAAAAAATGAATGCAATAAATGAAATTGCAAAACATATCATAAAAATATCGAGTCGAATAGAGGAGAGATTTATTTCTTCCTTCCACACCACCCTTCACTCCCTTTTATACCTAAAGGAACAATGAATGCCTCCACGATCTTGAAAAACACCAGTGTCGGATCAGGTGCACACTTGTTGTTCTGTGGGTATCTCTGGACTCTTACAAAACTCTTAGAAATACTTGTTGTTAGAAAAAGTGAGGAGGAAGTGATGTTGGAAAACAAACTCAAGAACGAAGATTTGGTAAGATGTGTTCAGTGGTCTCAGGAAGTTGAGATGCTTAGTCATACTAAGCAGAGAGAAGCAACCGTGATGGGAAGAGGAGGCAATCACACGAATTGAAAGTATTCATTTGGTGACTATTTCAGATTTTGTGTTACTCAAGGACTAGCAACATTTAAGTACGGGGTATTCTGATGAATCCAAATTCATCATGATTTTTAGTCACCATTTTGGGCCCAATTCAACTCATTTCTCTCACATTCATCTACTCAATCTTACAAAATGCAATATTTCTTAATTGATTTAATTATCAAGATTATTAACTAGGTTTATATTGATTTTATGCAGGTCGTGATGAGATTCAACCATCAACTGGAACTCACCTTCACTCAATATCCTCTCAGTCTCAGTCCTGATCAATCAGTCTTGAGTAAAAGGTCTAGTCAATAGGTCTTGACCAAACGGTTGGCCCATTCGATCTACTCAACTGGTCTTGATCAATTGGTCTTGAAACCGCGAGCTTATTACATGTTTATCTTCATCACCTTCACCATCAATACCACCTCCATCTAACCATAATCCCCCTTCATCAAAATATTGGAGCTATCATTTTCACCTATGCAACCTGCCCTTGAGGTTTTCTCTCCCCGTTCTTGCCCTAACAACTTTAAGCCTTCCCCCCTCTATACGGTCTCAAGACCGCGTGAAGCCTCACGATCTTAAGATAGTATGGGAAACCTCTTCATGAGACCAAATGAAATGGGTGAGACCGTATGGAGTGCATGATCTCAAATCGCTAAGACCACAAAACCAACACCAGTTGGAAGCCAAGACCGTTTGGGAGTGAAGACCATTTGGAGCCAAGACCGATTGGAAGCCAAGACCATTTCATGCCAAGAACGGTTGGATGATCAAAACTGATCAGATCAAAACCGGTTGGCAGCCAAGACCGTTTGGACCCAAGACTGTTTGGGAGTGAAGACCGTTGGGAGCCAAGACCAGTTGGAAGCCAATACTATTTGGACCCAAGACCATTTGGGACGCCAAAGACCGTTTGATGATAGACGATCCTCAAGACTATTCGAACAGGTGAGACCACGAGAAGCACAAACCGTTAAGCAGTGATCGGTCTCCAAACCGATTGGAGGGCCTCAATCCTCAAGACCGTTTGGTCTGTCTAACAAGACTGTGAGGATGCAATCGGTCTCCAAGACCATATGGATGAGAGACCCAAACTATTAAGACTCTCAAGACTATTAGGAGCCTCTAGATTTCTAAACCGTTTAAGAAGATCATTTGCTCCAAACTATGTGAAGCGGACTCACGCCAAAAATGTGAGGACCTGACCAGTGCCTATAAATAGAACCACAAGGGTCCTCATTTGGCATCGGATCCGGGACGCCACCAGGATGCCCAAATGCAAGATTTGATCCAGATCCATCCACGTACATTCACGCCATTGTCACTTCACCTGCTGCTCCTCTTTGCTGCAAGCAAGGAGGTCAAGATGAGAAAGAAGGTGGAGAAGAAGATCTGCCTAGTTTTCCTTGGTGGTTCTTCCTCCTTGACCACATCTGCCCGGCCATGATGTAGAAGATTGTATCATCTTCACCGAGATGTGACTACCTTCTGCATCATGCTCATGGCGAAATCTTCCCTCTCTCTTGTTCTTCTTGTTTCTTGCATCATGAGTGAGTAGTTCCATTTTGCTGGGGTGTGGGGACTAGCCCCGCTGCCCATGCTTTCATGTCTTTTCATTTTAACATTCCAAGGTAATGTATATAACTTTTCATTTTGTTGTTAATCTTCGATGTATTCTTGTATATTGATCACCTACTTTCTTTTATCTTGTTCTTTCCTATGTTGTGAGAACTTCAATATGTAGGATAGAATGTCGATTAATGCAGTTGACTCCCAAACTAGAAAGACAATGGGATTCCTTTAGGTCATAAGTATATGATCCATGAGGGGATGAGCCATCTAGCCAACAGTGACGCTTTTGTTTGCCTAACGCCAGTACAGGGGTCCCACAACTTCATTTGGATTTCTATATCTTCAGAACCATAAGTGCATGATCCGGATAGCGATGAGACATCTGATGCCTAAGGTGATGCTTACGCAAACCTAAACATCCCTCAGGGAGGGTTCAAAGTAGTTCTATTTGGATAGTTAGATCTTGCCTGGATGTTTTGTGATTGGATGTGTTTGAATGTGTAGTAGTGGTGAAACCCGAGACCACCCCAGTGATCCCATATCATTAAATCTAGATCAACTTTAATTCTACTTTTTACTTTCTTGCGCTTAGTTTAATTAACCTCAAATCAATCAATCATTCTAAATATTAGTCTTACTTGAGCTATATTTGACTAACTATGATTCTTAAAAATGTTTTCTCTTGGGATTCGATCCTCAACTATACTGCGATAAGACCCGTCTGCTTGCGGGTGGTATTATGGCATAAGGTTTTGGTAAAAGCTTAGGGGTTTCAACCCAGAGTGAATTTGTTAGTGCAATAATATTCCACGTCAATCAACTTCCCGAGATCATCATTAAAGAGGTTATTTTCCTTCCTACTTACCCCTCTCCATATCTTGAGTGATGAAGACTTGGACCTAAGCTTGGCTTTAGAACACTTCTTGACCTTGATTTAGTCTATGGACTTCACTATGCTAATCATTATCACATGTTTTGTCCTTTCTTCATTCATACTTTGGTATCATCATGCCAAGCACTTAAGATAGTGGTTTGGCCAAGTTTCTCAACATTTGATAAATTAGCTATATGATTCACACAACGATCTATATAACCATATGTTTGGTCAACTCTTGACCTTTAAGAAATCATAGTTGATCTATATGCACAATCATATTGAGCATATGAGATTATACTTGATCTCCATTTGTCTGATTATTCTCAAATATCACTTTAAAGACATTATACTTTTTACGCTTTACATGTTCTTAAGATGTATAACCATCTCAAGAATGTCCATGATTCAAGCTACTTATGAACCTCATAGTTCATATAGCTCAGCATAAGGTTCTTGATGTCTTAGGTATCATTGGCATACTTCAAGTAAGCATCAATTTTAGCCTTAGGCGTATTTGGAGAGGTTCTTCTGGCTCACTAGTGAGAACATTTCTCAAAAGGTCCTAAACCAGATTTGAAGTTTATCTCATTTATGAACTGATTACAATGATATTGTATTTGTGTTTGTGATTTGGATTCTACAAAAGAATTTGCAACTTTTTCAAAACAATTTTTGATTTGTTTGATTTGATAAATTTGACAATATTAATTAGGTCATTAATTAATTATCACTCCCACTATTTTTTTTGTACAAATTGACAACCCTCAAGTATCGATTAGGAAGATTGCAGTGTACAATCTTCTAGTACCCAAGATCCATATTTCATCAAATTATGAGTCATCTTTGGGTGATCGCCCACAACTTGACTATTTAGGTAGGCCATCGTGTCAATTGCATCATATGCAACTCTTAGATAGATGACATGCACAACTCTTTTCCATGTTCATTTGCATGCTTCGAGAGATTAGACTCTCTAAGAATCACCAGTTAAGTCTGACCCAAAAGTCGACACGATAAACATGCACCCTGCATTAGAAGAACCTACATGTCTTCCATTACACTTCCATGAGATAGACCGTGCACCCCACTTTGACGTAACCTACAGTTGGTCAATCAATATTTTCATTTGTGCCTCTAATGGAAGGCATCTAAGACTTTAATATTGTATTTGAGGGATTTTATTTAAGTACATACACATATCCAATCACCATGTATTTATAGTATGTATCATATACATGCTATAACCACAACGAGAAATATGAAATAATGATAAAAGTGATGATTATGGCCATCCTACTATAATTCCTTGGAGACACAAGGAATTACAGTCATCTAAGGTCTACATCATATGCAACATGTTGTTGATGAAGATCTTTGTGCTTGAACCATTTTGGGTTGATCGACTCATCGTATGACACGATCATCTCACCTCCTGGTTGGTTGGTTGGTTGATCGGTCTGGCCTCCGATGTCTGGACACCTCCAACAAGTAGTTGGGCCATCAGCCAATCGGTTCAGCTCCTTCATAATCCATCTTGGTCCTCCAGGCAGTCGGCTTGTCTGGTGTTAAGCGTCTTGTTATTCGATGTAACAGAAAATAAACTATCCTACTTTTATATAATATTTGGGAAACCTTGAGTTACATTTGAGGGGAGTAAAGGTAGAAGAGAAAGGATCTCAAGTAATCTCGAGTTACATGTGGAATAGAAGTTAGAATCTCGATATGCAAATTGAGATGCAAAAAACCATAACCAACCAAAGACACATAGGGTTTATAGGCCATTACCATGCTACACATCCACCATCAAAACCATTTTAGGGTGACATAGATCAATTGCATATATACCATATCATATATGTATATTAGTTTGTGGTCACATGTGGTATTTAGTTGGATATGCACATTAGTCATTTTAAATATTCGCATGGTATGCAATAATTAAATGATGATAAAACCAAATTCGGATCATATCGATTTATCCTAAAACATAGTATGTTGGTGTGGCTCTGATACCACTATTGAGTTTTATGGCCTCAGAGTAGGCAGTGGAAATAAAAAATTCACTGGCCCTTAACCCATAATAGGAGATCGCATCAATGACTATGTAATGGGAATGATGGTTTTAGCGAGATATATATGATCTTGGGGTTTGCCCAGCAACAATTCCTCACAACCATCAATGCCATGACTTGGACGGTGTATGTGTAGCTCCTGGACTTCTCCATGGACTCTGGCCTCCATTACAGAATGTGGATGATGTGTCCTCCTGAGCAACAGACATCTCCTGCCTATGTAGATAGTCCAAACGGACCACTTGGAACTCCTACTATTCTAGAAGAACAAGCAGGAAGGGTGTAACAACCCTTCCACCCGGTAACCCCCAATTAAGGGAGACCAAAAGGTCAAAGTCATTATCCCAATTTTCCAGATCAATGGTTCGACAAATAATTAATAATAATTACTAAATTCTACCAAGACTATACTGAAATGATGTAATAAAATAAAATTTTACATACCTTTTTAAAACCTTGGATTTCTAAACTTCTATCCAGAACTAGAAACCATTCTAACTAATCATCCTTGTATTTTTAATTCATATATTCACAATATGCCACTACTCTGTTTGTCCTTTTTGATTTTGTATCTAAATCGCCGACAAACAAAACATTCGTCAGTATAACGAATTATACTGGTATGTGGGGGAAACACAAATTATGCATTTAGTTGTAACATCATATTGCAGTCAATTATGATTTAATAAACAACTTTACACTTTAAGCATAACTACTCAATCCATACATACCCTAGCCTCTACGATGTCCCTGCAGTGGACCTGGATACTACCTCTCATATGGTAGATCCCAATTAACCCCCATGATCCTACCTAACAGGTAGATCAATACCTAGGGTTGACGAGTCGCATGGCACTACCCATAGGTAGCCCAATCCCTAACTCATGATATGCTAAAGAGTCACATGGCACTACCCATAGATAGCCCAATCACTAACTCATAATAACTTGATGGTCCTACCTAATAAGTAGACCATGTACTAGGTTACCCTTTTCATCATTAGCAAAGCCACAAAGGAGGATCAGGATCTGAGCTAGTCCTGTATACATATTTATGGTGATAATCATAGTCCATTTATAGTTGCATGGAATAAAAGTCATCCAAGCAGTTACTTTCAAGAAACTGATAAAACATCTGGGAATCGTCATGAAACTAAAGTGATTAACCTAAGCGTAACCACATACCTGTGATTATAGATTTTGGAGACAGAATCAATCAAGTACAGAAAACCCAACCAAGCAAGCAAGTATACATAGGAATGCTAAAATAAATATACAAATTTCCTTTTATCAAGATTTATCCAAACCCAACTTGCTTCTAAGGATTTCTATTCCAATTTTAGGGTTTCTACCCCTTTTTAGCGTTTCTCTTGCAATTAGAGTTTTTCCTCCACTTTTAGTATCATAAACCCTAATTAAACAAAACTACATAAAAAGCCTAAATTTCTCATCTTATCTATCCTAACAGGCTTAGGATCATTATATTGTAACATATTTCCATAATTCAAATTAAACATGGTTTTTCTCCTCTTTTTCCCTAAATTAAGGTTTCTAAATGTATTTTCCTTCATATTTAGTTTAAAACCCTAAATCATGCAAATTTTCATCTAAAATAGATTGAAACTGAACATTAACATTGAACAGGTTAATATTTCTCAAATTAACCTATTAACCCTTATAGATTCAACCTTTATACTCAATTAGGGTTTCTAACTACTTTTTAATACATTTTCTATCAAATTAATATACTTTTGAAAAATGAGAGAGAATTATGTTACCAAACCATTTTTATCTTGTTCCTCATATTTTCCTGATCAACTTTCATATATAAAGTTTATTCATCCGAGTTTGCTATCAAATTCTATGAATTTTGCAAGAAAAAGCATTTTTCTGGAATATTCAAGCTGGGAGGGACATTTACCAAAAATTCCCAGCCATTTGATCAGTAGTCCACTGGTCCATCCTTTGGATCTGATGCTCCACGTCGTGAGCTCGCCAACTTAGCCGACCACTCCTTGGATCGTTGGATCTCTTTGTGGGATCACGATGGAACCCGATCTAACGACAATTGCTCTTTGTCTCCCTTCTTTTCTGATGCTCGAGCCGTGGTGGCGCCAAGGCAGAGCTTTCATGGGAAAGAACACGATCGAGGGATAGAGAGAGAGATAGGGCTCGGGTAAGCAGCTGCCTGGGTTCACGAGGATGTGAGGAATACAGAGGGGGTCTATTTATAGGATTTGGGGGCTCCTTTAGGGTTCACCTATTCTTGTCGCCACCTGATCCTCAGCCTGATTGGGTGTTTCCTCTAGAAACCTTGAAACACCCTAAGAATAGGGTTGGCATGCACGGAATCATGTCCTAAAGACCCTCGTGGTCTTGGATTCTTATGAGGTATCTTGTGATCTAAGAAAATCAATTTGGAAAAACTCATTTTCCCACTCCCTTTCCTACTGTGAGTCGAGGTGGATGATGTACAGCCACCGTCGGATCCATGGTCTCTTGGACCTCATGGGGAATCTGATGCCTGTCATTGTCCCCTTGTTTCCAATTTCTTAAAAACAAAGGTAAAATATGTATTAAATAAAGGAAACTTGTAAAAATCATATCTCTCTCCTCGTTTAATATTTTTCACTCAAATTTTAGAGGAAACTCTGTCTTGGCATTATCCAGTCGTGTATTAAATTTGAAACCCAAATTCCAACTAAAAAAGATATTTCATTCATAAGCAAGTTATTCTTTAATAATTACCAATTTAATTGGTAATTCCCCTTTCTTTTGTCATTATCTTATTATTTTGAATTCCTTGAACCTCAAGGAATCTTAATGGCTTGAAATCCCATTTTGAGAATATTCCTTAGCCTTTTCATTATCCATTTTTTATTTATTCCTTTATTCAAATAAATTCCTTTTTCCATTCTTTTTCTTTTTATTTCAATTGGGCTTAATAGCCAATAAAGCCCACTAAGAAATCAAACCAGGCTATTATGAACAAAAACCATTCAATTCAAACAAATAAATCAACCATTGATTTCATTTATCATAAAAAGGAGATGTACAAATCTCATTACATGGTTTAGAAAAATGAGGTTATAACATCCTCCCCTCCTTATAGGAATTTTGCCCTCAAAATTCAACAATCAAACAAACAAATCAGGATATGCTTTTTCCATGTCTGTCTTCAGCTCCCATGTGGCTTCATCCAAAGAACCTTTACCATCTATATATTCTTATTTCTGAGTTCTTTCACCTTGGTATCTAGAATCCACAAAGGTGACTCAGGATAAGTCAGCTTCCCTTGAAGCTGAATAGGCTCAATGCTCAGCACATGGCTTGGATCTTGCACATATCACTTTAGATTGGACATGTGAAATACATCATGCATCATACTATATTGAGGGGGCAAGGCCAAATGATAAGTAGCTTCACCAATCCATTCTAACACCTCAAACAGACCCACATATTAGGGACTCAACTTTCCTCTGTTCTTGGATATAGCTCAGAGTGGTCGTATTTTCAGAAATACATGCTCTCCCACAGTGAAATGCACGTCAGTCTGTTTCACATCAGCATATGACTTCTGTCAATCCTGGGCTCTCTTTAGCCTCTACTTGATCAAAGTGACCTTATTAGCATACACTTGGAGCTCATCTGACCTCAATAGGGTCCTCTCACCGGCATCATCCTAGTGAAGTGGTGACCGACACTATCTCCCATAAAGAGCTTCATACAGAGGCATCCCGATACTGGCTTGGTAGCTGTTGTTGTAGGCAAACTCAGCTAAAGGTAAGTATTGTTCCCATGATCCACCCCAATCGAGCACACAAGGTCTCAACATATCTTATAAGGTTTGGATTGTCCCTTCTGACTGTCCATCCATCTAGGGGTGACAAGCAGTACTGAACTTCAACCTCGTACCAAGTTCTTCTTAAAATTGCTTCCACAATTTGGAGGTAAACTTTGGGTCTTTGTCAGAGATGATGGAACCGGGTACGCCATGTAAACGTACTATCTCTCTGATATAAAGCTCAGCTAGATCTAACACCTTAGGAATGGTCTTTAGGACAAGGAAGTGTACTGACTTAGTAAGGCGATCTATCACAACCCATATCACATCATGACCTCTCTTGGTCTGTGGTAGACCCACCATGAAATCCATGGTGATCTTCTCCCATTTCCACTCTGGAATATCTGTTGACTGTAAAAGTCCACCGGGTTGTTGATGTTCATCCTTCATCATCTGGCATGTAAGACAACTGGCCACATATGTTGTAATGTCTCTCTTCATTCCTAGCCACCAGAAATACCTTTGTAGGTCTTTAAACATCTTGGTAGTTCCCAGGTGTACTATATACTTAGAACCATGAGCCTCTTGCATGATACATTCCTTCAATGGTGAATCCCCAGGAACCCATATACAGTTCTCGAATCTGATTCCTCCATCAAATCCCACCAAGAGATGGGTTTGTGGCTTCTTCATCAAGCCCTTTATCTTGTCGAGTTCTCCACTGACCAACTGTGCTACGATCTCTCCCATCAACTTTGACTCGATCTGGATGTTATCCAATCAAACTTGGTCTACGAACAGTTGTGGAGTCCACTCCACCATCTCCTCTAAACTCTTCCACTGATTGGATAAAACAACTGCACACTGAGCTATTTCCGACTCAAAGCATCAGCTACGACATTCACCTTTCCAGGATGATAGGCGATGGTGAAGTCGTAATCCTTCATGTACTCCATCCATCATCGCTGTCGTAGGTTTAAGTCTCTCTGTGTCAGGAGGTACTTCAAACTTTTATGATCAGTGAGGATCTCAAAGGTAGCACCATCCAGGTAATGCCGCCAAATCTTCAATGCATGGATGATAGCAGCCAGTTCTAAGTCGTACGTCGGGTAGTTCACCTCGTTGGGCTTGAGCTTCCGAGAGGGATAAGCAACAACATGCTAATTCTGTTCCAGCACACATCCAAGTGACATTGGCCAGGCAGTCACACGGATCTGGGAGTCCTCATAGACCGACTAGTGGGGCAGAGGAAAATATTGCCAGCCCTCAGACCGTGATCCTTTTCTAGACACCTCTGTCTTTTGGTAAAGCCTCTAATAACTCTCTCGGTTCTATAGAGTTTGTAAAATCTATTAATTATTAAGGATTAAATGTGGAACCATGGCTCTGATACCAAATGTAATGACCCTGCCACCCAGTAACCCCCAATTAAGGGAGACCAAGAGGTTAGAGCCATTATCCCAATTTTCCAGATCAATGGTTCGACAAATAATCAATATAATTACTAAATTCTACCAAGACTATACTGAAAAGCTATAATAAAATAAAATTTTGCATACCTTTTTAAAACCTTGGATTTCTAAACTTCTATCTAGAACTGGAAACCATTTTAACTAATCTTCCTAGTATTTTTAATTCATGTATTCACAATATGATACTTTACTATTTGTCCTTTTTTATTTTGTACCTAAATCGTCGATAAACAAAACATCGGTCAGTATAAAAAATTATACTGGTATGTGGGGGAAACACAAATTATGCATTTAGTTGTAACAACATATTGCAGTCAATTATGATTTAACAAACAACTTTATGCTTTAAGCATAACTGCTCAATCCATACATACCCTAGCCTCAGTGTTGTCCCTGCAGTGGATCTGGATACTACCTCTCATATGGTAGATCCCAATTACCCCCATGATCTTACCTAACAAGTAGATCAATACCTAGGGTTGATGAGTCGCATGGCACTACCCATAGGTAGCCCAATCCCTAACTCATCATATGCTAAAGAGTCGCATGGAACTACCCATAGATAGCCCAATCACTAACTCATGATAACCTGATGGTCCTACCTAATAAGTAGACCATGTACTAGGTTACCCTTTTCATCATTAGCAAAGCCACATAGGAGGATCGCGATCTGAGCTAGTCATGTATACATATTTATGGTGATAATCATATTCACTTTATAGTTTCATGAAATAAAAGTCATCCAAGTAGTTATTTTTAGGCAACCGATAAAACATCCGGGTATTGCCGTGAAAATAAAGCGATTAACCATAAGAGTAACCACATACCTGTGATTGCATATTTTTGAGACAGAATCAATCAAGTAGAGAAAACCCAACCAAGCAAGCAAGTATGCACAGGAATCCTGAAATAAATATAAAAATTTCCTGTTATCAAGATTTATCCAAACCCAACTTACTTCTTAGGATTTCTATTCAAATTTTAGGGTTTCTACCCCTTTTAGGGTTTCTCTTGCAATTAGGGTTTTGCCTCCACATTTAGTATCACAAACCCAAATTTAACAAAACTACATAAAACCCTAAATTTCTCATCTTATCTCTCCTAACAGGCTTAGGATCATTATATTGTAATATATTTCCATAATTTGAATTAAACATGGTTTTTCTCCTCTTTTTCCCTAAATTAGGGTTTCTAATGTATTTTCCTTCATATTTAGTTTAAAACCCTAAATCACGAAATTTTTCATCTAAAATAGATTGAAACCCAACATTAACATTCAAAAGCTTAATATTTCTCAATTTAACCTATTAAACCTTATAGATTCAACCTTTATACTCAATTAGGTTTTCTAAATACTTTTTAATACACTTTCTATCAAATTAATATACTTTTGCAAAACGACACAGAATTAGGTTACCAAACCATTTTTATCTTGTTCCTAGTATTTTCTTTATCAACTTTCATATATAAAGTTTATTCATCCGAATTTCCTAGTAATTTCAATTAATTTTGCAAGAAAACACATTTTTTCTCAAGTAGGGAGGGACATTTACCAAAATTTCCCAACTGTTCGATCGTAGTCCTTTGGTCCGCCCTTTGGATCTGATGCTCCACATCGCGAGCCAGATAACTTAGCCGGCCACTCCTCGGATCATTGGATCTCTTTGCGGGATCACAGTGGAACCCGATCTAACGGCAACTGCTCTTCATCTCCCTTCTTTTTTGACGCCTGAGCCGTGGCAGCGCCGAGGTGGAGCTTTCACAGGAGAGAACATGATCAAGGGATAGAGAGCGAGCTAGGGCTCGGGAAGCGGCCATCTGGGTTCGCCAGGTTGTGAGGAATAGAGAGGAGGGTCTATTTATAGGATTTGGGGGCTCCTTTAGGGTTCCCCTATTCTTACCGCCGCCTATTCCTCATCCCAATTGGGTGTTTCCTCTAGAAACCTCAAAACACCCTATGAATAGGGTTGTTCGTGTGTGGAATCATGTCCCAAAGACCCTTGTGGTCTTGGATTCTTACGAGGTATCTTGTGATCCAAGAAAATCAATTTGGAAAAACTCATTTTCCCACTACCTTTCTTTATGTGAGTCGAGGTGGATGATGCACAACTACCGTCAGATCTATGGTCCCCTGGACCACGTGGGGAATCCGATGGTTGTCATCGCCCCCTTGTTTCCAATTTCTTAAAAATAAAGAAATAAATGTATTAAACAAAGGAAACTTCTAAAAATCATATCTCTGTCCTTGTTTAATATTTTTCACTCAAATTTTAGAGGAAACTCTATCTTGGCATTATCCACTTGTGTATTAAATTTGAAACCCAAATTCCAACGAAAAAAGATATTTCCTTCATAAGCAAGTTATTCTTTAATAATAAACAATTTACTTGGTAATTCCTCTTTCGTTTTTCATTATCTTATTATTTTGAATTCATTGAACCTCAAGGAACCTTAATGGCTTGAAATCCCATCTTGGGAATATTTCTTAGCCTTTTCCTTATCATTTAACCATTTTTTTTATTTATTCCTTTATTCAAATAAATTCCTTTTTCCTTTCTTTTTCTTTTTATTTCAACTAGGCTAAATAGCCAATAAAGCCCACTAAGAAATCAAACAAGGCTATTATGAACGAAAACCATTCAATTCAAACAAATAAATCAACCATTGATTTCATTTATCAAAAAAAGGATATTTACAAATCTCATTACATGGTTTAGAAAAATGAGGTTATAACAAAGGGGATGACCCTACTGTTGGTGTACTAGAACCAACCTACTCTTCCAAACTCAAACTACTTTTCTACAGTTGCCTTTCCCTCGTTGTGCCTCCCTAGTCAAGTAGCACTTGCTCGGGCTCTCTCGGTTACCACAACCAGAGAGGACAACAACTTTGTGCAACTAATGTTCTGAGTTGTGTGTTCTGAGAAGCCTCCAATACCCCTCTATTTATAGTAGAGGGAAGGGTCAGGGTTCCCAGTCTATTCGGGAGTAGAAGGATATAGAAATTCCATGAATAACTTTCACTGTGATAGGCAAAATGTTCGTTTCACAACTGAAATGGTCATTTGACAAGGTGAGTCAATCGGTTCACTAGTGAACTGGTTGGTTGGGAGTGTGAACCAGTCAGTTCACTAAGTGAATCAATCATTTCACTTCCCAAACTTACCCACAATTGACTTTCCTTAATAGTTTCTAATTAATGCAAAGATTAATCCTTATTCCAATCAAATTGAATAAGTAAAATGTGAAAGTTTTCCTCCAACTGGGCAAATCCCAATTTTCTCCATTGGCAGAACTGTGAGCCACCCGGTTCACCAAGTGAATCAGTCGGTTGGCTCACACCAGTCGATCAGCTCACAAGGGTGAACCAGTTAGTTGGCAGTCCTGACATTGCCAACACAGTCTCCAATCAACCTTACACTCTAACCAACTAGTTCAACACTTGAAATTGATAGTTCTGAGTCCAATTAGCCAATTTTACATTTAACTAAGTACCTAAACACCTTTAGTCTCAATCTAAACATCATTCTTGGACAATCTCCTTTTATGTTGGCAGTGAATGTCCATAACTGACTTATGACATCACAAGTAATGAGGAGAATCTAGTAAATCATCATTGATACCCAAGTAACTCAAAAGTTGGAGAGCGACTTCAACCTACAATTTGTGATTAGTGTTATAGTGATCTTATAGTTCCTTTGTCTCTGACATTCAGATTGAACTTGAGGCATGGAATGTCATCGTATTCAACTTTCAATCCATGTTCCTTGACATAGGATAGACTATCTAAGATGCATGGGACTTCACATATCATATATTGAATCACACGAGTTTGGCCATACTATTCTCAATCTCACTTATCAAAGGGACATGGATATCATACTTCTTGTAGGAGGGACAAATCCCATATCTATCACTCATAGTCAAGTCCCCAAGTGTCAAAGTCACCCAATCATCACAATTATAACAACCCATGTTTTAGGTTTGCATTTGATGATGTCAAAGTATAACGACATGTGACAAGTGTAGTGATTTGAGGTCTAAGAACCACTATCACCACCATCACTATGAGAGATGATTGTGGCTACCATTCCATGGTATCCATGTCTCACTCTCACAGTGGGTCTGTCCGATATAGTATTCTCTAACATATATCTATGTGCTTTACTTGATATCATATATCATGACTAATGAGACTCTATCATCAATCAACACACACTCCAGTCTTATGTATTAATGTTGTCTATTTTACTTCCACAGTAATATCTGACTACGGACATAACAAGATTGTATGTATTCTTATCATACACATGATCTCATCATTCAAGTCACGTACTTGAAAGCATATGTCATCGTGTCTCATCATTTTTTATACATCTGTCATGTATGTGTCATCATCTCACGACTGAGACAAACATGATAGATGTAATTACCTTTATTATTTTCAAATCATGTGTCTAATGCATCATCACAATCATCATATGATTGGATCTCTGGGCATACCACACCAACACATTTATCAAATATAACTATCCGAGAGAAAACATAAGACAACAAATTAATAATATTCAATCGTTGAATTCTCATCACTTAGGACCCACATATAATATCATGGAATTCATTCTAATCCATTGGATGTTGAAGCATCCTATCTTATTCATTGGATTGGGTTCATTGTCCAAAGTTATTAGTTGAAATATAGCTCAAACCAATAGATCAATTGAACCAAGGAACCATTGGTTTAAGGTTTAGCCAAATCTACATTTACATCCTTAACTCACCAAATGTGGTGATGACTTGAATCATTGAGTCACCATCGGTTGTTAGATCAGCAATATATTCATTTAATACCATCAAAAATATAAGATAATGTCATCATTGATTTATGGCATCATTAGAGAATCAAATCATTGCTCATTGAGATTCTAAGAGAGCCTAACACTGATTTAAGGTGTGACTATCAGTTCACACCATCATTCATCACCCTTGGTCATCACCTTCAGTTGTTATGAAGACCACACCAATGGGTCATGTGTTTAGAGAAGAAACAACCTAGAAACCCTAATATGGACCATCAGTTGATAGGTACTTAGCACCATAGATGGTGATACCAACCTAAACTAAGTCATATAATTCCTTAGGAAGAACGTGCACATGATTATAGGTTCATCTAGAACTAGAAACAAAATAGGAAACAACATAAAAATTAAAATCTCAAACAAGCTTAGCTTCTAAATGCTTAAATCTCCATTTTTAAACAAGAAAATGAGATAAAAAGCTTATAGTAACCAATATAAGTAAAGATGGTTTATTAAAATTGCCTCTACATAGAATAACAAACTTATATAAGCAATAAACTCGAGCCAAGAAGGTAGAAAACCCAAGAGATAGCTATGAACTCAGCCAAGTAGGAACTTTTCTTCACAAGGAATCAAAACCCTAGAAGAAGAAGCAAGAAAGGTAGGATCATGAGATCTAAAGAAAAATTTATCGTGGAAGGAAGGCCTAGGGAAGGAAGAGCAATAAAAATGGAGAAGGAAGGAAGAAAACAACTTTCTTTGGTCGAAAACCCTAGAAGATGACCTTAGAAACCCTAGGTTGGGCTAGATGGAGCTCTAGGAGACCTTCTTCTCCAAAAAGAGGTTGTCTTCTACCTTAGACCACTTTGTTCTACAGCCAAATAGAGCAAAGTCTATTCTCTAAGATATAGGAAAGAGGTAGTGAGCAATGATTTCAATTTTGAGATAGGAAGGGGTATATATAGCTTCATAGATAAGGAAGGGTTCAAGCATGAGGTGCCCATGAGCTTTCCATGTGTTCATATCCTAGAGCTTCTATGTCCATGAAACACCTCCCTCACTTGCCACCTTCAATTCCTATCCTTTATCCATAGCCTTATCCTTATCTTTATCCTTATCCTTATCTTGACCCTTATCCTTAACCTTATCTTTACCATTACTCTTATCCTTATCCATAAAGGGGGAAGCCCCTAAAATGTACTTGAAGAGGAACACCTCCAAAGCAAGAAAAACTAGGAACCCCATATCCCAACAAAGTCTATAATGATAAGAAAAACTATAAGGATCGTAATTCTTGTGACAATATACAAATAAAACTTCCAAATTGGGTAAATTGTAGAAAAGTCCAGAATGTACATAAAATTTCATAACTTGCTCAAGCAATGTTGAAATTGGACCAAATGTGAAACTTAAGCTTATTTTATGATTCCAAAGTAGATCACAAGGTTATATTAATATTATAAGCATTCAGTAATGGTAATTAAATATGTTCAACCATTTAAGCAAGGTTAGAGGTCTCACACCATTCATATTATAATTCTTATATGAACTCATATAATTCATAGATAATCATTAATTGCATGTCTTGTAGATTGATCATCCACTTTAGGTGATTTATTATAATCTTTTATCATGAGAACTTTAACATTTCAGATCTGAATACCTGATTAGTTTTGGTTGACACCCTAACAAAAACTTCTGATGGAAAGTCTCTGGAGTAGTGGATAGAGGATTTGTAAGTAATGAAACATTGAGCTTATAGGGATATCTACTCATGCATGTTTCTGACATCAAAAGGGGAAACTTGCATAAATCCAAGTATATCTTCATATATGTTTGGATTTGAATGATTGTGCATATTTGAGTAGTGGCGGTGAAACCCAATTCCACCCTAGTGTTTCCATCCATTGATAACTAGAACTTTAATCTAGCTCTTTTTATTCTTGCAACATTAGGCTAAACAAACCAATCTCAACTTTTATGATAAATACTAATTCTTGTAAGTTACTTTGATTATATATATCTTAAAAATGTTGACCCTTGGTTTTGATCCTTAACTATACTGTGATAAGATTCGTCTGGTTGCAGGTGGCGTTATTGCACTTTGGTTATGGAAAACTCTAGGAATTATATTCCTAGTCAATTTGCAATGCGATAATCTATCACGTTAGGTTTACACCTTCATGATCTACATGAGATCAAAGGAAGGTTTGGAGGAGAAGAAAAACATAGAGAATGTAGAATACCCCTGTAGCAAGGTGTATGGTTGATCCCTCTAAAGATTGTTGTAATTGGACAACATGTTTATCATCAAACTAATCCTCAAAGATCTTGGGATGAACCTTGCTCTATGTCTCCTTGTCTCCTTCTCCTAGTGCTTTGGTCACTTGTAGAATGGTTGGTTCCCCATATTTTAGGCATCCTCTTAGACTTTAACCAAAGAGGCTAAAAGACAACTTCTCTAACCAGCTATTGGATGTTAATTTAATTTATTGTGGCCATTAGAAAAATATTAGTGTCACTGGGAAGTCAGTGCCACCGATTTTAAATATTTATCCAAATAGTTTTATCTATCTTTGTTCATTGAGTTGACCATTGGTGGTATTAATAATTTAGTTAGACTTTCTAGCATTCTTCTCGATACCACCTAACTAACCATCACTGGTACATACTCGGTCAATTGGTAGTTATATCAAGATGACTCTATGATGAATCCTTATTTTCCTTTGTCTTGGTGGTACATACATGATGTTTGTGGTAGAGACTTTCTCAAATTCAAAGTTGATTTTTTAGCAATAAAGAAAACAATGCATTAGGCAATAATAAAATAAAATAATTTCAAACCAAATGCATTAAAATAGATAAAATGGATGTACAAAAGTTAATATCAGGATATTTAGGCAAAAAATACATTAAAAACATGACTATTGGAGACTTTCCTATACAAACATGCATAAATTACCCCATAATTTGGTATTCAAACATGTGCATCAAAATCCTCTTAGATTGAATATTGATTGATGTCAAGAAAGACAGATTTGGATTTGGTTGTAACAATAAAAGAAGAGACATAATTGTAAACAATATCATTCTACCAATAGTTGACTCCATAGACTGAGACTAACCCTCTCCAACCATAGAGTATATATCTTCTTTACAAGTGACCAGTTTTAAAAAAGTAAAACATCAAAATTAGACCACTAAACACATAAGTAAGATGAAGTAGATAAATATCATGGGAAGTTTGAAATATGTTGAGTCTGTCACAAGATTGCCTACCTAAAATGCTTTTTTAAAATTTCATATAATTGGACATTTTCGCTAAGTATTGATTTAAAGAATGGAATAAATACTTAATTCCCTAATTATTGATTGAAAGACTAGAATAAATACCTATTGGTGTCCTACCATGAAGACTAGTGGGTGGATGAAATGGGTGGCATGAAATAAAATTTGCACATAATCAAGTCATTTATGTAATAAAACTAAATGATGTACCTTAAAAATGGATGCAATGCAATTGAATGTGTTAGGATGCCTACTATTTTAGGTGGAATGATGCATATTGTGTAAGTGTCATCCTAGTTATGAGTATAGGTGGAAGATTAATTGACATAAAACTCCATAATATTATTCCTTATACAAGAGAGAGATGATTATTATTATTCTCTTTTTTCTACATCCTTATCTTTCAATATCCTTTGTGCTTTTTTTCTTTTCTTACTTAGTTGTATATAAATGATATGTAAGATATGGCTTTTTAGAAACTATGCGAAGGATAAGGATATATCCAACATTCTTTCTCTTTATATTTTTTTTTGGTCGGTCAAAAACTCATGTTGCTTTTTTTGTATTTTTTCACAGTTTCTGTACAAAACTATCTATCTTCAAAACTGAAGATAGAAAAATGAAAGAAAGAAAGAACAAGATTCCAAAAAAAGAAAAGCAGAAACTACCAGTCATCACCAGTCATCCTTCAGATCAGTCATCACCAGTCATCCTTCAAATGCTAAACCACATTTGAAAGACTTCCAAGCCATTCATCCTTCAGAGAGCATAAGCATGAGAACCTCCAGCAGCATAACAACACAGAACAGAACCAAGTCTCGATCCAAAAAACTCAACCATCATAGCTGTGAAATCCAGCTATGAGAGGGGAGCGATAGACCCTCAACCATCACAAGATAGAACCAAAGCCAGATCCATAGGAACTCTACTATCATAGCTTTATATCCCGCTATGAGAGGGGAGCAAGAGACCCCACTACAACCTTTTCATTGCAGAAGAAAGAAGACTTAACCCATCACAGGGCCCAAGAAAACCCAATCATCACTACAACAGCAGTGGGAGGGGAACAACATCTCCCAGCAGCAACGCCAACAGAAATAACCAAGCACAACCTGCCAACCTTCAGATCGACTACTCAAAACACAACAACAGAATCACTGAACTACCACCTTCAGAAGATCACCATCGAAAGGGAATAAACACCACTCCAACTCCTCTGTACCAGAATCAAAACAACCGAGATAGCTTAACCAGAAATGAGGATAACTAGCCATTCTACCACTGAAGCAGAGCTTTATGAGCAAAGCACCAAGCCCAAACATCTTAAGCAAAAGACCAGCAATAGAAAAAAGAAACAGAAGCACGCAGACACCCAAACAGCAGGCTCACAACAGATCATACGAGAAAATGAAAAAAGAACAACCTACTTCAGCTCATACAGAAAAGAAAAGGGAGAGGGGAGTAGCGACACTCGCCAGAGTGGGGACTCGACCATCTCC
This sequence comes from Alisma plantago-aquatica, assembly GCA_963693085.1. Classification (NCBI taxonomy): domain Eukaryota; kingdom Viridiplantae; phylum Streptophyta; class Magnoliopsida; order Alismatales; family Alismataceae; genus Alisma; species Alisma plantago-aquatica. The sequence continues at coordinate 542,806,806 of OY856414.1, forward strand.
TTCCATCAAGAAAAACAGCCAAGACCACTTGTAGGTCATCAGAGGCAACAACCTTTTTCAGCACGGGCGGATAGGAACAAGGAGAGGGGAGCGTCGACACTCGCCAGAGTGGGGACTCGACCCTCTCAAATAGAAATCCCAGACCTGAGAAGGAAAGCTCACAACAGCTCATCAGAGGGAGAGGGGAGCCTCACACTCAGAGAATGGATACTCAACCACCAGAGTCATCATTCAACTAGAAGAAGAACAAAAAGAACACACGAAGATAACATACCAGCAGAACTGAACCTCCAACGAACAACCAACAGAGCCCGAAACTAGTTACCCGCATCAAAAGGATAGAGAACAGAACCTTCATCTTTAGCAGGCAGTAGAACACAGCTCTGGCAACTCCTAGGACAGAATAAGCCAAGAAGGAGAAGGACATTTCGCCATTCACCAACACTAAAACCTCACATAATTAATTCATCATCTTAAAATCATTCACGATCAACTTCCAAATCTGGTTAGAGGAAATGAGCTTGTTGTCATGGACTCTCCTATTCCTCTCCAGCCAAACCTGATAAAGAATGAAGGGAATAACAGTCCTGGCCGAGGTTGAATTATGATTCAAAACATCGCTCCAATTGCAAGGAATATGATCAATATAATTATTGTTAAGAGCATTAGACCACATATATTTGGTGAACTGACAGCTAAAACAAATATGTTGAGTGTCCTCATAATCATTCATGCAGAGAACATAGATAGAAACAACACAGATACCCCTTCTTCTTGCGTAGTCTGATGTGGGTAATTTATTGAGAGCAACTTTCCACACATGAATTTTGCTATTCATACTCCCTTTAGACTTCCAAATCCAGTCATAAATATCTTCTTCAGCACCTTCCTTTCTAATCAGATCCCAGATAAGATTCAATTTCACTCTTCTTGAACCATTAAGAAAGAAAGAGTCAGTAGAAGAATTAGAGATGGGAATATCTGAAATAATATTGAGAATATCCTTTGACACCCTAGACTTAGAAATAGACCATTGATTGTTCTTAATAATACTGGAAAGCTTAGAATCACGAGGGATTCCAGATCTGATAATTATACTGCTATCCACATAATCCAGGAGAAATTTCCCTTTGACCCAAGGGTCCAGCCAAGTTTTAATATTTTCCCCAGATCCAATGCAAATCGAAAACAAAGGTCTCAACTATTCCCTTATATGAATGACAGAATTGAACATCCAAGAGTTGGTTGAAGGTTCAATGCTCCAGAATGATTCTTTTTTGAAATATTTTTCACTGATCCATTTTATCCACATGGAATCTTTCTTACTAGCTATATTCCAAGCATTTAACATAAGGCAGGCTTTGGCAACTTCCTTGCTTTTTCTAAGCCCTAAACCACCTTCAGATTTAGGCAACGTAACCATATCCCATTTTACCGGATGGAGATTGTGTTTCTTCTCAGATTGACCCCATAAGAAATTTCTACAAATTTCATCAATCTTATCCAGAACAGAGAAGGGAATTGGGAAAGAGAAAACCCAGTATAAGTGCATAGTAAAGAGAGTGGACTTAACCAGTTTGAGTCTACCAGCCAAAGAAAGCATATTAGATTTCCAGCAATCCAACTTCCTCTTAACCTTATCCACCAGATCCAAAAAGAAATTTTTGTTTAACTTCCCAGTAAAAAGAGGGAAGCCGAGATATTTAGAGTCGTCAAGATTTCCTACTTTCATGCCGAGTTAGTTTGAAAGCTCAATGTCTCTCTTGTTACTCAAATAAATCGTGCTTTTCTGAAGATTAATCTTGAGACCAAAGGAATCACTAAAACTTTTAATAAGATTTTCAATGCCAGTAACACTAGTATCATCCACTTGGGAGAAAATCATTAAGTCATCTGCAAAAATCAGATGGGAACAGTCAAGGTTCTTAGAAGCCTTGATAGGATGAATTTTGTCTGCCTTACAGTTCTCCTTTATCATCTCAATAAAACCATGCATGACAATAACGAACAAGTACGGTGCGATGGGGTCCCCTGTCTCACCCCATTCGAGGGAAAAATCAGAGAAGTAGCTTCACCATTCACTAGAACCTGGTAGGAAGTAGATTGGAACATGATCTCAATCCATCTAATCCACTTGATCAGAAAACCCATTCTGAACAAAATAGAGAAAAGATATTTCCAGCTGACAGAATTGTAAGCCTTTGATATATCTGCCTGAATACACATCAAACGGCTATTACTTTTTTTGAAGTCACTAATAATTTCATTGGAAGTTAAAATAGCATCTTTGATGCTCCTGCCTTTGATGAAAGTGCATTGGTTGACGTCAATAATCAAAGGTAAAACTCTCTGCAATTTGTTAGACAACACCTTCGAGATAATTTTGTAAAAAACATTACAAAGAGCTATGGGTCTCCAGTTAGAGATGCTAGAGTTATCAAAACCTTTGGGAAGCAAAGTGATGTAGGTTTTATTGGCTTCTCTGAGCAAAGTATCATTTTGAAAAAATTCTTGAATCGCCATATAGACATCATCACCTATGATAGGCCAGGAGTGTTTAAAGAAATACCCATTAAATCCGTCAGGACCTGGACATTTGTCATCATTAAAATTTTTGACAATGTCATCCACCTCGCTTCTAGAGATAGGTGCAATCAAGTTTTCAGCTTGTTGTTTACAAACTTTAGGGCCATTCCACTATCCCTCCCAAGCCTTACCTTTGTCTTGGTTACAAAATAAATTCTCATAGAAATTTTTGATATAATCCTTGATAGTATTATCGTCCCTGCAAAGAGCACCATCAATATTTCAACAGTTGATGCTATTTCTGGTTCTTCTCGTTCTCATGGTGGAATAAAAGAAGCTGGAATTCTTATATCCTTCTTTCAACCACTATATTCTTGATTTTTGTCTCCAGAAAGATTCCTCAATAAGCTCAGCTTCCTTGACTTCCTTCCTCAGATAAATAACATACTTCCTTTTCTCCTTGTCCATAGGATTCATATCAGTAGCTCGTTGAGCATCAAGAACTTTTTGTTTAGCAATGTTTAAGTTGATCGAGATATCACCAAAGTTTCTCCAATTCCAAGCTTTCATCTTGCCTTTAAGAGTTCCCATCTTCCTATAAAATCTGAACATAGCAAAACCCTCCGAGTTATGTTTCCAAGCCTCTTTAAGAATGGCATCAAACTCCTTATGTTTCATCCAGCCATTTATAAATCTAAACGGTGTTCTTTTCTTCTTAGCATCCCCGATAACAAGAAGAATCCTTCTATGATCACTTATAGTATTAGAAATACATTCACCATGAAAATTCTTAAAATTATTAAGAAATCCGGAGTTGTACAGAATCTTATCAATCTTGGTAGTAATGAAATCATCATCATCTTGATGATTATCCCACGTGAAGAAAGGACCACTGAGATCCAACTCAATGAGGCCATTATCAAGCATAAAGTCGTTGAAATCATCCATGGACTTCCTTAAAGGAGGTTGTATGCCAATCTTCTCTTCATTTCTTCTAACTGCATTGAAGTCCCCTAAGATAGCCCAAGGCTTAGCAACCGTCTGATTAAAACTCTCCAGCTCTTTCCATAAAGACATTCTATCATAGTCATCATTGTGACCATAAACAACAATGGCTAACACTCTCGAATCTTCTTTGATGATCTCCAAATGCATCATTTGATCACTTTCACCAAGAATATTAACAGTGTAAGATTCTTCCTTCCACAGGACTATAATCCTACCAAGAGCATGGGAATTAATATTAGAAGACCAGCTATAATCTCTAAAGAACATATTCATCATCTTGACTATTTGTTCTCTCTCAGTCTCGTCTCCACCAGAACAAACACATCACTGTTTGCTCTGTGAACTTCCCCCTAGACGTTGAGGATTTTATTACTTATTCCTTGCACGTTCCAAGAGGATATACTGATAGAAGTCATTTAAAACCCTTAGCTGTTGATCTGAAAGCCTCAGTCTTATCTTCATCTTGAATCAGAATGACGGCCTCAATACTTAAAGATGAGAGGTGAAGATCATTTTGGATTGGTGAAAATTGTGATTTTTCCACTCTGTGGTACATACTGACATTCAATTTTCCATGACATTTAGGAGGTTCTTTGTTACCATGGATTACAGTAATGGAACTAGAAGCTTGAGAATTGAGTTCGCTTCCTGGAGAGTCATTATTCAGCACAGCAACTACATTAGGGGTAGAAGGAACTGATTCAGTAACAGCTACACCTGCACCCTCTTTAATATTTTCCTCAAATCCTTCATTCACTTCCATTGATAGTTTCAGATCTTCAATGGCTGGTACTTCTTCACAAGATTTATCTTTAGGAATACTTCTTTCTCCTTCATCGACAATTTCCCCTATGACTAATAGGCCAGCATCTTCCACACCAGTAGGAATATTGTCGAATAGGATATCGACATTGTTCTTCTTTTCTTCCCACATTTTCCTGTGAACAATTCTCGATACAAAACTCTATTTCTTCTTATCCGGCCTCACCAGACATTCATGCCGGAAACAACCACAAGTCTTACATCTGTAGGGTATCCATTCAAAGTCCAATCAAATTTTATGCTATTTTCCTCCTTCACTACATAACGATATGTTTCTCAGAAATCTAGAATTCTTGCTCACCATTACTTGAATTCTGGCAATGTCCAGCCGTTTCATATTATATGTATCCTCATCCATTTTCACCAGACAACCCAAATAAGAACCTATTTTGCTAAGCATCCTGCCGTCCCATAACTCCATTGGGAGGTCATGAATATCCACCCTAATTGGCACGTCAGATAGAACCGCTATGTTCTGCATATCTCCAGGTTCCCATTTCTTGAGCACCACTGGTCTTCCTTTCACATAGATTTTGCTTTTTAGAGCTAAGTTTAGATCTGTGGCATCTTCAAATCAGAGCAGGAAGAAGCCTGACCCTCTATCAAAAACCTCATAGGATTTCTTTGTGTTCCAGATACTATCGAAGTATTTAGTTAAAGTCGGGATATCTAACCAAAAGTCAATCACGTAACCCAATAAGCAGTTACTCCATCTTGCCGCATTCTCCTCAGCCTACTTGTCTGGATAGGTTATCTTCCCATCTCTCAACATGACTTCGATAGAATTCATATCCAAGGCATTCCCAGGGGATCTCAGGTATATTGACTCCCAAGTTTGCGGAGAGCTTGAATGAGATTGAGAATTGGGAAAATTTGGGGCCAATGACACCTCGGGATGGTCGGTATCTATGAACTCCACCCCCTTTTTTTGGCGAAGATCCGGGGAAGTCGGTCGACGGGAAGTCGTCGCCTTACCCTTTGACTTGTCGCCCATGCCAGCGGAAGCCATCAATAATGACTCTTTATATTTAAAAGTTGTGAAAACATATGTCACACCTTTTTGAATAATGCAATGAAAATTCAATTATATGATTTCTTATTATGCAAACTAACATATATGAATGAGCTATTCTTGCAGCTATATTTTAATTTTTTATGAAAAGAAGAACTAAATGTTTCTAATCTTTCCTTGTGATTCTATGAAAGAGTAAGTTGACTTGAATCGTTTATTTATACTATGGTAATCTAACATTTATTAGGTAGTTTAAAGAGAAAGTATTTAATCAACTATCTAAATCACTGAATAATGTTGTTGAGAACATAAAATGCCTCACCTTTAAGCCAAAAATGGATGTCATGTCATATGAAGGATATGACATAAATGGATTTTTATACTACACAAAGCGTCAAGATGAAAGTAGTGTAGTCCAAAATAGTGGGGTCATTGTTCAAGCTTGTTCTTTGTATTTTGCTAGTGTAAAAGATAAAAAACCACACGAAGCTGAGATATCGTATTATGGCGTCATTGAGAACATATGGGAATTGGATTATACAAATTTTAGAGTTCCTATCTTTAGGTGTAATTGGGTTGATAACAACAAAGGAGTTTTCATAGATGAGTTGGGTTTCACATTGGTGAGAAAGATGAACCATTCATCATGGCAGACCAAGAAAAACAAGTATTCTATATTGATGACCTAGTAAATAAAAATTGGTCTGTCGTTCTTCATGGAAAAGGACAGTTTACTGTAGATCCTATAAATGAAGAAGAATACTACGAAAAGTATGATGATTCCAGCCCATTCTCAGTTGGTTTGCCAAGTGTAAATGTTGAAGTTAACATCGATGAATACTATAAACGTCAAGACCATTCTGAAGGAATTTTAATTGACTAACAACTCAACCAATACTAGAGGCATGTATTCTTTGAATTATTTATTTTATTATCATTGAAGTACGTAATCTTTTAAATATACATCGTATATCATTCAACCCCTTGTGCTTTTATTATCACTTATGTTTTTTTTATCATGTATACTTGCAGGTTGTTCTAAAATGGCAAGTGAAGATGAACATTCTGAGCATGAGCACCATGAGGATGGTAGTGGTGATGCTAAGAAATGTAGAGGTCCCACACTGATGCGTAGGCTGCAGGAGCTCAGGCCCAAAGGGGGGAAATTGCCAATCCAATTTGATGTCGTAGGAGAACCTATTGGGGAACATGCTAGTGCTTTCAAGTATTACGTAGGGGCAAACATGCGTAGTAAGGTGGCAATAGATATAGAAAATTGGCATGATATTTCTACTTCCTTAAAAGACCTCCTATGGAAACATATATCTGTGAGTTCAAGTGATATTATTTTAATATGTTTTTTTTTATTCTAATTTAGTTTGCTTGGAAAGACATATCCTTTTAAAGATACCATTATTGCTTCTTTTGTATGTATAGGGTGTTTTTCATCTAAATGAAAAAAGATCACAAGAAAAAAGTGCTACAACATTGTGGTGTATGATGGAGGGTTTTTACGACCTATCTCAAAAGGGATTATATAGATAATCCTAAACAAAAGAAGAAAGCAACATATCAATATATATTTATAGATCTTGATGTGTGGGAAAGATTTGTTGCATCAAGGAAATCGGAAGAGTTTCAGGTAATAAAGATTGTGATGTATTGTATGAATCTTTTTATATAATTAAGGAGGTGAATCTTTTTATATATGTTTGCCAAGTCTAAATTATAATACCTCATTTTAAATGACCAGGCTATTCACGAGGCCCAAAAGGAAAGATGGGCCAAAATGTGCATGACCATCGCTTGGGGCCACGTGGTTATGCCTTCCGCCGCCAACTACAAGAGAAGCAACTCTCTTCTGGAGAAGAGTCTAGTACAACTCAAGTTGAGCGTCCACCCCGACACTTGTAGTGGATTTATGCTAGAAAGAATCAAGCAGGTGAAATTGTCAACCCTGCAACTAAGGAGGTGGCACAAAAGATGGTAGGTTTATCCCAACTAAAGAGTAACTCCCACAAACATTGATTTATTTATATCTAATTGATATTATGATTTAATATTTTTATTAACTATGAATAGATTGATCTCCATGAGAAAAGGAAGGAAGGAAAGTTTATCCCAACTGGCCGCATGGATGAACTATCAGTTGCTCTTGGTACGAAGGAGCATCCTGGCCGTGTTAGGAGATTAGGAGCTGGCATAGGATTTGAGTCTTATTTTGGCCCTTCGCAATCTAGAAGAGGTCGTAGAGGAGGTCTTACATAAGAGAAAGTTGAAGCATTAGTGGCACAAAAAGTAAAAGAAATAATGTCTTCATTTCATCCTACTCAACCTTCTCAGCCTATTCAAACTATGCATCTCTCATATGATGAGGTACAAGCCCATGCTCCAGCTGTAGAATGTCATGGGAGAACTCCCAATGACCCAGCATAACAATCTGCAGTAAGTTTGTTCTATATGTTGTGTTATTAGTATGATATATATATATATATATATATACAACTTATATTATTTCTATTCTAGGATGGTATGAATTGTAAACTTGCAGTGGAGGTTCCAGAATATAATGTTGTGGTAGCGGGTAAGATATACAACCTTGGTGGTACATTGTATTGCCAACCAATTACTGATGACATTTGTCGTGTGTCCATCCATCTTGTGTATAATGGAATGGGGGACAAACCACTACCCATACCTAATCCTGAATATAGTAGAGTTGAAGAAGAAGAGGGTGCTATAATGGGTTGTCCTAGCACTTGGTAATCAATGACAAGGTATACCTGAATTCTATCATGTTTTTCATATTTGACTACATATATGAACTCATGTAATATAAGTATGTGATTTAATTAACAGGTCTGCAAACCAAAAAGTAAAAATTCTACTAGTCGTCCTCCTATGCCCAAGCCATCTTTTATTCTAGAATCCACATTCGACAAGTTGGGAAGTAAATGTAAATGTTTGTGTCGATAATTAGCCAACCAAAGCTCAGGATTACAAATGCTGGTCAATTTAACAGAAGGTGCAACTGGGAGGGACTTTGACAATTATATTTTTCTTGATGATATTATAGAGTGGTTCCGGTATGATTGGCTAAATACTTCGATATTAGAAGTATGGATAAGGTAAGGATCTATCAATATAGAAAATTTCAATACACATTTTTAACTTATTTCTATATAAGAAAATAATTACAAATGGTATACATCCACTTATATACAGAGGCCATAAACTTTGATATAAAGAATGTTGAATTCTTAGTTCCTTCAATCACTAGTCAAGTGGAGACACATATTGAGGATGTGAATGAGTACTTCTCTACTGCATTCAAATATTTTGCTAGTATGGAAAATGAAATTATTCTAATTCTGTTTAATGTCCAATAGTATTATTATTCAATATAATTTTAATAATAAATAAATTTCTTTATTTTTATGTTTGTTTTATTCTTACTCAGATCTAGACATTGGGAATTATTGGTGGTTGTCCCAAAATTGATGACTATTTATTATCTTGACCCAATGAGAAAAATAGCAAGGGGCCACAAACTGAAATTGTTAACTGTGGAGTAAGCATAAATTTAGTCATTTATTATGCTTCAACATGATATTTCTATTTAGAATTTCTATTTTATCAACTATCATCATTTAATTGATAGGGGTATAAAGGCTTTTTGTGAAGGTGGAGAATAAATACCCACAAAATTAAAGACTTTGACTTTGAAAAATGTCAAGGTAGCTACTTTGACAACTACTTAGTCTTATATGTATTAACTTTTAACTCTTATATGTCAAATCTTATATTCTTCTTTCAACTTTGTTTATAGCAGTTTACTAACATTAAGTATAATTCGTTATTTGTAGTGACCTATACAAAATAATGGTTGGGATTGTGGCTACTATGTAATGAAATATATGTAATCAATTGTTAAATAAGCATCACATGACATTCAGACTATAGATCAGGTAATAAAGAATAACATCTTAAATTTACAACTGAGTTGTAGTCATTTTATAAAATATTAGTATGTGAATTTTCTATTGTAGATCTTTACAACTCAGCCTTACACATCTGAGGACTTAAATGAATTCTGAGAAGAGTGGTCAGATGCTTTTCTAAATGTAGTCAATATAGCATTGGATTAAATGCATATCTCAGCTCCATTTATGTATGTAGTTTTGGAACTCTTTCAAATTTACTTTTGTATCTAACATTAATTTTAATATCATCTTAGACCTGCAATCTATCATTTTTTGAATGTTATGATGTGCTATGTGTATGAATGTCTCAACTGAATATAATATATATATATATGAATCATTTTTGTTATGAATGTGTGGTTTGGAAATTGATAATTCAAATGGATGTAAAGGCTAGAAAATGTGGCTTTAGAATGAATTTTTGGCTTGCATCATTTGCAAGTCTACTTTCTATTGCCGGTTTTGATCTGCAAATTTATGTTCTGAAGATTTCTATTCTGTTATGCAGAATTTTTATAAAAAATTTGTAACCTCTAGGGTTGGTTATTTTAAATAATTGACCTTGTAGATCTATAGGGTTGGGTTTTAAGAAAAAACCGACCTTACATGATCTGGAATTAGCAACTCATTTTTTGTAACTTTTTGGGTCGGGTTTTTGAAGATAATTGTCCTTACAGATGATTTATAGGGTCATTTTTTAGGAATAACCGACCTTAGAAGTTCTTGGATCAAGCAAGGTAGTCTTTTGGGTCGCTTTTTATCTTAAAACTGACCTTACAGTATGTCTTTTGGGTCGATTTTTAGGTAAAAACCGACCTTAAAAGCACTGGGATCAGCTCACCTATTAGGTAGGATTTTTGTAATAACTGACCTAACAGGTCCTCTGTAGGGAAGGTTTTTCTATGAATAACTGACCTTACAGCCTATGGCGTAGTTTCTTTTCTCACTTGTGTCAGTTTTTGCAGCCTATTGGGTCAATTTTTACTATATAAGGTCAGTTTCTTTGGTTAAAAAAACCGACTGTATAGATCAAATTCTACAGCGACGGCCACTTAGGAGTCGGTTAAAAAGTGATGCTACAGGCTTTAAATAACCGACCCTATAGGACATTATTGTAGCTACTTGTTGATGAATAACATCACAACTTGATTAGTGTTAGTCAATTATGTGATATTGGATATGATGATATTTTTAACAAATCTTGCTATAAGCTACTCATAGAGAACACTAATAATGTTGTTTATGAAGGAAAAAGAATAGGAAATCTATATATACTTAGACCTAATTTCATGCAAGCTATTATTGGAAAATATCTTATTGCAAATGATGAATCTTTACAACTATGGCATAGAAAACAAGGTCATGCAAGTTCACATTTTATCAAAAAGTTGATTAAATATGATCTTGTTCGTGGTTTACCTAAATTCTCTTTTGATAAACCTAAAAATTGTGAACCATGTACTTTAATCAAGCAAAGCAAAACTTCTCTTAAATTTAAAACCTTACTTAGCACTACTAGATCATTAGAACTCATTCATATAGATTCATTTGGTCCTAAAAGGACTCAATCTATCAGTGGTAAAAGATATTGCTTTGTTATTGTTGATGACTATAGTAGATATACTTGGATTCATTTTCTCTCAACTAAAGATGATAAAATTAGAATATTCATTCAATTTTGTTCTAAATTTGAAAATCCACTACAAAATAAAAAAATGTATTATTAGGGGTGATCATGGGGGAATATGAAAATCACATCTTTGAAGAATTTTGTACATCCCAAGGGTACACTCATAATTTTTCAGCTCCACACACCCCACAACAAAATAGAATAGTAGAAAGGAAAAAATAGATCTTTATAAGAAATGGTTAGAAGAATGTCACTTAAACACAATACACCTAAAACTTTTTGGGCTGAATCAGTCAATACGGCATGTTATGTATTAAATAATGTAACAATTCACTCCCATCTTAAGAAGACTCCTTATGAACTTATCTTCAACAATAAACCAAGAGTTGATTATTTTCATACCTTTGGTACACCATGTTACATCTTAAATATAGGATGATAATGATAAATTTGACCCTAAATCACATAAAGGATTCTTCTTGGGATATTCAACTTCTAGAAAGGCATTTATAATCTATAATACCATCTCTAGAAAAGTTGAAGAATCAATTCACATCACATTTCATGAAATGACAACACAAAGTGTTGAAAATGAAATTGAAAACTTGAATGACGTTGCTCATCAAATTGAGGACCTAAACATATATACAAAAGATGATAATTTTTTTGAAATTGAACAAAAGAATGAGATACAACAACCTATTACTAGATTAATCAAAGACCATCCTCAAGACTTAATCATAGGAAATCCATTTGATTATATAAAAACACGATCATCATTTCGAGATGTTGCAAACATGGCATTTGTATCAATTGTTGAACCTAAAAATGTAAATGAAGCTGTAAAGGATGAATATTGGATAACTATGCAAGAAGAACAAAATAATTTACAGAAAATAACGTATTGGACTTAGTTCCTAAAGCATAAGATAAAACCATCATTAGAACTAAGTGGGTTTTTTGAAACAAACTTAATGAAGTCGGTGAAGTAGTTAGAAACAAAGTTAGGTTGGTAGCTCAAGGATATAATCAAATAAAAGGGATAGATTTTGATGAAATTTATTCTCCCGTGACTAGAATTGAAGCTATTAGAATGTTATTAGTTCTATCTACCCACAAAGATATCAAACTATTCCAAATGGGTGTAAAAAGTGTCTTTCTAAATGGAATCATAAACAAGGAAGTATATGTTGCTCAACCACCTGGCTTTGAGATTCTTGACAAGATTGACCAAGTATATAAACTTAAGAAATCTCTCTATGGTCTAAAACAAGCACCATGAAATTGGTATGAAAGATTTAAAAACTACCTATTTGATAATGACTTCTCAATAGGAAAATCATATTATGCACTATTTTTTAAAACATATGAATCAAATTTTCTTGTTGTTCAAATATATGTTGATGATATCATCTTTGGTTCCTAAAATGATTCCTTATGTAATAAATTTAGTGATATCATGCAAAAAATATTTGAAATGAGTCTCATGGGAGAATCAACATTTTTTCTTGGTTTTCAAATCAAACAAACACCCACTGAATGTTTTCTAAGACAAGAGAAATACACTAAGGAACTCTTAAAATGATTTGGTATGGAAAATTTCAAACATGCTACCACACATATGGCCACTTCTGCCAAAACTGACAAGGATGAAGATTGTGGGCCCATTGATGATTCCTATTATACAACCATAATAGGTAGTTTGATATATTTAGCATCTTCTAGACCAGATATCATGTTTTTCATTGGGCTTTGCACTAGATTTCAATCAAAATCAATGCACTCTCATTTTTAAGATATTAGTAGGATCTTAAGATATCTCGTTGATACTATCAACTTTGGTTTGTGGTATCCTAAAGGATAATCTCTAGACTTAAAATTTTACACCGATGATGATTATGTTGGTTTTCGACTTGATTGCAAGAGAAGAAGTTGTTGTTATTTCTTACAAGGAAGAGCCTTAGTATCTTGGTTTAGTAAGAAAAAAATATATAGTTGTCCTATCTACCACTGAAGCTGACTATGTGGCTGCTAGTTCATGTTGTGCTCAGGTACTCTATACGCAAAAATTTATGTGCATCAATTAACAAAAATAGTTTATATATATTAACAAGAACGAAAACCAAAACTTAAGTAAGTAACTAGTGAAAAATACAAAAAAGGGGAAGCGAAGGGTGAGAGGGGGAGAAGAGGGTGGAGACGGTGTGCATCGTGAAAACCCTAGCGATGGAGGAAACCATACTGGAAGACGAGACACTACGGCAGCCTTGGGCGGACAAAATGGACAGCAGATGGACATGGAGTGACACAAGTCCCAAGGATCTCAGGGAGTAGCCATGGAGGTTCCATTAATAGGGATATCCTTGAACTACACAGGCATGAGAGGTAACACAGAAAGATCGGAGAACGAGAAAGAGGCAGAAAACATAGGCAATGTCGTACCCACACGAGACGGGAACTCAGATAACAACATCGCATGTAACAACCAGGTTGGCAGAGTAGGGGGACGAGAGGAACAGATGTCGTTTAGACACGCAGTGACGGGGAATACTAACCATGCAGACTCCAACTTGTTCATCCATAAGCTATTTGAAGACAAACTCCTAGCAGAGGTTGTTACCCTAGAAGACATGGACGACAAACATGTACTGAAGATCGGACTGGACACTGAAGATAATCTCATAAAACCCTGGCAATATGCAGTTGTAGTGAGGATGGTGGGTGCATATGTAGGCTATATGACGCTGAAGGATAGACTCAAACTTCTTTGGCGGATCACCGAAAGATTCAACATGTACGGGCTAAACCTAGGACATTTGTTGTTGTGGTGAGGATGGTGGGTGCAGATGTAGGCTATATGACGCTGAAGGATAGACTCAAACTTCTTTGGCGGATCACCGAAAGATTCAACATGTACGAGCTAAACCTAGGACATTTTGTTGTCCAATTATCGTGCTCAAGAGACTATGACACAGTGCTGACTGGAGGGCCATGGAAACTATTTGGGTGAAGCCTGGCAGTATGGGAATGGTACCCAACGTTCAATCCTAAGGAAGAATACCCAGAGTTGCTGGTCTCATGGGTGAGAATTATTAATCTCCCTCTTCACCTATATGTACATACCATATTCGAATATATTGGCATCGCTTTGGGTAGGCTTATTAAAGTGGATATCCACACGGAAAGCAGGACTAGAAGTAAATTCGCTAGACTTGCTCTGGAACTAGACACAACCAAGCCCCTAGCATCATCCATCTAGATAAATGATGTTGAATACGAAGTAGAGTACGAAGGTCTTCCATGGGCATGTGCACTATGCGGGGAAGAAGGCCATATGTCAAAGAACTGCCCACTGAGGGAGGCTGGAATCAGCAGTGATCCGCAATCTGTTAATATGCAGGGGGAATATCAACCCGAAGAACAGGTGAACCACCAATCTAGCTGGCAAACACAAAGAAGAAGGGGAAGCCAAAGGAGGGGGGAGGAGCAGAGAATAGACAAGCAAATAGAGTTTTTGTGGGTGCTACAACATGTACCATTAACAATAGATACGAAACCCTACTAGATGAAATGAATGATGAAGATGATAGACTGCAGCAAACACGGGAAGAAGAAAGTCGGCAGCAACATACAGAGAATCCTGGGAAACGAACTGCGAAGGTCCGAAAGAAGAAGAGCAGTGAGACTAGTGCTCAGAAGGAAAAAGAGGCGTCGAAGGATATTACAAACTAGGTCGGATAACAGTTGCAGGTTAACAGGAACTCTGAGGCGAGGAACTTGGATGAAATGGAGATGCACAGAGTTGTGAATCTGGGTGTTAATGAAGTGATCATGAGTGAGAATCTAGCAAAAGAAGTTGAAAGGAGGATGAAAATCATGGATGAAGCTATTGTGAATAGGATTGACAAAGTGAATGTCATCGATGTGATTGAAGAATCGGATAGCCGACAAGCTTCAATTGCGAACACCATAGGAAGAAGAAACAAGAAAGTTGGGACCAACCCGGTTGCTGTGCCGCAGATGGTTCGGCTCGTCTTGGCCCCCCCCAGGGGTCCCGAGTTTGAATCCTACTGTTGTGCAACGTATTTACCAACCTCTTGGGTCATCCGGGCTCTGGCACCTGTTTGGAGAGGGGGGGGGCTTCGGCCCCTACAGATCAAAAAAAAAGTTGGGACCAAAATAAAAAGAATGGGGACATAAAAAGCACCATCTATTCTAGTCTCTAGGAGGTGCAGTCCCAGGACAACTACTGAAATGGTGGCTAAAGAAGTTCTAAGCTCTATTCCACAAGTGATAGCTGAAGCAGATTTAAGGCAAGTTGTTGTCATCAATGGAGACAAAGAGGTGATGGAAGAAGAGGTGGAACCGCACGGAGACGAAGAACAGTCCTAATCCTCCTCTATCCTTTTTATAATTGTGGACATTCTGTGTTGGAATACAAGAGGAATCGGTAACATAGAAATGTGTAACACTGTGAAAGAGTGTATGCAAATCTGGAAACCTAAAGTTGTTGCAATCCTTGAGCCATGCATTAGTGGTAAATAAGCAATCAGAACTATTAAGAAGATAGGTTTTACCAGATCTTATAGAGTGGAGGCACGCAGATTCGTAGGAGGCATATGGATTGGATGGAACCCCGTGTACTGCAAAGTTGAAGTTATCTGCAGCCATAGACAATTTATTCATTGCCAAATCAATGAATACCAGCTGGTTACTGTGGGCTCCGATCTCCAAAACCACGATATACGCTTAGCGGAAGCATTCGATTAGTAGCGGAATACAAAAATCATCGGAAATTAAAACTTTTCGAGACAAGATATTGAAAACATGAGACTTCTTTCATAAAAGCAAGATAAATAGTTTACATCTCTCATAATTCACTTCTTGAGTGATTATATACAATAAGATACAAAATCTCAAGATTAGAACCAAAATCTTAGACCAGATAACTCCAAGGACCTGAGAGTACAGAGACGACATAGGACTGTCTAACTACAAGACTCAGCAGTCAGTATCTCCACCTGAGATTCACTGCTGCTCCTGGTGCTACTGCTGGTACTGATCACCTGTAGGCTGGTTCCTTCGTCCTCGACGACCACCTAAAAAGTTGAAATCTACGGAGTGAGACAATTTTAAATAATTGTCCCAGTGAGAGTTATAAATCTCCACCAGAAGCTTTATAATAGCAATCAAAGAGCAATATAATCAATAAAAGCTTTCAAGGCAATCAACAGCAGATTGACATTAAGTAGAACAACAGCATTTTAAGAAATATGAAGAACATGTATACTAGGCAATGTAACTTCAATCATTGTATCTCGTAGTTCAACCTAAGCAGATATGCTACGCGGTTGATTATGTTTTATAAACAATTTTATGCCCTGTGGAGATGAGGTATATCGCTCATACTCCAACCGATCACTGTTAAGTCGCATCGGTATCATACCTAGGTCATCAAAAGAGCCGGATTCTTATGACCTCATCTTCCTCAGTCAGAATGAGGATAAACATGCAGGACATCTGGTGTCTCTGCTACTATAGCTCACCAGGGTATTCTGGTACTTCGCTATTAGAGTCACAGTGGTGTTCTGTACTCTCTTTTCTATCGAAAGATTTCTTGTTTATCTCTCATCGATGCGGTATAAAAGATTTTCCTCGGGAGATTAGTGTTACATCACCCGGTATAAACATATAGTGAAGGATTGATAGATTTAAGATATATCTACATCAATTCCTACTCTAGGATGTAAGGATATACACATCCATTTTCCCCCACATTCTCAAAAGTATGTGATCCAGGAGTTCCCTTAGGAAAACATGTTTCACCATCATTTAACATCTGACAATGATGAATCTATGATCAGGGCTCTACATGGTATAATTGTACTTGATTAGTTAGGTACATTTTAGTATTCTTTTAACATCATACATGTTCTCAAACATTAATCATTAGAACAACAGCTATGAAAGTAGAATACTAAACGTATCAAGTCTAACTTACATCAATTATCATTTCTTAACCATCTCATCACAAGTCATCTGATAAGCATGACCTTGATGATATACATGGCTCTTATAGCCTAACAATCTCATAGGATGCCACTTACTGGACAACAGGGTATTTCACTATTCATAAAGCTAATAACATGCTTTCAATGAATATAGTATCATGATCCATACCTGGATATGATCATCCTCATATAGGAACCTGCATAGTTAATTTAACTGATAACAGTAAACAATTCATTTCAAGAGTAGTACCTTCATACTCTTACAAGAGCTAGGTTCCCTGATTTTTATCAATTAGGGTTTACTATTCACATTACATGTTATCACCCTAGGATTAGGGTTTGTTGTTCATTTCATCATATTACCCTAGAATTAGGGTTTACTATTCACTTTATAGTGAATTGAACTCATAGCATAATCATGTATGAGAAACATCATCATTGATGCCTTCAAATTAGGTTAAGATTCATCAATTATCATAATTAGGGTTTTCATGATCTTACATGGGTGAATCATTCCCTAATCATGCACATTTATGTATATTGAAGGTATTTTACTTGAATTTTCCACCACATTTGGTATCTTCTCTTTCCTCTTATTAATAGATGGTGATTACATCACTATAGATTAGGTTAGGTCAAGTCCTTATTGATTAACATAAGCTAAGTCACCACTATCATGTCATTAGGGTTTGATTAAAACAAGGTATCCTCTAGTTGAACCCTTCAAGGGCATATTAGTAAAGTACACCAATAATCATCATCATGGGTTAATCTTTTGATCACTTAACCCCTTAATGTCTTTGAGTATGATTAGGGTTTGGATTAGACCATCATTGAACCAATTAGACCTTTAAAGGACTAAGCAATCACAACCCTAAAGTCTCCAATCGATTACACACTTTCAACCTCCAAACGGTCTTAAGATCGTTTGGATGTGTTGGCCGTTTTCTATAGTTGACTTCAAGACCGCATGACACTCAAGGTTGTTTGCCCTCAAACGGTCTTGAGACCGTTTGAGTGCGTTGACCGTTTGAGCAAGGTTGACCTTCAAACCGTTTGGATGAAATGACTTGAAATCGCATGAATTGAAACGTTCTTGAGATCGATTGGACCAAACGACCCTGAGATCGTTTGAGCCCAAACGGTCTTGAGACCGTTTGGCCCCAAATGGTCTTGAGACCGTTTGGCCTCAAACGGTCTTGAGACCATTTGGATCCAAACGGTCTTGAGACCGTTTGGTCCAAAATGGGCTCAAACCGTTTGGTCCTCAAAAGTGACTCCAAGGTTATAATCGATTATTGTTATCTATGTTGAAGCCTCCAATTGGTCAAATCCTTGTTAACCACTTGTAAATTGAGTCAGTTAGGATTATACTTAATCAATTAGATACCAAATTGACCCTCAATTGAAAGCCAATTAGGGTTGAATCCATCTCAATTAGGGTTTTCAATCGGATAATCATCAATGTTCAACAATGTGAATCAAATTGATGTTGAACTCATCAATTGACCTCCAATTGGGTCCAAACTTGGCCCAAACGGTCTTGAGATCGTTTGGACATCCTCAAAATGGTCTTGAGACCGTTTTCCCAAAGTTTCATCAAAATATAAGTCGATTGGATAAGGGTTGAACCTTAATTGGGTCTAAAATCAGCACTTTTATCAATTCATCAACCTATTGTGATTGGACCCTCAAATCATCAAATTACCTCCACCCTAGACCTCCAAACGGTCTTGGGTTGTCACCAAACGGTCTTGAGACCGTTTGAGTGAACCCCCAAATGGTCGTGAGACCGTTTGGGTCCTTCAACCCAAAGTTCATCAAGATCTATCCTTGAAATCAGCAATTCAACCTGATTAGGGTTTAGGGGGGTTGAAGTGCCTTCAATATGTGATTGGTTTGCAATTGGATTATGAATCTTTGTAATTGATAAATTCAACATGTTTACAACAGACCTTTAAATGGTCTTCCCTTGGTCAACACTATCAAACGTTCTTGAAGACTGTTTGAATCTAAACGATCTTGTAAGATCGTTTGAGATCAAACGGTTTGAGACTGTTTGATTTCAAACAGTTTGCAAACCGTTTAGATCAAAAGGTCCAAGGTCATTTGATAAAGTTACCTAGGAATTCACGCCCATCTTCTTCAACCTCTTTTCAGATCGGTTACTCCATGGATTTCTTGCAAAAATGCAAGGAAGAATGGGGAAGAAGAAGAACTAAGTACTTAATTGACAAGAACATAGATATGCATAATAAAGCAAGAAGTTTAGAGTTATAAAACCCACCTCAAACGTTGTTCCTAGAGCTCCAAGCTTCCAAGATTTAAGCCTTTAATGGCATCTTGAGCTCCACAGGTTGACCAAAGGTGATTCTCCAAGGAAAGGATGGGGATGGTCGGCTTAGAACAAGAAACCTAAGTGAGATAACCATAAAACCAACCTTATACAAGGAATTCCTCCATGAATCTGAGCTCGAAGATGGTCTCTTCTTACCTTAGAACAAGTTGGTCGTCTCCCTGAGCTCCAGAGCCCTGCCTCAGTCGGTTGAGAAAGATGATAAGTGAAGAAGAGAAGGGGATACGTTTACTTGGTTTACAAAGAAAGAAGCTTATATAGCTTGGGCTAGTTTTCAACATAAGGACCTCTGGTTTCATGGGTTTCTCATCTAGGTCACTCCTTCCTTCTAAGGCACGTCCAGACCATCATAAATTAAGCAAAGCCCATCAAAACTCAAGATCTAAGGGTAATGAAAGCCAACATGCAAACTAAGGTACACATATATGAAGGGTCTCCTTACTCATACTAGGTGATTTCACTACAAAGGTCATTTTTCTTATCTAATTATTTAATTGAAACGCCCCTTTCATCATTTCTTCTCTAAATGATGTCAAGATTCACAAACGATACTCTAGAAGGTGTATTTTACAAGTTGCACCCCATATTTTGGGTAAATTGCACTTTACACCAAAAGTAGGGTTTTAAGCACAAGGATTGCTCCACAAGCTGCATCTTGGTGCCCAAGCTTGGGAAATCCACCATACTTCATCATATTCACTCTTATGATGTCTCAAAACTAAAATAACATATCAAAATGTCTAATTTTCAAGTTAAACCCTCTAATTGGGGTAAATTGCACATAGGTCCCTGTATTACAACACAATACTAAAACATTGTTTAAAAAGGACAGAAATGTAAACATATGTTCCTCAGGAGCTTAATTACATTCCAAAAGATAATCACAAGTATCTTAATTACATATTTAGGAAAAACACCTAGGGTTAGCTTATAACCCAGGTCAGGGGTGTTACAGTTACCTTCGTTTATGCCAGCCCTCATGTGTCTGTCCGGACATTGCTGTGGAAGCACCTTAGTGACCTGGGTAGAGGCATCAATGAGCCCTGGATTGCTCTGGGGGACTTTAACACAATGTTATACCCCAATGAAAAGTTTGGAAGCAACCATTTCTATAACACGGAGGCCAGGGAGTTTAGTAACGCGCTAATGGAGGCCGGGCTGACTACATTGGGTTTACATGCATGAGGTATACCTACAAGCACAGTGCACTTCAGGAACGCCTCGATCGGGCAGTAGCAAATGGGGAATTTATCCAAAGTTATCTGGACTGGATTATTGAGCATCTACCCCACATTAATTCCGATCATTGTCCGCTTCTTCTTAGATCCAGAAATACAGATAGAGGCACCAAACCATTCTTCACAAGGGCGTCCTGGCATAAGGAGTAGCAATTCAAGTCAATCATTAACAATGCTTGGGACACAGAGTTATCCTTTGAGGAAGCCCTGAAGAAGGCACAAAAGCAAGTTACTGATTGGGATACCCGAATTCTAAAGAAGAGAAGAAAAGACAAAGACATATTGATAAGGAACATACATTCACTCCAGATGAACCTCACAAAGAACTATGATACGATCATTGATAATCTTTATAACCAGATGCAGCTCGAGCTAGATGAAATCTTGAGGAAGGAGGAAGAGGACTGGAAACAAAAATCCCACATGGAGTGGATTCGTAATGGAGATAATAACTCAAAATTTTATCATGCCTGGGTGAACCAAAGAAGGAGAAGCAATTTTTTAGCTACTCTGAAAAACAACTAGGGGAACTGGATTTCAAACAATCAAGAACTGATGAATATGGTAGTAGATTGCTTTCAACACATCCTTAAGGAGAACAGTGGTGACAGAAGACCTTATATCAGGAACACTCTAGGCCAGTTCAAAAGATTAGATGCATCCCAGAAGCAAATGCTAGCAGCTATCCCGTCTAAGGCTAAGATTCACAATATTCTGAAAGGGCTCAACCTCCATAAAGCAGCTGGACTGGATGGGGTCAGCACTTTGTTTCTCCAAGAAGACTGGATATGCGTAGGGGATTCAGTGTTCACTACTATAAAGAAAGCGCTAGAAGGAAATGAAATTAGCAAGGATTTGTACAGCGCGAAGGTGGTTCTCATCCCAAAGGTGGGGAAACTTGAGCGGTGCGAGCAACTAAGACCTATCTCGCTAAACAACACTGTCTTAAAGCTTACTTCTAAGGTCGTGGTAGAGAGACTTAAAAGGTTTATGCCAGATTGGATTTCAGAAGAACAAAGCAGCTTTGTGCCAGGCTGGAACATCACGGATAATATAGCTCTAGTCCAAGAAATCATACAAAACATGAAGAAGAAGAAAGGAGCTAAAATCATGGCAATTAAGGTGGATTTAACCAAAGCATATGATATGATGTCCTGACAATTCGTAGAGGACACCTTAAACAAAATAGATATACCTGAGAATATACATAATTACATCATGAATTTCATCACCAGGGGGTCCATATCTATCATCTGGAATGGTAAACATTCACAAGAGTTTAAGGCGACTAGAGGTTTAAGGCAAGGCAATCCACTTTCACCATATCTCTTTGTTCTGTGTTTGGAGAGGCTAACTCAACTAATAAAGAAGTATGTCACCCTGAAGAGCTGGAAACCAATCAAGCTTGGGGCTAGCGGCATTGTTATCTCACATGCTTGCTTTGCGGATGACCTGATCCTTTTCGCGGAGGCCAGTGTGGTACATATGAAACAAATTCTAAAATGTTTCTCGTAGTTTGGGAAGGCATATGGGCAGTCAATATCGGCCTCTAAAACTAGAATCTTCTTTGCACGCAGTGTGGACCGAGTTTTGAGGAGGAAAATAGGGAGAATAAGCGGGTTTCAAGTTACTGAAGATCTACGGCAGTATTTGGGGGTTCCTATTATTCATTCAAGGGTGAATAAGAACACATATGTGGACATCCTTACAAAGCTAGAGAATCGAGTGAATGCATGGTCATCCAGATCTTTGACGTTGGCAGGAAGGATCTGTTTGGCAAAAAGTACCCTTGCAGCTATCCCTACGTATATCATGCAGACTACAGTAGTCCCGGCCTCAATATGTGACAGAATAGACAGAGTCATAAGGAGGTTCATTTGGGGAGGGGGACACAAAGCTCATCCCATGTTGTTGCTTGCTTGGAATAAGGTGACTTGTTCAAAGAAGGATGGAGGCTTGGGAATCAAAACAATGAGAGAATGGAACACTGCACTGCTGCTGAAAAATGCTTGGAACATTATCAGTGGCTCAAAATCAGCATGGTATAGAAGCATGTATGATAAATTCATGTAGTATAATGGGAGTAAAAAGGTACATGGATCCCGCCTTAAACAAACTATGCTCAAAGGAAAGGAGTTTATCATGGATCACGCTTGAATCCTTCCCATCAGTGGAAATAATATATGGTTCTGGATGAACTGTTGGGTGAAGCCAGGGATAAAGCTGGAAGACCTGGCAGTAGCTCCCGTAGCAGTGGAGATTAAGGATTTGTGAGTATCCAGTGTTGTAAAGGATAACAGTGAATGGGACTGAGCGTTCTTGGAAGAGTGGCTACCTGCAAAAGCTATACTACTGATTAGAGATATTGAACCCCCAGTACAGGCCAACAAGAAGGATGTACGGATTTGGAATCCGACAATCAACGACCGCTATTCAACCAGCACTTCTTACAAGATTCTCCGTGATCATAAGAACATTGAGGTGAATGGAGAGTGGGAAAAAATATGGAAGCTAAAAATTTCGAATAGAATCCGAACTTTCCTGTGGCTGCTGGTTCACGAAGCTCTGCTCACCAACTCTAAAAGAAAAGCTAGGAAGCTGACCGAGAACGACGGCTATAGGAGATGCGAGGGGTATGCAGAGATAGTGCTTCATGCACTTAGAGATTGCAAGAAGGCTAATGAGAATTGGAAGAGAATAATGAACCAAGCTGAGCTGACTGAACTTAAGAGCCAGCTAGATGTCAATGGTTGGGTAAAAATTTACCTTGGAGCTCAATCAGAGAAACAAACTTGATTCTTGGTTACCTGTTGGGAAATCTGGAAGCAGAGAAACTGTGTAGTACTCGAAGGAGAAGAGTGGCCTGTGGATAGAGTGGTCAATAACATCAACAAGGAAATCCAAATTAACCTGAAAGCGTAGGAGACTAATGAATCTGTGAAAGGAGGTGCAACAGGAAGGCTTTGGATTAAACCCAATGCGGGTGTTATCAAGTTTAACTCGGATGCGGCTATTAGTAGACATTGGGCAGCATCAGTTTTCATAGCCAGAGATAGCGAAGGGAAGTGGCTGTGTGGGCGAGGAAGTCGGCTGAAGACGAGCAATGTCGTGGAAGCTAAACTTGCAGGCGTGTACGAGGCTATGAAATGTGCGCATGAACACAACATAGTCCAAGCTTGCTTCGAAACTGACAGTACCACAGTGGTAAACTGCATAACAGAAGATACCGACATGTACCCCAAGTTTGTTGTGTGGTCCTCGAAGATCAAAGCTATCTGAATGAACAGTTGGACTGACCAACATGGACAGAGGGAGGTCAATGGGGCTGTCGATGCCCTTGCTAAGTACCACCTTCTGAACAAAACTCAAAATGTTAGATATGCCTCGCCCCCATCCTGTATGGATGAAATCATTCTAAATGAGGCTTGTAATGGTAGTAGTACTACCAGTTTTAATTCCGCATTCTATAGTAGGAACTGTAATAGATGTTTAACTCAGCTTGCAAGAGGAGGGTAAGATGAATAAAATAGCTTCCTGACTTACCCAAAAAAAATACTAGTGAAAATAAAAAAAAGAATACTATGTTAACTAGAGCTTTTTGTAAGCTATATCAACATTGCTCTATAAAATGCCCTATACACTAAAGTATAAAAATAATAAAGAATACACAACAAGTAAAAATATATTCCTTTCAACTTCTCACTAGTTATTAATAGAAAAGATTAAATAACGATCAAAGCTAGATGTTCTAACTTTTTATTTTGAAAAAAAAGTGTGGTCATAGAGAATTGAACTTGGGTCAACAAACATAAATTAGCACAAATCTATAGAATAAATACAAAAAAATTTAAACAAATAGTTTACTATGTATAGCAAGAAATCAAGAATATATTTTGTCTCAATAAAGAAGGTATGTAACGTTACAAATGTGAGACACTTGTACCACAATATTCTCACAAAAACATGTAAACTTTTATAAAATGATGATAACATTATAATCCCAAGTTTATTGGCTATTTTTTTACTTTTTATTTCAACCTATTTGAAACAATAACATTTGGTGTACACATTGAATATTTACTTTTATTTGATTTATAAATATTTTGATATTTGAAATAATTTATAGCTCATCTTATACTTGGTGTCTTTGAAATGACGTTTCTTTAAATCAATAGTTGGTTTGCATTTTGTGTACAAGTTATATTATTAGTTATTTTAATATTATAAAAAAATTTAACATGCCTAATAAGGATAGAGCATGGGCACATGTTTGTTGACTAGTACTAGTGCAAAACGGAATCTCCCAAAAACAAACCATCGCACACCGCCACCCCAATAATCAACCATTATTATTGATCTCTCTCTCACCTAAAATCTAGATCTCCCTCCCTCATCTTATTTATGACCCGTTCCTCAACTCACTCTCTAGCCATTGTTTGGTCACTCCGATCTTTAATCTTTTGGGGTTAATATATATTGAACGGGGTACTTGCTAGAGTTATTTTTTGAGTCAATAATTTGGAATATTGTCCGGTCAAATTTAATGTTACTATTAGAGTAGTTTTGTGGACTTGGATTCAGACATTTACTACTATCATTTAATAATTAGTTATTTTTTGAGTGAATAGTTGCATTTCTAAATTACTATAAATAAATCAATAATTTACATTAATTAGTTATGTTTCCCTCTCATTTATATTCATTTTGATTTTCTTTACATCTTTCACTCGTCGATTATATCTCTTCCTCTAATTGATTCCTTTCCTCTCTTTTTTTTTTCAAAAAAAATTTGCTTACATCTTTATTAAGACAATTTTCATATAACATATGATACTTTTATACTACAATATAATTGAGTCTTCCAATAGAAAACCCTATCACGAGTTGATCCTACCACCCTCAATAATTAAAAGTTATTGTTCGTCTCACATAAATCCATATTTATTGGACGGAATGGTTTTCCACTAACGGGTGATATGAGGCTGGCCCTTATGAGCAACGAGCATGGTCTACAACACCATGAACAAAAGAATTCCGTGGATGATCTCCTCATTTGATATTAAATTTCAATCCTGTTTTAATATCTTGGTGATTGTGGATGTCATTTCCTATTTTGCTGGTTTTGACTCTAAGGCTACTACTTGGGTTCTACAAGCTTATATATTATACATGTATCGCAACAAAAAAGTTGTACACATAATTTCAGGTGAGTTTTTTTAAAAACATTCATGTAAAAATTGGTTTGCTAATCCACAAAGCATCAAATAATATGCATTTTCTTGATTCTTTTCCAATACATACATTGTTGTAGCCTTTTTCTACTCATTTTGGATAAAAATAAATAAGATCCAACACACGGAGCTGTAACCGCCACTCCTTTTATTTTTTATATTCTCATTGGTCTTTCTCCCCTCATCCATTGTTGGGTCATCCCCACCACTAATGTTTTAGAGTTACTTTTATGAATCAATTACTTACAGAATTTTCTGGTCAAAGTTAGATAAAATGAATTTTATATACATGTTGAACATCTACTTTTATCTGATTAAAATTTGACAGTTAGTTTGTGGAGTTAATATATGATATGGAATGGGTGATTTTTGGAGTTACTCATTATGAGCGAGTCAGTTGTTTAGTGCAGTCAAAAGTTTGATATTACTGTTGATATTGAATTAAATTCTTGTGTTGCTGAAAAATGGCAGGGAACGTTTCGCGCGGCTCTTTTAGAAAGAAAATAACGTCGAATCGGAGAAAGGTGAAGAGGAGAGCTGAAAAGAAAAGAGAAGGAGATTGCCGTCTTAAACAGTGAGTCGTTACAAAATAAACAGCATTCGTTAATTTTAGTCGTAGACGACTGACAGTAAATTCGAGCCCTTTATTAGTGTATAATGGCCATTTGAATGGTAACACATTCGTTAATTTTAGTCATAGACGTCTGACAGTAAATTCGAGCGCTTAATTAGTGTATAATGGCCCATTTGAATGGTAACGCCCCCTATTGAGAATATTGAAAAGCGCGGGAATCTGTGTATAAAATACAACAGTAGTCGGGACCGTCATGGAGCCGCCACTGCTTCATCCTCCTACAGACGACTCCAGCTTTCACCATACGTGGGTAAATTAACACGATGTAAAGACAGATTACCAAAGTCGATGTTTTTTTCCCTTGTTGCCGATCTTCGAACCCACATCGGCTAAGACTTCTAGAAGTATTATTGTTCCAATAGCCCAGAAGACCTTGGAACAATAAGACTTCTAGGAGTCTTAGTCGAAGTTTGTTCGAAGATCGGCATCGAGGGAAAAGAACATCCGACTTTGGTAACCTGTCTTTACATCGTGTTAGTTTACGTCGTGGGTATCTTTCCCGATGGAGTCGTCCGTAGGAGGATGAAGCAGTGGCGGCTCCATGACGGTCCCGACTACGGCTGTATTTTATACAGAGATTTCCGTACTTTTCAATATTCTCAGAAGACCTTAGAACAATAGGACTTCTAGGAGCCTTAGGCAAAGTTGGTTCGATGATCGGCAATGAGGGAAAAGAACATCCGACATTAGTAACATGTCTTTTACGTCGTGGGTATCTTTCCCGTCACGGTGAAAGCTGGAGTCGGAAGTCCCAATCTTCAGAAGGTGAACTTTGTTGCTGCTCCAGGCTTGCTTTTGGCGGCACCGGTAGGGATGCGAGCCGGTCCCATCTGGCTTACGGCCCAGCCCGCATAATCTGGTTCAGATCCAGATCCGATTTACAATCTAGGTGGGCCAGGTTTAAACTTCCCATTAATTTGTGATGGGAAGCACTCCCGCGACTCTCTAGTGCCGCACGGAGGCGGTGCTTGAGTTCTTCATCTCCGGCTCTTCTACGGCGCATAGTGCTCGGATCTTCGCCTGTCTCTCCTACGCAAGAAAGCAGGTGTTTCTCTATTTCCCCAGGTCTGTTTCTATGGTTCATTATAGGTGCTGCACTCTCTTCGTGTCTCTCCTACAGCGCACAAAGTGTTAGATGCTTCTATTTGTCTCTTCTATGACTATTGTTATATACTGCAAAGATGATCTCTGTCCACATACTAGAATGAGTTCTCTTTCCTATGCTTCGTTCGGAAACATGTCCGTCAGAGAGTGACAGCGTCCGGGCAGTTTTGGGCACCAACCAGTCTGCATAAACGCTGAAGCACAAACACCAATTAATTGTATCACTGGATTGTTACCGTTTCTAGTTTTATTAAAGTGATCGGAAGCGATTAGAATTACATTTTATATATTTTATTAGTTTGTTTAACTTCTAAGTTACTTGTATAAAATAGAGTTGCCGAAAAAGTATGCCTCCATAGAGGAAGCTAAAGTCGCTTCAAGATCTTATACAAGATAAGAATCCAAAGAATGGAGACGTGACTCCCAACAGTCAACTAGAACCCATTTCTCAAAACTCAACACCTTCTAGAGATATTTCGTCTGAGTCACCTCATTACCAATTATTGTCTTCCATAGCAAGTAAGTAAATATGATTATTGTATTATGTCTTATAACATCTTTCATATATAGTTTTATTTATGTTATAGGCGTAGCGTGACTAAAGGTAAAAATGGTCAAAGTAAACCACATAGCAAATCGTGAAGGTGAACCACTCATTTTTTTAATCGAAGAAGAAATAGATAAAAAAAGAGGATTTTTCTACACATTTTAATAGACCATTCTACCTTGACACGTGGTAGTAGATTCTATTGAAACTAGTAAGGATAGTCGAGAGATTTTAAATATTTTTAAATACTTCATTGATTGAATATAAATTAGGGAACATTGGATACGTGGGGAAATAGAGATAATTAATTTTTTGATGTTTTTGTGTTAGGAATCTATGGAGTTGGAAGAGGAAATTATAGTGGATCTAATATTCAAACACCCACTACCCATGAAAATAGTAGAGAAATTTCCTTACAAAAGGACATTCAAGATGGTAGGTCACTCATTTTTTATAAGAATACTTGTTGTGTTATAAATTAGATTTCTTATAACTAATTGTTACATTATTGTATCTAAATTTGTAATGTTGATTGCACAGGGTCTGAAAGGGGAACAAAAATGATAAATATAAAAACAATACTATCTCAAAAAGGTATTTGTATTCTAATTTGTAATTTTTGATATAAATAGGAACAAATTGAAAGAGATATCTGTTATTTTTAGATTATTTTAGATAAGAAAGTAGAAGTAGAGTGAATAAATATGTTGATTTTTAGTTGTAGGAATTAATGGAGCTGGAAAAGGAAAAAATAGTGGATCCAATCTTCAAACTCCCACCACCCAAGTAGAAGGTAGAGGAATTTCCCTTTTAAAAAATATCAAATTTAGACTTGTTCATTTTTCTTAATATGCATGTTGATCATACAGGCATACCTCAAAAAAATAGAAAAATGGTTAATGTGAGCACTATAATATCTACAAAAGGTAATTCTTTTTTATTTAATTGATGTTAATAAATCAAATTATAATTTAAAGATCTACACTATAATTTTTAGAGTATTCTACATAGGCAAGTGGGAGTAGAAATAATCAATTTTTTATATGTTTGCTATTGGAATCAATGGAGTTGGAAAAGCACACAATGATGGATCCAATGTTCAAACACCCAACAACCATAAAGATGGTAGAGAAATTTCCTTCCTTAAGGACACTCAAATGGGTAAGCTAATTTTTAACAAGACTATTCTTGTGTCATATAATTTGGTTTCTAATAACTACTTGTGAAATTGTTATTTTTAAATATTCAATGTTGATCATATAGGAACATGTGAAAAAAGGACAAAACCAACCAATGTAAACACCACGATTTCTCAAGGAGGTATTTTCATTATATTTTTTTAAATATAAATATAAATAACTATAAAGGACCTCAATATTACTTTTTAAACTATTCTACATAGGAAAGATTAATTTTTTACTGATGTTTTAATCCGAGAACTAATGGAGATGGAAGAGGAAATAATGGTGGACTCAATCTTCAAAAACCCACCACTCATGGAGATGATAGAGTAATTTGTTTTCTAAAAAATTCTAAAGCTGGTATGTATACTAATTCTAAGCAAGAGTATTGGTATCATATAATTTAGTTTCTTATAACTATTTGTTACATTTTTATTTCTAAATATGTAAGATTGACCATGTAGGGGATCCTCAAAAGAGGAAAAATATGACCAATTTAAACACCATGATATCTCAAGAAGGTAACTTTAATATTATTTTTACATATTAATCTAAATAATATAAAATTAAATTTTCTATGTAATACTTTTTAGACTAGTCTACTTAGGAATATAGAAGTAAAGTAAATACGTTTGCTAATATTTTACTAGTAGGAATTAATGGAGTTGGAAGAGGAAATAATTGTTGACTCAATCTTCAAAAACCCACCACCCATGGAGATGGTAGAGGAATTTCTATTCTCAAAAATTCTCAAGTTGGTATGATTTGTCATTTTTAGCAAGAATATTAATGTTATATGATTTGGTTTCTTATAACTAGTTGTTACATTTAAATTTCTAAAGATGTAACATTGACCATGCAGGAGCTCCTCAAAAGAGGACAGACATGACCAATTTAAACAACATGATATCTCAAGAAGGTAAATTTAATATATATTTTACATATGAATCTAAAGAATAATAAATTAAAATTTCTATGTAATACTTTTAGACTAGTCTACATTAGAAAGTAGAAGTAAAGTAAATAAGTTTTCTAATGTTTTAATAGTAGGAATTAATGGAGTTGGAAGAAGAAATAATGGTGGATTCAATCTTCAAAAACCCACCACCCATGGAGATGGTAGAGGAATTTCTATTCTAAAAAATTCTCAAGTTGGTATATTTTGTCATTTTTAACAAGAGTATTAATGTTATATAATTTAGTTTCTTATAACTACTTGTTACATTTTTCTTTCTAAATATGTAACAATTACAATACATGGGATCCTCAAAAGAGGAAAATAATGATCAACTTAAATCATGATAACTCAAAAAGTTAACTTTAATATATTTCATACATATTAATCTATATAATAATAAATAGAAGTAAAGTATATAAGTTTAGACAAGTCTACATAAGAAAGTAGAAGTAAAGTATATAAGTTTATTGATGTTTTAATCGTAGGCATTAATGGAGTTGGAAGAGGAAATAATGGTGGACTCAATTTTCAAAAACCCACCACTCGTAGAGAAGGTAGAGGAATTTTTGTTCTCAAGATTTCTCAAGTTGTTATGTTTACTTATTTTTAGCAAGAGTATAAATGTCATATAATTTAGTTTCTTATAACTAGTTATTACAATTTTATTTCTAAATATGTTTCTAAATTGTAGATGTTTTAATGTAGGAATTAATGGAGTTGGAAGAGGAAACAATGGAGGACCCAATCTTCAAACACCCACCACTCATGCATATGATGGAGGAATTTATGTTTCTAAGAATACTCAAGTAGGTAGGTTTACTCATTGTTAGTAACAAAATTAGTGTCCTATAATTTGGTTTGTTATAATTAGTTGTTATATTGTTTTTAAATACGTAATGTTGCCCATACAGGAGCTTCCAAAAACAAGACAAACATGAACAATTTAAGCATCGTAATATCTCAAAAAGGTAAATTCATTATATTTTGTACATATTAATCAATATAATAATGAATAAAATGTATGCATATTACTTTTTAGATTATTCTTTGTTAATAAAGTTGTTAATATTTGAGTTGTATGAAATAATGGAGTTGAAAGAGGAAACAATAATGGATCTAATATTCAAACTCCTACTACCCATGATGTTAGAAGAGGAATTTCCTTCCTCAAAGACACTCAAGTTGGTAGGTTACGTTAGTTAGTAAAGGAATTTAATATATGCTAGATCCACCATCTCTTGTTTAATGTTTTCAGAAATAAATTATTGAAATTGAAATACTACAAAATCATATGATGCCTTTAATCTTGCAGAGAGTAATGGAAATAGCATGGCTGGTAATGGTGGGATAAGCAATACTATTGTATCTAGTAGTCAACTATCCACATGCCTTGAATTTCAAAGAAAAATAATTACACATGTTAGGAATCCTCAAGCTGGTGAGAAACAAATTAATTATCTTACTTAATCTTTTCATATTACGTAGATTTGTTTTGTCTTATTAAAGCATTTATTATCCTAATTCTCAACATATCTAAATATAATATTCTTGTACTATAGGAAATTCCCATGTAAAGTATACCCAGGCTGGTGAGTTACTTATATATTTTATTAATTTTATTTACACTGAACATTTGTCTTGTTATTCCCATAAAATTGTAAGCATATTTAATGATAACAATATTATATTGTAGAAAAAGGAAAATGAGTTGTTAATCTTGATGATGATCCATTCTTTGGTCATGGTGAGGAGTACAATCATGTATGGAATGTCCAACAACCCATCCTCTGGGAGGATGCAACTAGAGAAAATTTATCTATCAGAAATCCTCAAATTGGTTTGCTACTGATACTTTTTTAACAAGGATATGTTATTTGAATCCCTTTATTTATATAAATACATTTGTAATGTAATTTTTTCTACAATTTGGTCTAGAATTTTCTACTTATCCAAGTGAAAATGAAGGTGCCAATATTAGCATTGACCCGTTTACTAGTAAGAGAAATAAATAGGATTCATTGCATTGTATTCAAGTATTTACTAATTTTATGATTAAATTTTTACTATAGATAATCTTGAAGTTAGTGGGGAGGACATATATGTCTCTAATATTCAAATACCTAGCTCTCTTGATGTTCAAAGTAGAGTTCATTTCTCTAATATGAACTTTGAAACAGGTGAATTTTTTTTGTTATTTATATTCCTTTTTATATACTTATAGTTGATATGACAGGAAGGGAAATACCTCCTATTGAAGTTGATGATTGTCATGAAGTAGAGGAAGAGTCACCTACTATGCATAAGAGATCATATAGAGCAAGGAGATCTAGCTGTAGAACTAAATCTTATCCTAGAACAGAGTTAGATATCACAGGTATGTGGCATTAAGTACACTTTTTAGTAAACCTTTAATTGTTGAAATTACTTCTTCACATAAACTGCTTATTTAAAGGAAATTGAGGAACGAAAAGGTCACGGTTGGACAAGTTATAAATCAGTAAAGCTTCCCCTTGTAAAAACCCATCATGTGTGTATGACACTACGAAATATTCTTGTTGGTGATGAAGCCACAACTTTATCAATAATTTTAGGTTTGAAGGCTAGAGATACTAATTGTTTCCCACTCCATATGAGATGGGATGTTTCACAAGAAAAATATTTTAATAGGGTTTGGGAAGAAGTCAAGGTATCTAATTATAGCTTGTTTGTTAAATCTTATATATCATATGTATATTGTACAAACCACTCAATTTTGTCATGTGCATTATTTGTTTGTATTTAATATTCGAGAAAAGAATATGCTTCCAGTTATGTATGTGGTAAGGAAGTGGGGTAGCGAAAAGGTGAAAAATTGTAAATCAACATTTCGATATAACTTAAAGTCATAATTGGATGATTTACCTCCTGAAATAATTCATAAGAGTCCTGAATCAAGGGTTAGTCAAGAGCAATGGGAACAACTATTAATCTATTGGGCTAAAGAAGAAGTAAAGGTAATATATAGTTATTATATTGAAAATGCATCTTATATTAATGATTGTGATAGTTGATTAAATTTAATTCTTTATATATAGGCAGAGGCAAAATAAAATGCAATAAACCGCTCAATGACTAGAGCTACATACGGACATGGGAACAAATCTATTATGCAAAAGGAACATGAGATGGTATTTACTTTAATGTATGAATTATATTATATTCTTATAATAATGTTTTACTAACGTGGATTACTATTATTGGTTATTAAAAGGAGAATGACTTTCTGTGTTGAGAACTTATATACTTGTCCACCAAAATAAAAATGGACTCTTTGCAGATGAAGACACAAAGAGGCTCATGGTGATCTAATAGTTCAGATGTTATTTGTATTGTATATTACACACACATGTAATAAATGTTTTTTACTTTAACTAATATTATTTGGATCTATATATTTATAGGAGGAAGTTGAAAATGAAGCAATACGTCGGAATGTGCAAGATAGCCATGACCTTCTTGACATGCTACCTATATATGGGATTAATAGAGAAAGATTTCTCCCATGTACATGGTGGTCACCATGGTGGATATCAAAGAGGTTGTGGAGTTGGTGTAACAAGACAAATGTTGAAGGAAGCATCCAGTATGATGATAGCACATGAAAGTTACAAATGATGGATCAGGTTAGAAAATTATCTTTTTATATATCCATGTTCAAGCAATAGTGTTCATACCATGATAATTGATCAATTTTTGTTATAATATGTGATGACACAACTAATGGCATACTTTGAACTATTTATTAAATAAAATGGATATGTGATGTGTATCTTATTTTAGTCATTTATTATGTACATCTACAGGGTGCTTCCAGTTCTTCTCAAGTTCCACCTTCAAATATTGGTGTTGGACAGAGTTTTAACTTTCAAGACTCAAATAACAACAATGACATGAGCTCCTATGCGCAATATTATGATGCTGATATGATGGAGTAAAGTCAGGGGTTGCTACCAACAATGCAAGAATTTATAATATTATAGTTCCTTTTTTGTAAAATGAACATGGTACTTAAGAACATGTGGCTTCTTTGTAGAGATATGAATATGAGGCTGATTTTAATCAACTCGAAACCTTTCTAGAAATGTGTGGATGGTGTAGTTGTTTTTGTGCAAGACATTAATTAGTTATGATGTTTGGTGTGGATATTCACATTATCAATGAAATCTAAGTTGAATCATGTATTGTTTCGTGTGAGACATGTTTGGCTATTCTACATTCATACTATATTAACCTAATAATATTTTTATCAAAGGTTTCCAGTCAAATGGTATTGGGTAGGTTTGATGATATGGTGTTGATCCACCTAGATTTTGATATAGAGATGAGTAAACAGATCATTATTGTGTTTAATTTCTGTAGTAGTTTTTTGTGAAGGTTATCACCATCACACATGGATTGTGCGAGGCTCTTTTGGAACAACTACCTTGCCCCACAGTTCATATATTTTTGAAGGTCATCACCTTCATGCAAGAGCTACTGGTGAAGGTCATAACCTTCACGGGAAGTTTAATATGTTGTAGTGATAGCAGCCCACCAAATCCCAATATAACAAAGTCATCATTTCATGATTCAAAGGAAGCACCCACTAGCAATTGCATTCCGCCTCCCTCTCAAATCGCCGCCGACAACGATTGCCACAGCGGCAGTAGGCGTCGCGAAGCACTTGCTCCATTGTCTGCATTAGACGTTCACTCTCAGATTGCCACCGACAACAACTGATGCCACTAGCGATGTTGCCATAGTGTTGGGATGGCTGGGAGACAGAGCACCAGGAAGAACCTATTTCATCGACGATGCTGGCACCTAATACCAGACCCGTCGTGGCTTCTACATCACAACAAGTGACGTGTTATGCCCAAAATATTTTCTTTTATGTGATTTCCTTCTAAGTTTGTTCCTCTCACGGGTTATTCATGAGGCTCAGAAGAGGAGAAAAAAAAACATGCCTTTGTGTATATTATCCAATATCTGTTCATTTACATTGTAAATTCCTAATTGAAGCTGATAACTATAGGAGGATTAGGGGGAAGAGAAAGAAGATGAGGAAGAAAAAGGAAATTACAATAGGAGATAAATTGTATTTGGAGGAGAAAGAAGATATGATAAAAAGAAACATGCATATGGTTAGATTTTTACAGGAACAAGTCACAAAAAGAACGACATAAGAACAATAATAGGATATGTGAAGAAGGAAGAAGAAGTCAGAATAAAATATAGTTAACAGAGGCTATGGGAGGAGGAAACATAGGGGGGGAAAGAGGTCAGGAAGAATAAGTAGAGAGATAGAAACACAATAGCAACTAAGAGAGGAAGTCTAGGAGGAGGATGAAGAAGTAAAGAAGAAGAAAAAAAAACATGCAAAATATTAGTAGTAGATGTGGGATCTGTAGACACATGACAAGTTAAAAATAGAAGCATGAACATAGGAGACAAATGAGGAAGTAAAAAAAGAAACAGTTGTATGAGGACTTACATGTTTGTAGCAGTTGTAACAAAAGCATCTAGGCTATCCACCTTGACCGCCTAGGTTGTCCAAAGTTTATGCACACATGTTATTGATGAAAGTAGGTAAAATATCCCTAGCGCTTTGACACTTGTTTCCTTACAACCTATAAAACTCTAAAAAAAATCACAACCTAGTCTACATCATTACACATACATTTTTCTTTAAGTAATATCCTTAGTTCTGGATGTCTATAATGGCGTGAATATCAACTAGCTAATGTTGAATTACTTTGTTACTTACTTTTTAGAAATTTTAATAAATATTTGATAGTTTTGTCTCTTTTAAAATTTCTTCTTGAAGTTGTAGAATATGGATAGAAGTTGGATAAGGAAACCAGTGTGCTTTTAAGTTTATATTGATGGGATTTATAAGTTTCTAGGATATGCTATTGCTAGGCTAGAATGGAAGATGGAAGGAATGTGTGTCCTTGACGGAAATGGAGGCAACCAACCTACTTGGTGCTAGTTTGAAGGTAGATCCTCACAACTAACCCAATGTCTTGTTGCTTGTTACACCTTGCAAACTAGAAAAGAAAAAAAGAAGAATGCCTCATCGGCCTAGAGTAAGCCATGCACCTCGAGGTGCTTTGGCATTTTTCTCCAAAAATTGTGCTATCACCATGTACACATATTTTGGGTCCAAAAGTGCAGCCTTGTTACCAGTATTTTCTTTTATTCTAATAAATTTTTAGCTTTTAA
Organism: Alisma plantago-aquatica; assembly: GCA_963693085.1. NCBI lineage: Eukaryota > Viridiplantae > Streptophyta > Magnoliopsida > Alismatales > Alismataceae > Alisma > Alisma plantago-aquatica. The sequence continues at coordinate 542,843,290 of OY856414.1, forward strand.
CCTTTAGCAGTCCTTAGAATTTCCATTCAATAGTTTAGTACAATGTGTCTACAAAAATATTGCTATTATCATATACTCATATTTTGGTTCCAAAAGTGCACCATTGTTACCTGTATTTGCTTTTATTCTACTAATTTTGCAATAATGAAATTTTTCTCACCGTGTAATGTAAACTGTTTGAAGTCAGCTTGATTGATATCTGGCATTTTATTATCTTTTAGTGATTTTGGAGTGTCATGCTGCTCTTTATGTAAATTACTAAAAGTTCACCTTTTGAAGATTGGGACTCCCGACTCCAGCTTTCACCATGACGGGGTAGATACCCATCGCATAAACTAACACAATGTAAAGACAGGTTACAAAATTCAGATGTAAAGATAGGTTACGAAGGTTGATGTAAGACTCCCAAAAGTCCTATTTTTCCCATAGCCCTAAATTCAGCTTGGTTGATATCTGGTGTATTATTATCTGGCTGAGACTTTAAGCGTTGGAGATGTAGGAAGCTCTTCAAGAGCTTGAATTCTTGAGATTTATAGTGTATTATTATCAGGCTGAAAAACTTCTTCTTTCTTGCAGCATCGCTATTAGATCCTTTGCTGAAGCTTTGGAAGCAATCCTGATGGCCTTGGTAGAAAACACTGACCTCGACCTATTTACACTTGCCATTAAGTCTCAGCAATTGAAGGTATAAATTTATTCCACTTTGCCTTTCTCATTCTCTTTTATTGTTTGCTTGTTAGATGTAGATGAAATACTACATAAGATATGTGAATTTTGTAGGAGTGAGTGATGCACAAGAGTGCTTACATAAAGAGGGAAAGTACATGTTTCCTCATAGACCATATACACACACCAAAACTGAAAAGAACTCAACTCTGCATGGAAAAGCTCCTAGGTCGGCAAGTTAACATCTAGTAACTAAATCTAATTGAGTATACCAATGATAGAAACTTATTAATATATTCTACAGATAACATAATTTAAAAATAAAAATGTGATTTATTCCATACAATTCATGTGCTAAGCAGTGATCTCGTCTTGAGATCATCAGGAGAATTTGATGATTGATTTGAAACCAAGTATGATAAAGTACACAAATGTAGGTCACGATACTCATAACTCTATGATAAACAAATCAAGTCTAAAGAAGATTTTAAAACTATAGCCATGTATCTAAATAGTGACGAAGTTGGGTGAAGTTTTGCCGATTTGTGGATTTCGAGGATTGACAAAGACTATGCTCACATACTTAATATTGGTCTCAATTTTGGACCAACATTTTTGGGACTTCGAGCAAAGTTGGTTTAACACTATAGTAGGTCACAACTCTATGATAACCAAATCAAGTCTAAAAGAAACTAATCATGATAAAGTACACAAATGTAGGTCACATCTGTCTGATAATGAAATCAAGTCTAAAAGAGCTTTCAAAGCTATACCCATGGATCTAAATATCGACGAAGTTGGGCTAAGTTTTTCCAATTTCGTGGATATGGAGGCCTGGCAAAGTCTATGCTCACATACTTCAGGTTGGTCTCAATTTTGGACCAACATTTTTTTGACTTCAAACAAAGTTGGCTTAACACTATAGTGTTTTGTCCAAATGTTGACATAACATCGACGAAGTTTCGTTGATGCCTGGAAAAGTCTATTGTTACAACCCCAAATTTTGGGTTCCTTTAGTGAGAAATGTAATTTCTCATATTAAAGATATTTGGACAAATAATGATATAATTTTTTGTGAATAAATGGATTTCGTTTAAAATAGACTTGTTGTTTGATTTGTGGGATTTATTGGCTATTGGGCTCAATAACAAGGAAATTCAATTAATTAATGAATAATTAAGAAATTGAGAAAAGAAAGATGTGGAAACCTCTAGAAGGCAATGAACTTAATCCAAAGGTGGATTTCATGCCACATGGGTTCCTTGGGTTCCAAGGAGTCCAAAAGTTGCAAAGGAAAGGCAATAAGAAAAGAAAATGGTAATTAATTATTTCTTTATTAAGAAAGAAATTGAAAACAATGGTAAATGTGGAAAATAAGTAAAAGAGGTACAATTGAGTTATCCTTAGTGGAATTTCGTATTCCAAGGATTCCTTATGTTAAAAAGAATTCCAATAGGAAAATAGAGGAGAGATAAAGAGAAATCCGTAAAAAGAAAATTAAAAAGGAAAATAAATTGATTAATAAAAAGGGAATATGAGAAATTGACTTTCAAAAGAAGATAAAGGCAAATAGGTTTTACCTAATATGGGAATCCATGCCTTTGGGATTACTTGAGGTCCAAGGGACCCAAGATAACAAGATAATGGAAAAAGAAAGAGGAAATATCAATTAATTTGGTTTTATTAATGAATAACTTGCATATAAAGGAAGCACCCTTTTCCTTTGGAATTTGGGTTCCAAATTTGGTACTCGAGTAGATAATGCCAAGATAAATTTTTCTATAAAATTTGACTGAAAAATAATTAACGAGGAGAGAGATATGATTTTTCCCAATTTTGATTGTTAAACACCCTTTATAACTCATTTTTAAGAAAATAGATTTGGGGGAGCAATGCCAGCCGTGGATGCCCAACGTGGTCCAGGGAGATTACGAATCCAAGGGTGGCTGCTCGCCGCCTACCCCAATTCACAGAAGGAAACAGATAGGAAGAGGAATCTGACTTTCTCCCACTCAGTGCCTTAAACCGATGAACTGATGAGTCCATCTTCGGGGGACTGATTCGACGAATCTGAACCCTATTTGTGGGTGCTTTTGTTGCCGATGGGGAAAGTCCCCAATCCAACAGAACTCCTCTGATGACCCTATATATAGGGGAGTGGTCGTGTGAGCACTGGTTCATCATCTATCTACTCTAGCATCTCTAGAGAGCGCTGCGGAACCTGTGGATGAATCCAATTTGTCTAGCAACCCCGACTTTCTCCTCTGCAACCTATTGATCTCACCGGAAAAACCAGCGGCTGGTGGGCAGCGTAGGAATGGAGCCGCTTCCAATTGGAGACCTCGTCAGGTTTGTCGGATGAAGGAGGAGATTCTTGGACCATCACCGAGCTAGCAGGCGGCGAGGACCTCAGAGTCAAACAAGTAGTTGACCATCGAATCAGAGGAAGGAGCGTCGCGAGGTTGAAGAAGGGACCCAGCAGTTTTACTGTTGTGCCCCTCGTCTGCTGTTGTCGATGTAAGGGTAGTTTGGACCTTCGCAAATTAAATCAAAGTAAGGCACGTGGATCTAGAGCCATCAGATCCTGCGTGGTCCAGTGGGCCAAGGATCCAGCGGCCTACTTTATTTTCTAAAGATAATAGATAATTCAGAAAAGTGTTTTACCTTATAAAAATTGTATCTTAAGCTAGGGAACTCAAAAGAGAAAAGTTAATACATGAAAAATGATCACAAAAATATGAGGAATATACTAAAAATGGTTTGGACATCTAAATCGGTATACTTTTGCAAAAGTGCATATTTTGGATAGAAAATGTATTAATTTGTGGTAGAAACTCTAACTGTTGATAAAAGATATATTTAATCCTGCAGATAGGTTAATTCGAGCATGTTTAACTTGATTAATGATTAAGATGGTTTTTAACCTATTTTGGATAATAGAATTACAAAGTTTAGGGTTTTTAACTCAATATGTTGATTTATATGTTTAGAAACCCTAAATTAGAGAAAAAGAAAAGAAAAAGATATAGTAATATGAAAATTAGGGTTTCCTTTGTCCAAACCTGATCTTTAGGACCTTAATGGAAAATAAGACATGATAATTAGGGTTTTGCACTTAGAAATATTGTTCTAGGGTATGAATGAGGAAAGTTGTAAAAAGAACCCTAATAAAACCCAATTCAGATTAGAAATCCTAGAAAGCGAATCCAAGTCAATTGAATAGATATATTCTTGATAAAGTGTAGTGAATAGGTTACATATGCTTTTTAGGAATTTTGTGAATGTTGAACTACTTCTTGGATTACTTGCTTGTTTGGGATTGTTATTAGCTGGTTGAATCTACAAATCAGGTTTGTGGTTAATTATGGATAACCACCTTAGTTTCTCGAGGATTTTACGGATGGTTAATCGCATTGAATGAAAATTATCTGTTGGATGTTCATATTTGCAAATCATAAAGTCACTATGATTATCACATTAAAAAATAGAAGTATGTATTCTCGCACCTACATGCCACCCTGATGGATGATACCAAAGGTCAGGCCTAGATGGGTAGACCAATGGACGCCTTGAGTGGTGACCCCAGGCACCAAGCTCAGGAATGAGAAGGTGGCCTATGATATTGCATGACTAGTGGGCACCATGAGTGGTGACCCCAGGCACCAAGCTCGGGATTGAGAAGGTGGCCTTAAGTCATTGGCAAAGGGCACCCTAAGGTGGGTATGCCAGGGTTAGGGAAAAAGTGGTGGAGAATGTCATACTGAAAAGTGTAAATTGGTTTGTTAATTAATTTGATTGTGATTAGTAAATTGTTAGCCATATTTGCTAGTTTTTGGTTGTTCCCAAATACCAGTATATTTCGATATACTGACCGACATTTTTTTTGTCGGCATTTTAGGAACAACAGTTGAAAGAACAAACAGTAAAGTGACACATTGTGGAAATAAGAAATAAAGTGCAAGGAGGATTAGATAGAATAATTCAAGCTCTGGATAGATAGATTTCCAAAGTTTTCAAAGGTAAGTAAAGTTTTCATTTTATACCAAATTCCAGTTAGTTAGTAGAATTTCATAATTATTATTGATTATTTGTTGAACCTTTGATCCTGTTAATTGAATAATGGCTCTGACCTTCGGGTCTCCCTTAATTGGGGGTTACCGGGAGGCGGGGTCGTTACAATTGGTATCAGAGCCTGAGTTCCTCACTTAATCTTTAATAATTATTAAATTTTACAAACTCCATAGAACCCAAGGGAGTTATTAGAGGATTATCCGAAAGACGGAGGTGTCTAGAAAAGGATAACGACTGAGGGCTGGCAATATTTTCCTCTGCACCGCTAGTCGGAATACGAGGACTCCTGGATCTGTGTGACTGCCTGGCCAAAGTCTTAGGGTATGAATCTAAATAAGACACCTTTAGGACTCTCTCATCTTGTTCATCCCTTCTCAACTCAAATTTTGTTAAGGATCATACGGATTAGGGTTTTCTCTCTCTTCTCCTCACCATCTTGAGGTATGGGTAAGGTAGATAAGGATTAAGGAATCCTCCACCAAATTAATAAAAAGCATGTAAATAAGATGTCATGGACATAAGCTTAATAGAGTAAACATAAAGGAATAGATACATGCTTAGGTCGTATGACACGAGTTGTCATTGCCCTCAGGAGAGACCTGAGGATAGACCTCCTTGGTAGGAGGATGAGTAGAGAGAGTTAGTCTTGGAGGTAGATACCTCCATTAAAAGTAGAGACCTAGCACATCCTCTGAGGATGATGTTAACCCTAACCCTAAGTGTAGGTTAGAGAGAGAGAGATGACATGATGAGATTAGACCAGGTGTTTGGATAAACATGCCTTGGATGTCATGAGAAGTTGATGACCTAGAACTTTTGGCAAACCAACTCTGGGAAGGGTCGTGCAGGTTTGAGCGAAGGATAACTCCTTCATGGATGAAGTTAGAAAGGAACCTATAGAACCCTATGGGCTTGTGCAAGTAGGGTGTAGCTTGCACCCAGAGTACATCAGTAGTGCTGATAGTAGGATGAAACCCTGGACAAGGAATCATGATGGATGTCTTATGAGATAAACATAAAGAGCTAAGGATAATCCTGAGCCAAACATGAGTTGAGCAAAGGCTTCACCCAGGTAGGGATATGCTGGTAAGCTTGATCCAATTTCATGAAGTGAGGCTGGATGTGGAGTTAGATCTAGAGAGAAAAGAAAGACCCAAGAAAGAAGGTTGTAAGCTTAGATTCTGAGACATGAGGAATAGTGGATGCTTCTAGTACCTATGGCATAAGTGATTACATGCTGGGTGAGATAAAGAGTGCTTTAGACCCTGAGGAGGTTTGAGTAACTGGTTGTGAGGCTTTATACCTAGTTGGTTGTCCTGGAAGAGGACTCAATTCTGAAGTGTTGCTCGAGTAGAGGGATCATGAAAGTACATGACTTACCTTGGACATGCTTGATTCATGGTTAAGAGATTGAGCATGCAGTTGGATATCCAAAGGAGAACCTAGGGTTCCTAGGCCTAAGAGGGGAAGCAGTGTACCCGATGCTCATGATGAAATTTGAGTCTCTATAGTTTCGAGCATGGTACTCCTCATGTGTAGAGGTAAAGGGAATCCCTTAAGTTAAGGGTATGTTTGATGAATCCCTCACGCCTAAATTGATCTAATGTTGAGGATGAGAACAAGTGTGACCTAGCATGGTTTAGTAGGTACTCTGGTGCCTTAGTAGTTGTTGGATTAAGCATGCTCATGTGAATGTAAACCCTAAGGACGCTTGCGACCTTTGTTATCAAGGTGTAGTTTCCTCCCATCCTGGGAGAGGGACCCTTTGGTAGGGGGTTTACAAGTTTGGTTGGTTTTGAGGTAACCTAAGAAGGTTTCATAGGATCTTGAGAAGCTAAGTGAAGAGTACATGGCATGAGAATGAACCTATAGACCCATAGATAACCATCTCTATGTGCATATGGATGTGTTACCATGGAGGTAACCGGTATGGGGCTTGACCAAGGTAGGCTGGTCGCCATGACCCTTATGAAAGGATGAAAGACAGCCCATGAGTACAGAGAGAGATAATGAAGGCTTGGGTAGGGTTCTAAGTTGGACATGTACTATAATGGAATCCTAAGTCTATCCTAGGGTCAGGCAGGGATAAGACCGATGGAAGGAGGAGGTTCCTAATTCCCTAGTTGCACATGACCATAGGGTCGGGAGGTAACAACTATCATTGTCTTAGGGCCATGGGTTAGGAGATTGATCACCTTCATGAACTCATGGGACCCAAAGGACAGATGAGTAGGGCACTCTCTAGATGCATAAGGGAAGAGGGATGACCCCAAAAGTGTCGGCACCCTATAGACCTAGAGGAGATGACCAAGGATTGTGTGTAAACCCCATTAGGTTCGAGACCAGTTTTCCATGGGAGTAAATTTTGATACCATGATGTTTGTGATGTGGAGACATGAGTTGCACGTTTCAACTTAGATTTGAAGGTGTACTGGTAATGTGGGTTGTACCATCTCTACTCTTGGAATAGGAAGAACTTTGTGTTTGGACGGTCGCCAAATGCTTATTTCTTCTTGTTATGGGAGTGAGAGATAGGACAATATGCATGCCATACATCAAGGGTAAAGATGATGTGAGTTGGAACATTGCTATAAGGAATGAGGACAGAGATAATAATGTGCCCTAGTGGAGTGAATGATACATGGACAGGTACAAACGATAAAAATATTAAAATAATCACCTTGTAAGGATGTTCCTAGTAGAAGTTTTGTGGAATTTGCAAGATATACAAGGTTGAGTTTGATCACCAGGTGGATGAGCTCAGAGTTTCTTGATGAGGATAAACTTAGAGTTTGAGATGAGATGATAAGTATAATACATGGAGGATGAAAGGCGATAATGAATGCTCTAGTTGAGAAAAAGAGATAAGTTTGGCTAACACCCAGGTGTATCAATAGCGGTTAATCAAGTTAATGGTTGTTTAGTTAGCCAGCCTAGTCCTTGGGTGTTAAAGAATGGTTGTAGAACCTCAGATACACTTCCTTGGATAGGAAGGTAATGAAACCCTGATGAGAGTGGTTTAGGGTTTCTGAGGAATCGATCTTGAGGAATCATGATATATAGGAAATCATGATTTTAAGATCACCATACACCGTGAAACTACAAAGATGGTAAGTGTTAGTGGCACTTTGGATGCTTAAAACAAAGTTGCATGTAGCATGTGGCCATTCAAGCTAGGAGGTGAAGGACGAACACACGTAACCCAGTACATGGATATAAAGTATAAAGAGTTCCTGAAAGAGAATGGGAGTTCTTCATTGTGGATGTTGCGAGTCTCCCCTAGACCATGGAAGGTCAAGATGCAATATGGGTTATGGTAGATCGCCTTACCTAGATGACGTGAGAAAGGAAGAACACTGTCACTAGACAGATTCAGTTGAACTACTTAAGAGAGAAGGATGGTTCAACCACGCCCTGATGCGAGTTCAAAAGTTCTTGGCTATGACCATGGTTCACTCCCATGAGGTGGAAGTGGATACATGAAGAACTCGATGATAGTACAGTTTATCACCCTATACTAATGAACAATATGATCCAGACTAGAGGGTCTGATGAGAGCATGTGTGCTCATTCAGGGTGATACATAGAGACAATTCTTAAGATGCGATGTTAACCACCATAACCTTTATCGGGATGCAAGAAGTCTTATAGAGAGGATGTGTCAGTCACCACTTCATTAAGATGATGTTGGTGAAGGAGGCCTCACGAAGGTCAGAAAAGAACCACAATGTGTGCAGATGAAGTCGCTTTGATCGTGCAATGGCTGAGAGAGAGAGAGCCCAGTGGTGACATGAGTCACGAGCTGATGTAAAGTAGACTGACATGCAATTCACTATGGGAGAATATGTGATGTGAAAATCTGACCCCTCTAAGCTACAACTGAGAAAGATGAGTCCCCGATATATGGGTCCATTTGAGATGGATTGGTGGAGATGGTTGTGTTTAATCTTACCCCCTTAGGATAAAATGATGTGTTGCATGAGTCCGATCTAGAGCACTATGTGAGGTACCCAAGCCAGGTGTTGTGCCCTGAACCTATTCAACTTTTGAAAGGCTGAAAAGTCCTGAGTCACCTATGAGGGTACGATATACCAAGGTAAGAAACAACTCAGATGGAAGAAAATGAGATAATGAAGGTTCTTGGGAAACACCATGGTAAGGGTTAAGCCACATGGGAGTCCTGATGGACATAAGAAGACTTATCCTATCTGTTTGCTTGTTTGATGGAATTTTGAGGGCAAACTTCTCATAAGAGGGGAAGGATGTTACAACCCCAAATTTTGGGTTCCTTTGGTGAGAAATGTAATTTCTCATATTAAAGATATTTGGAAAAATAATGATATAATTTGTTGTGAATAAATGGATTTCTTTTAAAATAGCCTTGTTGTTTGATTTGTGGGCTTTATTAGCTATTGGGCTCAATAACAAGGAAATTCAATTAATTAATAAATAATTAAGAAATCGAGAAAAGAAAGATGTGGAAACCTCTAGAAGGCAAGGAACTTAATCCAAAGGTGGATTTCATGCCACATGGGTTCCTTGGGTTCCAAGGAGTCCAAAAGTTGCAAAGGAAAGGCAATAAGAAAAGAAAATGGTAATTACATATTTCTTTATTAAGAAAGAAATTGAAAACAATGGTAAAATGTGGAAAATAAGTAAAAGAGGTACAATTGAGTTATCCTTAGTGGAATTTCGTATTCCAAGGATTCCTTATGTTAAAAGGAATTCCAATAGGAAAATAGAGGAGAGATAAAGAGAAATCCGTAAAAAGAAAATTAAAAAGGAAAATAAATTGATTAATAAAAAGGGAATATGAGAAATTGACTTTCAAAAGAAGATAAAGGCAAATAGGTTTTCCCTAATATGGGAATCCGTGCCTTTGGGATTACTTGAGGTCCAAGGGACCCAAGATAACAAGATAATGGAAAAAGAAAGAGGAAATATCAATTAATTTGGTTTTATTAATGAATAACTTGCATATAAAGGAAGCACCCTTTTCCTTTGGAATTTGGGTTCCAAATTTGGTACTCGAGTAGATAATGCCAAGATAAAGTTTTCTATAAAATTTGACTGAAAAATATTTAACGAGAGATATATGATTTTCCCCAAGTTTCATTGTTAAACACCCTTTATAACTCGTTTTTAAGAAAATAGATTTGGGGGAGCAATGCCAGCCGTGGATGCCCAACGTGGTCCAGGGGGATCACGAATCCAAGGGTGTCTTCTCATCGCCTACACCAATTCACAGAATGAAACATATAGGAAGAGGAATCCGACTTTCTCCCACTCAGTGCCTTAAACTGATGAACTGATGAGTCCATCATCTTCGGGGGACTGATTCGAAGAATCTGAACCCTATTTGGGAGTGCTTTGGTTGCCGATGGGGAAAATCCCCAATCCAACAGAACTCCTCCGTCGACCCTATATATAGGGGAGTGTTTGTGCAAGCACTGGTTCATCATCTATCTACCCTAGCATCTCTAGAGAGCGCCACAGAACCTGTGGATGAATCCAATTTGTCTAGCAACCCCGACTTTCTCCTCTGCAACCTGTTGATCTCACCGGAAAAACCAACGGCTGGTGGGCAGTGTAGGAACGGAGCCGCCGCCAATTGGAGACCTCATCAGGTTCGTCAGAGGAAGGAGGAGCTTCTTGGACCATCACCGAGCTAGAAGGCGGCGAGGACCTCAGAGTCAAACAAGTAGTTGACCATCAGATCAGAGGAAGGAGCGTCGTGAGGTTGAAGAAGGGACCCCGCAGTTTTACTGTTATGCCCCTCATCTCCTGTTGTTGAGGTAAGAGTAGTTTGGACCTTCGCAAATTAAATCAAAGTAAGGCATGCAGATCTGGAGCCATCAGATCCTGCGTGGTCCAGTGAACCAAGGATCCAGTGCCTACTTTATTTTCTAAAGATAATAGATAATTCAGAAAAGTGATTTACCTTATAAAAATTGTATCTTGAGCTAGGGAACTCAAAAGTGAAAAGTTAATACATGAAAAATGATCAGAAAAATATGAGGAAAATAATAAAAATGGTTTGGACATCTAAATCGGTATACTTTTGCAAAAGTGCATATTTTGGATAGAAAATGTATTAATTTGTGGTAGAAACTCTAATTGTTGATAAAAGATATATTTAATCCTGCAGATAGGTTAATTCGAGCATGTTTAACTTGATTAATGATTAAGATGGTTTTTAACCTATTTTGGATAATAGAATTACAAAGTTTAGGGTTTTTAACTCAATATGTTGATTTATATGTTTAGAAACCCTAAATTAGAGAAAAAGAAAAGAAAAGATATAGTAATATGAAAATTAGGGTTTCCGTGGTCCAAGCATGATATTTAGGACCTTAATGGAAAATAAGACATGATAATTAGGGTTTTGCACTTAGAACTGCTGTTCTAGGGTAAGAATGAGGAAAGTTGTAAAAAGAACCCTAATAAAACCCAATTCCGATTAGAAATCCTAGAAAGCGAATCCAAGTCAATTGAATAGATATATTCTTGATAAAGTGTAGTGAATAGGTTACGTATGCTTTTTAGGAATTTTGTGACTGTTGAACTACTTCTTGGATTACTTGCTTGTTTGGGATTGTTATTAGCTGGTTGAATCTACAAATCAGGTATGTGGTTAATTATGGATAACCGCCTTAGTTTCCCGAGGATTCTCTGGATGGTTAATCACATTGAATGCAAATTATCTATTGGATGTTCATATTTGCAAATCATAAAGTCACTATGATTATCACATTAAAAAATAGAAGTATGTATTCTCGCACCTACATGCCACCCTGATGGATGATACCAAAGGTCAGGCCCAGATGGGTAGACCAATGGACGCCTTGAGTGGTGACCCCAGGCACCAAGCTCGGGAATGAGAAGGTGGCCTATGATATTGCATGACTAGTGGGCACCATGAGTGGTGACCCCCAGTCACCAAGCTCGGGATTGAGAAGGTGGCCTTAAGTCATTGGCAAAGGGCACCCTAAGGTGGGTATGCCAGGGTTAGGGTAAAAGTGGTGGAGAATGTCATACTCAAAAGTGTAAATTGGTTTGTTAATTAATTTGATTGTGATTAGTAAATTGTTAGCCATATTTGCAAGTTTTTGGTTGTTCCCACATACCAGTATATTTCGATATACTGACCGACGTTTTGTTTGTCGGCGTTTTAGGAACAACAGTTGAAAGAACAAACAGTTAAGTGACACATTGTGGAAATAAGAAATAAAGTTCAAGGAGGATTAGATAGAATAATTCAAGCTCTGGATAGATAGATTTCCAAAGTTTTCAAAGGTAAGTAAAGTTTTAATTTTATACCAAATTCCAGTTAGTTAGTAAAATTTCATAATTATTATTGATTATTTGTTGAACCTATGATCATGTTAATTGAATAACGGCTCTGACCTTCGGGTCTCCCTTAATTGGGGGTTACTGGGAGGTGGGGTCGTTACATCTATGCTCACATACTTCATTTAAGTCTCAATTTGGGACCAATATTTTTTTGACTCATACAGTGAATCATAAGGGTCAATTTAGACTGCATTTGTTGTGTTTGATGCTACTAAGTACCAACTAATTTCACATTTTCTACCATAATCTGAGGTTGTTCGTGGCACACAAATGTTGTATGTGATAAAGTGGCAAGGGAATATGGTAGAAAAGTCATTAGAATAACCACAAAATAAGTTATTTTATCTGTTAACATTGAAGTCGAATAACTTCCTCAATTTGATCCATTGTTTTGGCCTTCACCAGTAGTATGTTCAACATCAATAGATAAAGCTAGTCAGTGTAATTAAATATTTTTGACGTATAGTAGTGTTCCTTTTCCTCTTGCATCACGAATTAGAGTTGATTGAATTTGTCTATGTAATCAGGTTGGGTTGTTTGAGAGATGTCCTTTGGGACTACAAAAGATAGGATTTTGTATATTGAGTATTGTGCAAACACCTGGGCATTGACAATATACAATAGAGAGGTTAGTGTTCCCTTTCATAATATTAGTTGCTAGTTTAATATATATTGGGTTCTAATCATTTCCTATTCTGACTTCTTTATGTTCTGTACGACTGCACTTTAGTTGTACCTTGACAAATAGTAACAGTGAGCATATTATTCTGGAGTTTCACTCATACTGTATAAAATGAATATAGGTTCTCGAATTTTTCATTTTATGACTATTTGTTGTGTAAAAGCCAAATCACTATGACTGCATAAAAATGCATTTAGATTCTCTAATTTGTCATTTTATGACTATTTTATGTGTATATGTAATATCTAAAATAGTGTTTGGAAGCTTTAAAAAAAATGTCCATTAGTATACAAGACAAGGTGATGACTCACTGTAATAACTCTTGTGATATCATTTGTTTCAAATTAAGATATTATGTTGAATTGCTTCCATTTTAAACAAATGGAGTGGTTTACAATACTTATAACAAAGGGTGCCTTCTTTTCTCTTATACCCATCTGTCAAGTTTTCTCTTGGCTTTGTGAGAAGTATATTGTTTCTTGTCAATAATCAAATATAAGAAATTATGCCTTATAGCCATCTTTTCAAATCTTCTCTTAAATTTGTGAGAAAGTATATTTTTGTATCTCAATGATCAAATATAAGAAAATATGTGTTGGCTGGATTACTTTGTCTACTTTATGCCACTTACTTTGTTTGCTGTAACCTTCTGTTGGAAAAACATCATAGGTAACAAAACGAAGATAGAGGAAACAAAGTGTAGTCTACATGATGTCTTTTTTGTAGCAAGGAACCTAATTCGTAACAATTCTATTGTATATGGGGGTGGCTCTGCTGAGATCTCTTGCTAGATTACTATAGTAGCTGCTACTGAGAAGACTCCTGCTATTGAGTAGGTCAGTATTAAAAGCCTCCTTTTGTCCCTCTCAATTTAATGATGTTTTCATCCACTCATAGTCACAGGAAAATAAGCATCTTTGCAGAGATCTATCAACGTATCCTTTTTGTTTATTCATCTAAAATCCTACTTCTTTCCAGTATGCTATTAGATCTTTTGCTTAAGCTTTGGAGGCAATCCTGATGACGTTGGCAGAAAATAGTGGTCTCGACCTATTAACACTATAACCGCATTTAACTCTTTGCAAGTGAAGGTATAAATTTATTGCACTTTGCCTTTATCATTCTCTTTTATTGTTTGTTTGTCACTTGTAGATGAAATACTACATTAGATATGTGAATTTGGTAGGAGTGAGAGATGTGGAAGAGTGCTTACATAAAGAGGGAAAGTACAAGTTTCCTCATAGGCCCTAAACACAAACACTAAACTATCAAGAACTCAATTCTGTATGGACAAGCCCCTAGGTTGGAAACTTAAAATCTAGTAACTAAATCTAATTGAGGTTACCAAAGATAGGAACCTATTAATATATTCTACAAATAACATAAATTTTTAAACTAAAATGTGACTTTTTTTCCAAATTAACTCATGTGTAATCAGTGATCTCATCTTTAGATCATAAGGCAAATTTGATGATTGAAACCAAGCATGTGAAAGAACATCAATGTGGGTCATGTTTGTCCAAATGTTGATCTAATCATCTACAAAGTTTTGCTGATTTTGTGGATGTCGTAGCCTGGAAAGTCTATGCTCACACATTTCATGTTGGTCTCAGTTTTGGACCAACATTTTCTGGACTTTGACAAAGTTGGTTCAACACTATAGTGTTTTGTCTAAATATTGACTAAGATGTCAACTTTCTGCCAAATCTGCTGAAGTAATGCAAAAGTTGGCACGAGACATACCAACTCTATAAAAATGGCATGCTATTAAATTTTCATGCATCAAAGTGCCTTAAACTTGGATTCCAACAGTAGTTGGGAGTGCCTTGACATGGATGCCAACAATAGTTGTGTCTTTCACACTCATCCAAGTTGAAGTTCTGTGTTGTGGCTGTAGCTTTATAATGCATCAAAATCTAGTATAGATCCGAAATTGTGATTGTCAAAACTGGAGTCTGCACTCATGACATCTGCATCTAGCATAAAATTCAGCATCCAATACATGAATTTACAGTGAAGTAGACCAACACTTTCACAACTATCAATAAACTCTGAATATTATGTAAGGCTGTAACTTCATCATCTAGTGGCTTGTAAAATATTTTCAATGCATGTGAACTAGAACTTTGATATGTGCTCATGATATTACTGAATCAAGAACTAGATTAATGTTGAAATTAGCCTCTAGTGTTTGATCTAGTTATGTAGCCTGCCAAAGTGCTGAACTTGATTTGCTATTGGTGTTGACTCCACATTCAGCTTAAGATAGGCCTTGGCTTTATACTCCATTGCAAACTCTATAATGGACTAATAAGGTATTACGTTGTAAGGAACTTTATTCCTATAACTAGTAAGTTATACATATATTTATCAGTATACTCTAGAATACTGGTCAAGACGTCAAGGCGGCACGATGTTTAGGAAGAGAGCCTTATGACTAGTGGTGACTAAGTGTGTCTTAGATGGATTTATAAAAGCTAAAATATTAGTACAATTATCCTATAACATACATATATTTCATGTATTTCAAAAAAAAAATCTCCTTTTGTATACAATTATTTCACAATTATGTGTAATTAAGTAAATAAACTCATGGTTAACCCAATTACATACACATGTATTTTGGTTAGAGATCATGAAAATTTTCATTTCTAAAATTTTTTACTTAGCATTGCCAAAACAAGAAAAAGATAGTTCCAAATAATATAAGAGATTGAGATTTAGTACATTAATAAAGATTAATCTATTGCTAAGTATTGCCTGTTTTTCATAATATAGCCATTAAACGTGAATTGGACATAAGGTAACAAGGAAAAATCCAAAAATCTAGGAGTTGCTTATTAATAATAAAATAATCATAATAAAATGGATATACATATAAACAAATCCAATGAAAATACAATTTGATTATACAAATAATAATAGAATCCATGGTCCACCTAGGAAAGTGGCGCCTACCCATCTCAGCAACTAGGCTCCCAAGTCTTGGAGGTCACCGCCTAGCGGCCTAGAAAACTATGTTTCCTGGTCTAAAGGTACCCAAAATTTTCAATGAAGTATTTAATTAGGTTTATTAATCCATTCACATAACAACTTAAATGAAAAATCGTATAATTCACTATTCTAAGAGACATCTACTACACTATTGTCGATAATTTGATATATGATTTTGGAGAGTCTATTGATCATGATTTATGATTAGAGAAACCCGAACTTGATGTGGTTTCTATTTGTATAATACAAAATATAATTGATTAACCATGAAATAGGAAAATAAATAATCTGGTTCATGTTACATGGAGCATTTTTTTTGAAGCTAGTGTCTGGTTTTGATGACTTAATAATTGCAATTCCAATAAAACTACTGAAATTAAAGCACCATTATATAACTGAACTTAAATTGCAGATCTGGCTCTCTACCTTAACTTTGACTAAAGTCACCAAACATTTATCTCTACCTATTGGCAAAAATCATGCTTGTTAGAATCTAATAAAATATGGTCGAACTAAAGTACTGGGAAGTATAGTCTAGTAACTAGCCACATGATCTTGACAAGGCTGTGATATACTTGCACATCAATGTAATGAATATCCGATGCATAGATGTAATCTTGATGCAAAAATTGAAATCATACAATGTTAGCTATTGGTGCAAAAATTTATATTCTTCAATATTCGATATAGTTTACCAGAGAAAAAAAATCTATTTTAGTATTTAGTTGACATTAAAATGTTGAACTATTGCACTGCATGTTACATGCAGTGAATCATAAGGGTCAATTTTGGTTGTAGTTGTTGTATTTGATGCTATGTATGTGTACCAATTAATTTCTCATTTTCTACCTTAAATCTGAGGCATTTAGTGGCACACAAATGTTGTATATGATACAGTGGTAAGGGAATCTGGAGGAAAAGATGTTCAAATAATCATAGGAAAATGTTATTTTAGCCGTTTATGATTAAGTGGTCTAACTTTCTTAATTTGGTCCATTGTTATTTTAACTATTTATGAGAGATGTTGTCTGGGACTACAACATATAAGATGATGTATATTAACTCTAGGGATACGACCATATTCATTAGAGGGGTTAAAGTGCCCTTTCACAATATTACTTACTAGTTTAACATATATTGGTTGCTAGTTGTACATTTGCAAAAGGATAGATGTTAGATTTACTTGTGCATCATTTGCTATTCTAACCTCTTTATGTTCTATATAACTGCACTTTAGCTGTACCTTGACAAACACCAACTGTAAGCATATTATTATGGAGTATCACTGCTACTGCATTAAATGCATATAGCATCTCCAATTTGTCATTTTATGATTTTTTTTACAAAAAAAACCAGAATAGTGTTTGAAAGCTTAACAAAAAAAGGCTGTTAGTATACAAGACAAGGTGATGACTCACTGTAATCACTCTTGTGACATCCTTTGTTTCAAATGAAGATATTATGCTGCATTTTCTGCCATTTTAAACAAATGGAGTGGTTTACAATCCTTATAACAAAGGGTGCCTTCTTTACTTCTCTTATAGCCATCTTTCAAGTCTTCTCTTAGCTTTATGAGAAATATATTATTGTATCTCTATAATCAAATATAAGAAATTTTGTCTTATAGCCATCTTTTCAAGTCTTCTCTTATCTTTGTGAGAAGCATATTTTTGAACCTCAATGATCAAATATAAGAAATTATGTGTTGGCTGGATAATTGTCTCTTCTTTATGCCACTTACTTTTTTTGTTGTAACCTTATGTCGAAAACATCACATATAGAAAAATGACGATAGAGGAAATAACATGTAGTCTGCATGATGCCTTTTGTGTGGCAAGGAACCTAATATGTAAAATTCTATTATATATGGAGGTGGCTCTGTTGAGATCTCTTTTCTTTGATAGCAGTCGAAGTTGATGCTGACAACTTCTGGTGTTGAGCAGGTCAGCATTAAAGGTCTCCTTTTCTCCCTTTCAATTGAATGGTTTTTTAATCCACTCATAGTCACTAGTAAATAATAATGTTTGTAGAGTTCTATCTATGGGTCCTTTCTATTTGTTCAACTCAAAACCTTCTTTCTTGCAATATGCTATTGCTATTCGATCCTTTGATAAAGCTTTGGAGGTAGTCGCCTCTCACTTATTGACACTCTTAACTGCCGTTAAGCCTTGGCAGTTGAAGGTATACATTTTATGCACTTTGCCTTTCCCATTCTCTATTTTTGTTTGTTTTTCACTTGTAGATGAAATACTACATAAAGATATACAAATTTGTAGGAGTGAGTGATGTGGAAGAGTTCTTCTATAGGAAAGTACATGTTTCCTCATGGACCCTAAACACCAGCACCTAACCACTGTATTGAAAAATGTTCTGAGCGGCCGCTTAATCGGTTAAGAGCTCCAGCCGTTTAATATTGTTGTTGAGCACCCACACAAAAAATGGCCATTTTTTGCCACTTAACGTGTTTTTTCCCCGTTTTTGCCCGTTTTCCCCTATTTTTTCCCTTTTTCCCGTTTTTGTAAAATACTTGTTTTAAACCTCTAACATGAAGTAAATTATATTATTCAAGTATTATTGACTATAATATATTAAACTTATATACATTTAATGTTCTATAATAAGCCATACTTCTAATTTAGAATGCATAAACTGTATGTAAGTTGTGATTATAGGTATTGATGTAATGTATACAAGTAAATTACATGTAGGTATCATCTAAGCTAGAATGTATTTGGTTAAAGATATTGTTGTAATGTATGACTAACTGATAATATGTAAAGATAAAAATAATTTAGTAAGGTATCAATGATAAGTATATCATTTACTGTTTAGCTACATCAACATGTGATGGAAATTTTTGATGTATCATGTATGTAGGATGTTTTATCCATGACAAGTCTACTGTTTACTATATTATAGCTACAATCATTGTTTTATAGCTGTGTTATAAACTAATTGGGTGTTTTATATTATTAAATAGTCTTTATGTATATATATAAAGTTCCATAAAGTATAGTATTATATACATATACGTGTAATTTTTTATAAATTTAAATAGAAAACTAAAACCCATTATCACCCGCTTACTACTTAACCAGTTACAAGGTGTTGTTTGCACACTCACTGCTTAACATTTTTAAAAACATTGCACCTAACTAACAAGAACTCAACTATACATGGGCAACGCCGTAGGCCGGCTATAAAGACTTAATGACAATGCAACTTGACATGCAGTAAATAAATCTATACCAAAGAATATTTAACTCATGCAGAGAAGTCCAAATATTAAATATTCGTTAATATTAGGCTAAGACTTAATTTTTCCATATCAACTCGTCTTGAGGTCATTAGGAAAATTTGGTGATTGAAACCAACCATGTGAAAACAATAGAGTGAACTAGTAACTTAAGAAAATTTGATGATTGAAACCAAGCATATGAAAACAATAGAGTGAACTAATAACTTAGATGTGATACAAAATAATAGTACAGTCTGAATTGCATAAATTAATATAGGTAATACCTCAAGAGAGTATGACAAGATTGAAAATAGTTGACTTCACTTTCTCTTTCCTATTAATTGATTTGATATAGAAAATTCTTTGTTGTCATCGAGAGTCCTTTCAATTTATTGTCATTAGAAGAGAAATAAAGGATTTAATGTCGAGTTCAGTTTTTTTTAGAAAAGTACAAAAGTGAGATATAATATATTAGAAGTTTAAAAGAAATCTTGAAATTTGAATGTACTTTTACTGTGTATTTATGTTTTATTGATGAAACTTTTTTAAGGGGGGGGGGAATTATTATGACCACGTCTGAGGTTAATTGGTAAACTAGGGCATACCTAGATAGATTGTGTGTGGATTTATACAAGGAAAACAACGACAAAGAAAGCATGCCATTATAACATGGATGCCCAAATTATAAGCCATACTTTATTAATTCATTTGTATATTCCTTATTTGCCTTATACGAACTCAGAGTTTATTGGGAAAAGTCCAAATATTAATTATTGGCAATATGTACCCATTATTACCATCCTATTAAGGTTAAGGGTGACAAGGGAACTATCTTCTACATTGCAACATTTCTAATATTTCCATGAAGTCAAACAAGGCATCTAATGTCATCTATACCCACCATGTCTCCATGCTAGGGCATAAATTATACCTTTCTTGGTCTTATCCTAGAAGTATACTCATTGGTGCCTAATTCAAGGATATTATAGTTTCAGGGATAAGGAAGGCATGTTTCAATATGTTACATCCATCACCAATCCTTTGGGTTACATCAACCCCCAGAAGAAAGAAATCAAAAGAACCTCATGAGTATGTTAAATCCATCACCAATCCTTTGGGTTACATCAACCTCGGGAGAAAGAAATTAGAGGAATCCCATGAGTCCAAGATGTTACATTAACCCTGAGCACAGAAATAGAAGGATTTAAGAATGGGCTAGAAACAATAATGAACATCATGTAGCAAAAAGTGGAGCAGTTCAAGGTTTGTTTGAAGATATACATGTCATTATATTTTCCATTATGTATTATTTTATTTACCATATGTATATAGTTACCCTATCCTAAGGCTACGAAGGTATGGGACTCACTATTCCTGACCCCATTGACACTACACGTAAGATCCAAACCTCATCATAACCTTCAACCACCATTTCTACACTCTTTTATTCATTTTCTCCCATCAAAATTTATTATGGACTTCAATACACATTCATGCCCATGTCTTTCAAAATGTAAATAGTTGAGGATTTACCACGTCAACTACATGGAGGAAGAACAAGTATGGGGAGGAGTCCAAGTAAGATCTAGAACTAATCTTAGTTTATGTCCTTCTCTATTTTCAAAATTCTACATACCCACTGATAGCCTTGACAACTTACATAAATTGCTACTCTTACCCCCTACCAATCCACTTGAGATCCACACCTCTATATAGCTTTCCATTGCCCATTTGAGTTGACATGTTGGTGGGGTTGTTGCATAAAGCTCATGGAGCAAGATTGAAGAAATAGAGGAGTCAATTGGGATGAAGAACATGCATTCTATGATTGATAATTCTATTATTATTATTTGTCTCTCAAATATAAATACCTTCTCAAAATCTATACAAGGTTCAAAACTAATCTCACTTAGTCCCTCATCCACTCGACTCTGTATATACACATCCTCATAACCTTTCACCTCATTTCCCTTATTGTTTGTTAACACGACGTTAATCTGGTGTTGCATTTTTCTTTTTGGAAGTCTCCATATGCAATAAGAATGAGTAAATAATAAGTTTTTATATAGTTGTACTTTCTCAAAAACAAATTGAAATTACTAGGATATGGATCACACACAACTTATACAGTGAGAAATTTTCTTAGATTATTGTTGGCACCCAATTTTGGTTAGCCAATGGGAATAATCAAATTAGCTATCTAGCCAATGATGGATTGAATCTAATGATTCTATAGTTTTCAAAATTTTCACCTATTTGCCACACTTTGAGGGTTTATAAGCATAATTTGACCACTAATTGTGCTTTTCTGTAGACTTTTTTCATATATTACCCAATTGAATTCCTAAAATATTCAATTTCAAATATAGTTGTAATGTCAATTGTTGTATCATCTCTCTTTAAAAAACAACACTATTACTTTAATGGAAAATATATTCAATTTAAAGTCAATATCTATTTTATCAAGAAAAGTGAAGAGAGAATGACTTGTCTCTCAAGTTTTCATCTCTCACCTTCTCTTCCCTTATTATGGAAACTTTATTGATTGAAGATACAATCTCACAATCAAAAATAGATGTTTGAAAACTTAGATAGGTGATAACAATAGAAGGAATAAAGCTGCTGCCATCTTGCGAGTAGAGATGGATTTGCTCTCACTAGTACATAACCGACCTTTAGTGTTGGTTATTTAAGGACTTTAGTGTCAGTTTTAATGCGAAACCTATGTGGGCACCGCTAAAAGGCAAATCGTTAAGCGTCAGTTTTTAAACCGACGCCACAACCCTTCGTGCGCCACTGAAAACGCACCAACAGGGGTATAGGGGTCGGTTATTAGTTTTGAAACCGACGTCATAAACCTTCACGCCATAGAAAGGGCGCCATCTGGGGCACTATCAATGTCAGTTATTAGTGATAACTGACGCCATCTCACGCACTGCCACGATCGTGCTGGCCAGCACGACCGTGTTGTCTGGCCCGCTGCCACGGCCGTGCTGGCCAGTACGGCCGTAGTGTCAGGCCCGCTACCACGACCGTGCTGGCTAGCACGGCCGTGGTGTCTGGCCTCATTAGGAAAATCGACGTCAGTTACTAGTAGGGCAACCAATGCCAGAACCATCAGCGTCGGTTTATTATTGATAACCGACGCCACGTCACATGCATTAGGCGTCAGTTATAATTATTTATCCTACGCTGTAATCATTTGTCATCGGTTTTAAACAAATAACCGATGCCTATTGTATATTTTTTTGTTATTAGTCTGTAGGCGTGCTGTGGCTGGTCGCAGGATGAGAAATCTGTAGTTCATTTATGAACTGCAAGTTTTACGACATCAATTGATATCAGCCAACAATAGGCCACAAACCTGCAAAATTAATAACATTAATTTTCACACATTTAGCAACTTGCAGTTCCATTTGATTTTCACACATGTAGAAACATTCATGTAGCAATTTGCAGTTCCATTCATTTTCACATTCACACATGTAGAAACATTCATATAGCAACCAGCGGTTTCATTCATTTTCACATTCACACATGTATAAATATTCAGACACATGTAGAAATATTCAGACATGTAGAAACATTCACGCATATTACAATTCAGAAATTCATTTACAAAATATCATTCTTTAGTAATTATTCTCTATCAACATCCCAATTATATTTTAAAAACACCACTACTTGTATGGCTTTTGCCCATTCTTCTCTTACATCATTTAATTCTTCCGTCGTATAGGGAGCATGTACATTTAGTAAGGCCTTTCCTATAGTGTGGTCAGTTTTAAACACCTACAAAGAGAATGATGTATATATATAATTAATAATATATAAATAAGATTGATATATTTCATATTATCGCTACTACAGAAATGGCTTATAACATCACTTTTAAAGGTGTCGGTTGCATAAATACACCGAAACATAAACAATAAAGTGTCGGTTTATAAAATAAACTAACATCAATCTATGAAGGGCGACCAGACACGGGTATCGCTTTTATTCAGTGTCGGTTCCTTAATAACAAACCGATGCCGAAAATTAACCGCCAAATCCAAAATTTCCAGCGAAAAAAATTTCCTCCAAAATTTAACATATGGCGTCGGTCATTAACTAATAAATCGACGACTAAAGGTTATTAGCAAAACATAAATTGGGCACATTTTGATCGTCGGTTTTATAATAATGACCGACACTTATGGGTTTTCCCGCATTGTTCGTGGGAAATTTTTCACACCCTTTGAGCGTCGGATTTTAAAAAAAACCGATGACTATTGTCATTAATCGAGAACAAAATTTTTAATCGACATATGTAGATAGACGTTAGTTTTTTTCTAGTTAAAACCGACGATTATCATTGAGAACAGGTGTCGGTTTTTGTGGTTAACTGACACCTTTAGTTTTATGTGTCGGTTTTGTTGAATAACTGACACCGAATGTTAACTTAATAGCACGCGAGCGAGCCCGACTCTTCCCCTTTCTCTCTGTGTTGCAATCGGCTTAGGGTCTGGTGATTTCGGTGAGCAAGCAGACTCCCTCCGCGCCGTTTCCCACCACCGCCGTTCTCCTTGCTCGCTGCCTCCGTTCTTCTTGCTCGCCGTTGACCACCTGCTGCTCGCCGCTTGCTGGTCTCTGCTCCTCTCCCGCCGTCGCTCACTGCTCCAGCGGCATGGTCTCCTGATCTCCAGCGGCCTACTCTCTTGCTGCTTCGACGCCTCCGACGGCCTGCTCTCTTACTGCTCCGGCCAACTCTGGTGGCCTGCTCTCTAACTGCTCTAACTCCGACGCCGCCTTGCTGCTGCCTTCCACCGCCGCCACTACTTCCGTCGCTGCTCTGGCCAATCAAAGGTAATGGAACCATCTCCGTTTCTACGTGTGTGCTATGTGTGTGACCTGTAGGAGTACCTTATAGTCTGGTCTCCATCTCTGTTTCTATTGTGGTTGATCCACTGGTATCTATGTGTGTGCTATTGCAACTAGGAGTACCGTACAGTCTGGTCTCCATCTTCATTTATTATATCCAATGTTGATTTCTGTAGGGTTCTTGTCTGACCCGACTCTAGTATTGGTGTCATTTTTACTTGATTAGTCCTTTAATACATTGTTAAGAGTGGATTTGTTGTCTACCTGCATGGGAGTTGTGATCTTGAATCAATATATATTTTTCCAGAGTATTTTAGACATGACTTTGTGCCTAATATTAGATCCTCTAAGGGAGTGTTTATTTAAATGGAGCATTGTATATGAAATAAAATATGATTGTCTAGTATTTTTTCAATGATCACTTCCATTACGGTTCAGGAGCTCTCCGGCCTTCTGCCTAGCTACTCCAGAGCTCACCGCCTGCTCCAAAGCTCACTGGCCTTCTACCTGCTCCAGAGATCACCACTCATTGGCTTCCTGCTCCAGAGCTCACCGCCTATTGCCCTCTCACCGCCGCCCTTCTCCCTCCTCCTTGCTCGCTTGCTGGCTGGCTGCCTGCTCACCGCTCTTCCACACTCGCATGCCCGCTCGGCCTACCCGGTCGGCTTCCACGTGCACCCATCTGTCTCGCCCTCTCTCCCTGCTCCAGGGCAAGACGCCCAACTGGGCTCAAACAGAGGTAAACATCCCCAAAAACCCTCTGCCTCGCCCTCTCTCCCAGCTCCAGAGCAAGACGCTCTAATTTGTATTTACTTATATACTGATTTGTATTTACTTATCTACTCATTCGTTCATGTAATGATTTTTTATTCATCACATTATTTAAATTTAGGGTTTTATATTTATTCATCTACTTTTTAAAATTATTTAATCATCTCTTGATTTATATTTGTTTATCAACTGAGATGTACTTTTTTTATCTATTTCTTTGTATTTGTTTATCTACTGATTATATTTATTTATCTAATGTTTTGAGTTTACTTATTTAGATGTTGCTATTGTAAATCAACCTAGGATATGAATAAATCTTGTGCTTGCATATATTTGTGCTTCTAATCCTCATGCTTGACCTAATTCAGTAAACCCTAGGAATTGATAGTATAAATGCATCTAAACATTCATAAGCTATTAATGTTGATTAATTTATGAAGCAATTGATATGTTGTTATGGCTGTCCACAAGTGTTTTTATAAGAAATTGTGTGTTGAATGGGGTTGTGAACAAGGAACTGGTGTTGTATTTGTTAGCCTAGAAACCCATCCAAGATTTACTCATTAGGGGTAAATCTTGGATAGTCCCCAGTTTGGGACTGTTTATTGAAAACCTAATCTCACTTAGGATGTAAGTGTATAATGTGTATTAGTTTTCAAGAAAATTTCGGCAGCTTTTCCCCATTTGTTCTCTAAGTACATATGTACTTGGAAACAACGGGGAAATGCTGTCGAAATTTTCTTGAAAACCCAATACACATTATACACTTACTAGTGAGATTAGGTGTTCAAGAATGGGATAGGTGGTACACATTTATTATATATAAGAATGACATCACTTGTATAAACCCTAAAGTTTTAACCATAAACTCTAATCTGTTTACCCTAGACCCTAATCTTGTTGTAATATATACTTATTTTCTCTTTGATCATAGAATGGATAGATCATGGATGTCCATTCACAATTGCTGTACCCCAGAGTTTATTTCTGGTCTTGATCAGTTTATTAGATTTGTCGAGGAACATAGGAAACAACCTGGAGATAGGTTCTACTATCCATGTAGGCATTGCGGTAACAACTTGAAAGTCAGTACTGATGACGAAATTAGAAGTCATGTCATGTGCAACAGGATTGTACAAGGCTATACAGAATGACACCGGCATGGAGAGATTTCAAACTTGAAACCAGTGGATGTCGATAGCAGTGCTTGTGTGGAAGAAGAAATTGCCTCCGATGATGTAGATGTGAATGAACCAGTTCCAGTAGACATCATTGATGCGATGCTGGATAGTTGTGGGATAGAGCACACTGATCCACCTCCCATGTTTAGAAACATTGTGCATGATGCTGAGATACCATTATATATGGGTTTTAAGTTTACGAAGCTTAGCGCTGTGTTGAGATTGTATAAAATGAAAGCTAACAATCGATGGAGTGACAAAAGCTTCACATCATTGTTGTCTTTGTTGAAAGAAATTCTTCCTGAAGGAAACGAGCTGCCGATCTCAACATACCAGTTAAAGAAATTGTTGTGCCCAATGGGAATGGAGGCCAAGAAGATACACGCATGCAAGAATGATTGTGTATTATTTCAAAAGGACTACGTGGATTTGAAAGATTGTCCGAAATGTGGTGCGTCAAGGTATAAATTGATGACTTCGGGGGAGTCCAAAATTGGTTCTCCCGCCAAGGTGATGTGGTATCTACCTATAATACCATGGTTTCAACGCTTGTTTGCCAATCCTATAGATGCGAAGAATTTGAGGTGGCATGTAGATGTTAAGAAAAATAATGATGGGAACCTACGACATGTGTCTGATTCCCCACAGTGGAAGAAGATTGATTTATTGTACCCTGAATTCGGTGAAGAGGATAGGAATCTAAGACTTGGGCTTTGTACAGATGGGATGAATCCATACGGGACATTGAGCAGCCAACATAGCACTTGGCCAGTCATGCTTATTATATACAATCTTACTCCCTGGTTGTGTATGAAAAATTAGTACGTTATGTTGTCGTTGTTGATATCGGGCCCTAAACAACCTGGAAATGATATTGATGTTTATCTTGAACCTCTGATTGATGACTTAAAGAAACTCTGGGGTGAAGGTGTGATGACCTATGATGCTTCACGAAGAGAGACATTTTGTTTGCACGCTATATTGTTTTTTACTGTGAATGACTTTCCAACATATGGGAATTTGTCTGGATATAGTGTCAAAGGATCTAAAGCGCGTCCTATATGTGAGGAGAACACTGATTCAATATGACTAAGACATGGCGGCAAGACTGTATATCTTGCTCATCGAAGGTTTCTTCCAAAATTTCCTCTGTATCATAGGTTGCGCAGAGCATTCAATGGATGGAATGAGGAACGTAGTGCACCTAAACCTATATCAGGGGAGGATGTTTATGAAAGAGTGAAAGACATCACCAATGAATTTGGTAAGATATCACAATGTAATATGGCCACAAGGAGTGACAAGTCTTTATTCAAGAAGAAGTCTATATTTTGGGATCTTCCTTATTGGAGTTCTTTGACAGTCAGGCATTGTATCGATGTCATGCACGTTGAGAAAAATGTATGTGATAGCGTCATCGGTACTCTGTTGAATATACCAGGTAAGACTAAAGATGGGATAAAATCCAGAATGGACCTACGTGAAATGGGAATAAGGATAGAATTAACAGAAGTAGTTAGTAGCGATCAAAGAACATACTTACCTCCTGCTTGTTACACGTTGTCTAGAAAGGAGAAGAAAGCATTTTGTGAATGCTTGGTAAATGTTAAGGTGCCATAGGTTTACTCATCCAACATCCATATATTGGTATCAATGAAAGATCTGAAGTTGATAGGTCTTAAATCTCATGATTGTCACATTCTAATGCAACAAATATTTCCTGTGGCAATTAAATCTATATTTCCGAAGAATGTAAGGTTTGCAATCACCAGATTTTGTTTCTTTTTCAACAGTCTGTACAACAAAGTTATTGACCCTGATACTCTCGATAATTTGCAAAGAGAAGTGGTTGTAACCCTATGTCAGCTTGAGATGTATTTTCCTCCGTCATTCTTTGATATCATGGTACATCTTGTTGTCCACTTGACTAGGGAAGTGAAAATGTTGGGACCAGTTTTCTTGCATTGGATGTATCCCTTTGAACGATACATGAGCATTTTTAAAGGTGATGTTCAAAACCGTTATCAGCCTAAAGGGAGTATTATTGAGGGTTATGTGGCGAGAGAGGTTATGGATTTATGTAATGACTTTCTAAGTGGTAATGACGCTCCCGTGAATGACAAGAATATTGAGGAGCATTTTGGAAAAGGAGTTTTGGGTTCACGGGTGAAAGTAATCAGCCATGAGCAGTTGGAGCAAGGTCACTTGTATATTCTGTACAACATCGACGAAGTGAGTGTTTATATCGAGGAACATACCAATTTCATCAAGAGACAATATCCTCGATCCAATTCAATGTGGCTTGCTAGAGAGAATAACAAGACATTTATTAAGTGGTTTGAAGATAAAGTCTTACATCAACTATCTCAAACACCAGATAATGTTATTGAAACCATCAAATGCCTCGCCTTTAAACCAAAATTGAATGTTATGTCTTATGAAGGGTTTGACATAAATGGTTTCTCATATTACACAAAGCGTCAAGATGATAAGAGTGTCGTCCAAAACAACGGGGTCACCCTTCAAGCATCTTCCTTGTTTTTTGCATGTGCAAAGGATAAAAGTCCACATGAAGCTAAAATGTCATATTACAGTGTCATTGAAGACATATGGGAGTTTGACTATGTAGATTTCAGAATTCCTCTCTTTAAATGTAATTGGGTTGACAACAATAAAGGAGTTATAGTGGATCAATTGGGTTTCACGTTAGTGAACTTTGAAAAGATTGGCGAGAAGGGTGAACCATTCATATTGGCATCACAGGAAAAACAAGTATTTTATACCGATGATCCTGCAAATGATAAATGGTCGGTTGTTCTTCATGGTTAAAGACAGTTCATTGAAGATCCTATAGATGAAGAAGAGTACTATGATAAGTATGATGACTCTAATCCATTCCCAGTTGGGTTGCCAACACCACCAAACATTGAAGCTGGGGATCACAATGACTTGTATGTTTGCGGTGATCATAATGAAGGATTGTTAATTGATAAAAGATCACAATATTAGAGGCATGGATATTTATATTTTTATTATGTTCCCATGATGACCATGCTGATGATCACCGTGAGGGTGAGGACGTGCTTGCACCACCTGACAATGTAAGTTTTAAGAATATATCCCTGAGGTTTCTATCTATATGTTCATTTATAATTATATTATGTAAGTGTGTTTTTTATCAAATTTTTAGGATACTAGTTAATAGCAATTCTATTTAATTCGCAGGCATTCTCCAAAGACTACAAGCTATGCAGGACGGCCATGACATAGCTATGCAGGACATCGACATTACATTGTAAATCCAAAGTGCAACAGTCGGAGAGAAAGCAAGCATCCCACACTAAGGTCATATAGATATATAGTGGGACTAAGATGACGATCCCACCTGCTAAAACAGGTTACCGACAACTACATGTTACAACTGGGAGGTCGTGATTCAACAACCATATGCATTAGTAGGAGGACAAACCGATTTCACCACAAGTTAACATTGAAGAAGGTCTACTAACCTACACTGAGCTAAACAAGTTTATCAGTACTAGCCTAAGGAACAAGTACCATTCGTCGAGACAATGACGGTCGTGGAAGCTTAGTGGACACTACACATTCAACTGGCCAGTGGCCACTAAGCTTCCACGACCGTCATTGTCCCGACGAACGGTACTTGTGCCTCAGGCCAGTAATGATAAACTTGTTTAGCTCAGTGTAGGTTAGTAGACCTTCTTCAATGTTAACTCATGGTGAAATCTGTTTGTCCTCCTACTAATGCATACGGTTGCTGAATCACGACCTCCCAGTCATAACATGTAGTTGTCGGTAACCTGTTTTAGCAGGTGGGATCGTCACCTTAGTCCCACTATATATGTACTAAGCTAGTGTTGTACGTAAATTCGGCATTGTTGTTGTTATGCACTATATATGTGTTAGTCTGTCATGTTGTTATATGAATCTGAAACACTTGTGCGTGCTGCACTTTATGTATTGTATCTGTATCATGCTTCTCTTCGTTGTGGCTTCTTTTGCTGTTTCATGGCTCTTCAATATGATTTTGTTGACAATGATGACAATGATGACAATGATGAATAAAGAATAACTTTGTTCTCATAATTAATTTTGTATGAATATGACTGATTTTTTATGAATTTCCATATGTGTGTGAAAATCATCAATACATGAATGTTTCTACATGTGTCTGAATGTGAAAAGAGATGAAATAAATGGAACTGCAGGTTGCTACTGGTTTCTACATGCGTGTGATGAAAAAAAATAATATGAATTAAATGTTTTTATACACGAGTGTGAATCACATATATATAATATTGTCCATCATGTTAATTTTACAGGTTTTTGGCATGTTGTTGGCTATATCAATGGATGTCGTAAAACCTACAGTTCAATTTTCTCATCATGCGACCAGCCACAATAGGTCTGCAGACTGACAGAAGAAAAAACATAGGCGTCGGTTATTTGAACAAAACCGACACCTATGATATACGGCGGCAGTTTTCCACCTAAAACTGACGTCTATGTGACCAGGTACCACGGTCGTGCTGGGAAGCACGACCGTGGTGGCAGACAGGGGATAGGACGTCGGTTATTATCACAAAACTGACGTCGGTTCAGATGATGTGGCGTCGGTTTCTCTTAGAAAACCGACACCTATAATCCCTTTGCTAGCGTGTTTTGGTGGCGGGAAGAGTTTTGGCGGCAGTTGTCTAGTAAACAACTGATTCCTATAGTCTGCGGGAAGAGTTTGGGCGTCGGTTTTTACTAAACAACCGAAGCATATAGTCCCTTTGCTAGCGTATTTTCAATGGCGAAAAAGGTTTTGGCATCGGTTGGGATCTGACGCTGAAGGTGTCCCCCTTTAGCGATGCCCACTTGGGTGTCACTTTGAAACCGACACTAAAGAGCTTAAATAACCGACGCTAAAAGGCTTTTATGTAGTAGTTAATGAGACTATATATAATACCTCAGGAATGATATCGATGTCCACTGCGGCATATTTGATAATCATGTGTATAAATCACATCATATAGTATGCACATGCCCATCCGTTGTCTTGTGTAGCACACTATAAATTGAAACATACAAAATATTAAAAAAATACAACTAATTAAGAATTGTTCACATAAATAATATATACATTGCAGTCGGGAACTTACTTCTACGTTCTTCTAAATTATTGGCTGGTTCTTTTTTCTAGGGACCTTTCCTCCAGCCTTTTTGAACTCATCTAAACCCCTACATGTTAATGTAACACAGTACATTGCATAATTAAATAGTAATGTAATAACATATGTTAACAAATATGAAAATGAAATATTTCTCACCAGAATAATGCAATTTTCATTGTGTGTCCATATTTTGAATTCAATTTAATCCCCTTAGGATCTAGATAATAGATAGTGAATGTCTCAGGGATAATAACTAGTAACTCCCAATGCATACCCCTAGAGGTAAAAAAGTAAAAAATTAATAACTCAAAATCCATAATAAAAATGTAATTTTCTTAAGTCCAAATTATAAGCAAAGTAAACTTACTCCACATTGAATGGAGCTATTATCATCGTCTTGTTATTTTGAGAAAAATTTGTAAAAGAATCACAACAATATTGTTGAACTGACGAAGGGTCTTTAGCTACTGGACTAATCAAAGATGGAATAAAAAATCCTACATCCTCGAATGAAAAATCTGCACATATCTTGTCTAAGTAGCTGCAAAACATGTATTACGTATGCATTAATATATAAGAAACTAGATCACCAGATCCTACACAAGGTATATGGATGTATAAAGAAGATCTCACCTTATCCATATCTCTATCACAGATGTATTCAGCCAATCATATTGAAATAACTCCAAAATATCTTGTATAAATAGTTTGTTTTCGTATGATTGACCTGCAACATCCACATCTATAGAAATAGTTATAGGGCAATTTATATCATGTTTGCCTAGACATATTGACATACCCCTACAATTAGGACTTAACGGGACAGGTAGGTCCTGTGGAACCCAACTTGGTAATGTAGGAGGTGGAGGTGGAGGCCTAGATGCTCTTGGTGTCTTCTTTTTTAACCTCTCTCTCTATATAATTTTAGATCAATTGACATCATATACACACACTAATAATTTAACATAATGTAAATTTACCATACAATTTCAGTATAGAGGACATCCACTTTTGGCCACAATATCACTCCGCCTTCTGTCTCACCAAGCGTTTCACAATCTGGGTGGACATATGGAAATGGAAGATCCAACCACTTGGGGAATATACGTAGAGGGCTCACACGAACACAACCAGCTGGTAATGGAGACCCATGAAACATTTCCCCTGGTAGGGATGGGTAAGCCGATGCCTCTGCAACGACATATTCTTTACTTTTTAGACGAAATGGCTTCAACCCCTACAAATTTGTGTAAAGAATGTTATATACATATATACATATCTTCTTGAAAACATATCATCTTGAAAAGACTAGTTACTATGTCATAAAAATACTTACAGCAGATGTGCTACGTGGTGGGTCTACAAGATTACTCCCAACCTCTACAGTAGGAGTAGAGTGGGACGCCATAGGTACTGTCTGTTGAGTGGCAGTCAGAGATGCCTGCTACTTGCTCATTGCTTCATGGAGTGTCTTATCAACTGCTTCCTTGATTCTCTTATAAACTACTTCATCGACTATCCTATCAACTATCTTATCTACCTATACATGGATAAAAGAAACATTAGCTTCTGATTATTGAATTATCTTTTACAATAACATTCTAAAGAAAGAATAGGTTACATCTTCTTGTGAAATTCCCTCTTTTGGAACATGTTTGCATTGGGATGGCCCAAAGAACACTTTGATGCCCACACCAGTGCCTGTAGCCCTAACATGTCCAAGATGCTCTGGGTTACCTAGAGCAACTGTCAATTCATCCCTTGTGCCCTCAGGGATGAACTTGCCTTGTTTCCTCAACTCGTGCAACTCTCGCTAATCGCCAAAACAAAAATTTATAATTAATTAAACACCACAAATAATCAATATTCGAACGATTACTCTAAGAGTTGTATTTTACCATTTTTGCTGCTGCCTCAGCAGTTGCAGGCTTCCTTATTTCTCCCTTCTTATTTTACCTCCCAGCTATCCAGACATCATGGCAAGGCAGAGGTGTGGTACCTATAGTAGAGGACTCCTGAGTATAGTAGCAGACTAAGCAGTAGAATCATCCTGTAGTCTTTGGTGAATGCCTGCATACCCCTTTGGATCCATTGTGTGGTCATGCAC
Organism: Alisma plantago-aquatica; assembly: GCA_963693085.1. Classification (NCBI taxonomy): domain Eukaryota; kingdom Viridiplantae; phylum Streptophyta; class Magnoliopsida; order Alismatales; family Alismataceae; genus Alisma; species Alisma plantago-aquatica. The sequence continues at coordinate 542,876,393 of OY856414.1, forward strand.
ATTTAGTGCACGCCTTGCTCTTTGCGCCTCACTGAGGGCCTAGTTAGTATACACATTAATGATTTGGTTAGTAATACTAAATGTTAATCTTGAATAGGTGAATACAGCATATATTAATTAAATGGGGAGTGATGCCTAATACCTTGAATTCATCAGTTTTTCTTAAAGCAACAAACGTGTCCCATTCTTCTTGGTCCAGGAAGTTCCACTGTTCAGTGGCTGTCTTCTTCCTCTTATCACCTTCTTTTATGTATTCTCAGGTGAGATTTGTCATATAGTTCCTTGGGACTCTCCCACAACATTACATCACACATTTACGATGCAACTTTTCATCCAATGCAAATATACTCTGCAAAATAGAATTGCTATTAACTAGTATCCAAAAAATTAGTAATCTACAAAATAGAATTGCAAATTAATAATAACTCACACATAAATCTTTCCATATTATGTATTTCTTCCCCTTAGGAACTTTATGCCAAAAATCTATCTTACAACCACAATGGCTACGAGTAACATACCCAAGATATGAAACAAACGAATTGCGATTCACTCCAATTACATTTCCTGCATTATCAAAATTCAGAACAAGTTTGGGTCCATTGCCCCTTTGCGCTATTAACTTCTTCATCATAGTGATGCCCTTCTCTTGTCAACTTTTTGGTGCTGCTCATCAAGTGCCTCAAGTGCTTCAGAGGGTACATGTGCATCATCAACCTAAAATTTGATAAAATAAACACACTTACAGGATATAACTATAAATGGACATATAGATATAAATATATGATATATTTTTAAAACTTACATTTTCAGGCGGCACATTGATGTCCTCACCCTCATGGTAATCATCAGCACGGTCATCAGGAGAATGCTCAGCCATCTGAAAGTTCACATTCACAATGTAAAGTAATTCACATTTTAAAGCTCACATTGTAAAGTTCACATTCACATTATAAAGTAATTCACATTATAAAGTTCACATTGTAAAGTAATTCACATTGTAAAATTCACATTCACATTGTAAAGTAATTCACATTGTAAAGTTCACATTCAGAAAAATAAAACATATAAAAAAATATAAACATGCCTCTAATATTTTGATTTTTTATCAATTAACAATCCTTCATTGTGATCTCCGCGCACATACAAGTCATCATTAGCTTCAATATTTGCTGGTGTTGGCAACCCAACTGAGAATGTACTGGACTCATCATACTTATCATAGTACTCTTCTTCATCTATAGGATCTTCAATGAACTGTCTTTTACCATGAAGAACAACCGACCATTTATCATTTCCAGGATCATCAATATAAAATACTTGTTTTTCCTGTGATGCCAATATGAATGGTTCACCCTTCTCACCAATATTTTCAAAGTTTGCTAAAGTGAAACCCAATTCATCCACTATAACTCCTTTAGCGTTATCAACCCAATTACATTTGAAGAGCGGAATTCTGAAATCTATGTAGTCAAACTCCCATATGTCTTCAATGACATCGTAATATGACATTTTAGCTTCACATGGACTCTTATCCTTTGCACTTGCAAAAAACATAGTCGACGCTTGAAGGGTGACCCCACTATTTTGGACGACACTCTTATCATCTTGGCACTTTGTGTAATATGTGAATCCATTAATGTCATGCCCTTCATAAGACATAACATTCGATTTTGGTTTAAAGGCGAGGCATTTGATAGTTTCAGTAATATCATCTGATGTTTGAGATAGTTGATGTAAGACTTTATCTTCAAACCACTTAATAAATGTCTTATTATGCTCTCTAGCAAACCACATTGTATTAGCTCGAGGATATTGTCTCTTGATGAAATCGGCATGTTCCTCGATATAAAAACTCACTTCATCCATGTTGTGTAAAATATACAAGTGACCTTGTTTGAATTTCTCACGGCTGATTACTTTCACCCGTGATCCCAAAATTCCTTTGCCCTCCTCAATATTCTTGTCATTAACAGGAGTGTCATTACCACTCAGAAAGTCATAGCAAAAATACATAACCTCTCTCGCCACATAACCCTCAATAATACTCTCTTCAGGCCGATAATGGTTTCGAACATCAATTTTAAAAACACTCATGTATCGTTCAAAGGGATACATCCAATGTAAGAAAACATGTCCCAATATTTTCACTTCCCACGTCAAGTGGACAATAAGATGTACCATGATATCAAAGAATGAAGGATAAATATACATCTCAAGCTGACATAGGGTAACAACCACTTCTCTTTGCAAATTATCGAGAGTATCAGGGTCAATAACTTTGCTGCACAGACTGTTGAAAAAGAAATAAAGTCTGGTGATTGCAAACCTTACATGCTTCAGTAATATAGATCAAATTTCCACTGGCAATATTTGTTGCATTAGAGTGTGACAATCATGATATTTAAGACTTATCAACTTCAGATCTTTCATTGACACCAATCTACTGATGTTGGACGAGTAACCCTGTGGCACCTTAACATTTACCAAACATTCACAAAAAGCTTTCTTCTCCTTTCTAGACAACGTGTAACTAGCAGGAGGTAAGCATGTTCTCTGATTTCCCATTTTATGTAATTCTATTAATTCTGACCTTATTCCCATTTCACGTAGGTCCAGTCTGGATTTTATCCCATCTTTAGTCTTACCTGATATATTCAACAAAGTACTAATTACACTATCACAAACATTTTTCTCAACGTGCATGACATCGATACAATGCCTAACTGTCAAAGAACTCCAATAAGGAAGATCCCAAAATATTGACTTCTTCTTGAATAAAGATTTGTCACTCTGTGTGGCCATAGTACATTGTGATCTCTTACCAAATTCATTGACAAAGTCTTTTACTCTTTCATAAACAACCTCCCCTGGTATAGGTTTAGGTGCACTCCGTTCCTCATTCAATCCATTGAATGCTTTGCGCTTCCTATGATATGGATGGAATTTTGTCAGAAACCTTTGATGGCCGAGATATACAATCTTACCGCCATGTTTTAGTCTTGTTGAATCAGTGTTCTCTTCACATATAGGACACACCTTAGCTCCTTTGACACTATATCCAGAAAAATTCCCATATGCTGGAAAGTCATGAATAGTCCAAAACAACATAGCATGCAAATGAAATGTCTCTCTTCGTGAAGCATCATAGGTCATCACACCTTCACCCCAGAGTTTCTTCAAGTCATCAATCAGAGGTTCAAGATAAACATCTATATCATTTCCAGGTTGTTTAGGGCCCGATATCAACAATGACAACATTACATACTTATTTTTTATACACAGTCAGGGAGGAAGATTGTATATAACAAGCATGACTGGCCAACTGGTATGTTGGCTGCTCATCATCCCGTACGAATTCATCCCATCTGTACAAAGCCCAAGTATTAGATTCCTGACTTCTTCACCAAATTCAGGGTACAATAGATCAATCTTATTCCACTGTGGGGAATCAGACACATGTCGTAGGATCCCATCATTATTTTTCTTAACATCTGCATGCCACCTCAAATTCTTCGCATCTATCGGATGGCAAACAATCATTGAAATAGTGATATTATAGGTAGATACCACATCACCTTGGTAGGAGAACTAGTTTTGGACTCCCCCGAAGTCGTCAATTTATACCGTGACGCACCACATTTTGGACAATCTTTCAAATCCACATAGTCCTTTTGTAATAATACACAATCATTCAGGCATGCATGTATCTTCTTGGCATCCATTCCCATTGGGCACAACAATTTCTTTACATGGTATGTTGAGATTGGCAGCTCGTTTCCTTCAGGAAGCATTTCTTTCAACAAAGACAACAATGACGTGAAGCTTTTGTCGCTCCATCTATTGTTAGCTTTCAACTTATACAATCTCAACACAGTGCTAAGCTTTGTAAACTTAGTACAACCTGTGTATAATGATATCTCAGCATCATGTACAATGTTTCTAAAATGGGAGGTGGATCGTTGTGGTCGACCCCACAACTATCTAGCATCGCATCAACGATGTCTACTGGAATTGGTTCATTCATATCTATGTCATCAGAGGCAATTTCTTCTTCCACACATGCACTGCTATCGACATCCACTGGTTACGGGTTTGAAATCTCTCCATGCCAGTGCCATTCTGTATAGCCTTGTATAATCCCATTGCACATGACATGACTGACTTTCAAGTTGTTACCGCAATGGCTACATGGATAGTAGAACCTATCTCCAGGTTGTTTCCTATGTTCCTCGACAAATCTAATAAATTGGTCAAGACCAAAAATAAACTCTGGGGTGTAGCGATTGCGAATGGACATCCATGATCTATCCATTCTATGATCAAAGAGAAAACAAGTATATATTACAACAAGATTAGGGTCTAGGGTTAACATATTAGAGTTTTTGCATGGTTAAAACTGTAGGGCCAACAAATACATGTGTTGTCATTCTTATATATAATAAATGTGTACCACCTATCCCATTCTTGAACACCTAATCTCACTAGTAAGTGTATAATGTGTATTGGGTTTTCAAGAAAATTTCGACTTAGAGAACAACAGGGAAATGCTGCCGAAATTTTCATGAAAACCAAATACACATTATACACTTACATCCTAAGTGAGATTAGGTGTTCAAGAACAGTCCCAAACTAGGGACTATCCAAGATTTACTCCTAATAAATAAATCTTGGACGGGTTTCTAGGCCAACAAATACATGTGTTGTCATTCTTATATATAATAAATGTGTACCACCTATCCCATTCTTGAACACCAAATCTCACTAGTAAGTGTATAATGTGTATTGGTTTTTCAAGAAAATTTCGGCAACATTTCCCTACTGTTCTCCAAGTACAGATGTACTTAGAGAACAAATGGGGAAATGCTACCTGAATTTTCTTGAAAACCAAATACACATTATACACTTAAATCCTAAGTGAGATTAGGTGTTCAAGAATAGTCCCAAACCGGGGAATATCCAAGATTTACTCCTAATGAGTAAATCTTGGACATGTTTCTAGGCCAAAAAATACATGTGTTGTCATTCTATAACATTTATTTCAACATTTTGAGTGTCCATGCATGTTCATCATCAAGATAAAGAATATTACATATAAATTAGTATGACCTAGGGATGGAGAGATTCATAATTGATTTCAAAATTTCAAACTAGCTCATGCATTATCATCAATCTATATCATACAATAGGGATTCATGTAGATGTTAGGGTGACACATCACTACAAAATCAGAGATTTAACATTAGGGTTTTAATATCTTACATATATTGATCACAAGATTTCAACAATATAGTTAATTCAAGATTATGGTCAAATGTGTATTAGGGTTTTAATATCTTAATTCAACATGTATCAAAATTTACATAATTATGTCAAGCATTACTATTCAATTGCAAATGTATCTTCTTCTTCCTGCTCCCTCCTTACCAAATGGATAAAAGCAAGGCCACGACCGTGGCTGTGTTGGCCTACCACGGCCATGCTGGCTAGCACCGCCGTGGTCGGCCAACACAGCCACGCCTGTGACCAGCCCACAAGGTTGTGGCCTTGCTTTAATCCATTTGGTAAGGAGAGGGATCAAGAAGAAGAAGAGGTGGAGGAAGAAGAAGGGCAGCGACCTACCTGGGCAGGAGAGCAGCGGCTTAGAGAGCAGGGGCGAGAAGAGAGCAGGGGCAGGCGCTGAATTAACGAACCACGACGCAGGTGAAGGTAGGCGCCAAAGCAACGAACCACGGGCAGGCTCAGATGCCAGAGCTAGCAAAGAAGGGTGGCAGACGGAGAGCAGGAGAAGGCACCGACACATAGAGGAGCAAGGAATGGCGGCGGCTAGAGCAACGAACAGCGGCGGAGGCAGCGATCAAATGAGAAAGGAACGGAGGTTGAGGCGACAACTGAAGCAGGTGAAATTCGCCCGACCTAAGCGCAGAGTCGATGAAATAGAGAAAGGGGGAAGAGCCTGGCTCGCTGCTATTAAGTTAACAATAGGTGTCGGTTATTCCAAAAAACCGACACATAAAACTATAGGCGTCGGTTACACAAATAAATTGACGCGTAAAGGGTATGAAAAATTTCCCGAGAACAATGCGGGAAAACCCATAAGCGTCGGTCATTGTAGTAAAACTGACGACCAAAATGTGCCCAATTTCTGTCTTGCGAATAACCTTTCATCGTCAGTTTAATAGTTAATAACCGACGCCATATGTTAAATTTTGGAGGGAATTTTTTTCACTAGAAATTTTGGATTTGGTGGTTAATTTGAGGCGTCAGTTTATTGTTAGGGAACCGTCAATGAATAAAAGTGATACCCATGTATGGTCTCCCTTCATAGATAGATATTGATTTTTTTTAACCGACGCGTTATGTTTAGGTGTCGGTGTATTTATACAACCGACGCCTTTAAAAGTGATGTTATAAGACATTTTTGTAGTAGTGTCTATTGAATAGGCTGTGGTAGAATAGAGGACACAGAACATGCTCTTGTTCAGAAGTGTTTCAAAACAAAACTATCGTATGTTGAACGCACAATTTCACCCCACATTGATATCAAAATGCTAGTTATAGCAAGATATTCTATAGACTGGCTAGTTGTATGGTCCTTTACATTGCCCATTACTAAGATGAGTGCTGCGAACTTCTTGAATATCAATTCATTGTGCCCATTTGTATAATTGTGTGTACATAGACCTCCATTTTACCCCATTATTCACATGTATATTTATGTTGCCATATTGGCTGATCTGAAATCAACCAGAGAACTATGAAGAAGCTTGTCCTATCATGTGTGTTTTGAATTGTCTTTGGTTTTCCTATGGATGTCTTTTTTCAAATTCACTTACCTAGCTATCGGTGTTGTTCAACCATTATTGATATTACCTTTCATGCTGTGCTTTTACACTCTTCTTGATCTAATTAAGTGATGAGGAGGACCTCGGAATGATTTCCTTTGGGGTGACCCAGTGAAGAAAATGGAGGCTCGTAAGTGAACAATTCCTTGGGTTGAGCAGCTTGGTTTCCCCCTTGCTGTAGGGATGACTGTAATGCTAGCAAGTGGTAGGAAGAGTTTTGCTAACTCTATTGGAGGAGGCTGGCAAAATATAATCAAATGGATGGATGGATGGGATGACATGAAAGATCGATGCTTATGGAAAGAGATGGTAGGGTGGCTTGAACCAATGGTAGAACATTGTCAATAAGGGAAAAGGCAGGTACAATAGTTAGGACTTATAACAATTGATGTGGTCAAGCAATAGGAAGGTAAAGGAGGAGGTTACAAGATTTGTAGGTAACCCTCAAGTTCTTAAACAAACAACTTTGCATGGGCATGAACTAGCCATTTATATAAGACTTGATGACTAAGAATTCATTTGATACAAATATGAGAACTAAATGTTCAAGGTCATCTTGATTTGTCATAAGTAATTTAAAGAGCTCTGCAAATTCCTTTTCTTGATTATTTTCTATAATGCTAGAAACTTGAGATCTTTTAACATCTAAATGTATAAGGCATAATCCTGGAGATCTCTCTTTATTTTGGTTGTTCGAATCACTCACTGGTAGTACATATTTTGAACAAAATGGCACATGCAGTGTGAGTTCCTTGTTGGTTTTATGTCTTCCGTGGTCTGGCTGAAGATTAGTTATTTGTTGGACTATTTAGTTTGCCAGTTCTTGCATAAGGCAAAGGTTGCTCTTTTCTATTATCAAAGTTGTTTTAGTCACTTCTACTATATAGTTTGAAATTAAGTGGTAATTATAATTTGGTTTACTGTAGCCTTTTATTTACATTCCTAGTTCTGGCTGAACGTGATAACTGTCATATATCAATTGATAGTTGGTTGCTTTGTTTACTGTTAATGAATTTCAATTTTGAGCTATTGGTTGATATAATGAACTCTCCTTTATACATGACTTGCTAAAGTGATTATACAACTTTGGATATCCTTTTACGACTTAAGGAGAAAACAGTTAGAACAACTAAATTGATTTAAGTATTATGTTATTATATTACTGGAATTTATATCTCCTGCTATCTTAATTCTTACTTTTTAGACCGGTAAATAAGAACAATGAACTGTAACAAATCTTGATGTTAAAATATATTATGGCTTTGTGTCACCAATTTTATCCAAGTATCATCCTAATTTTGTGTTTTACATGTGCAGAAGAACAATCCCTACTGTGGCATAGACAATAATGATGTTGGAACAAATGTCATGCAAAAGCAGAATGTTTTTAGACCTTGATTGGTAAACAACAGAGCTTGCTAGCAACACAAACTGTCGAGATGATTTTGGTATCATTAGCCCATTTGATGTTCTGTCATTGAATTAAGTGGGAATTCCCCTCAAGTGTATTTTTATTGTGAGTTGTAATTAATGTTGGAAATTTGAGTAATTTTGGCCCATTTTTGTGTGAGGATTAGATGGTAATGGCTATTACTTTGTCTATCTGATCTTTATTTAATCATATTACCACATCTTTGAAAATCTTTACATTTGCAATATTAACTGAGATACTTCTAAAGCTCAATCACAACTAGTAGAGACTTCCTTTATCTATATGCGTGCGTGATGCAATGGCAGTACTAAAATGTAGTTATGTCGTTGTTTTTCGGTAGTGTCAGTTGGCACACATCACATAAGTTATACATTTGTGATATGGATATGAATATTTTACTGACAAGTGTAGATCAAGTGCTTGTATAAAATCGAATGTGTTTTTAGTACCAACTATTCATTTTTTAGTTTATTAAAACCACACTGCACACTAAACACATGCTGAAGTAAATCACGTCTCTCCAAAATGTTCTCTTCACTTGTTTGTCATATTGTTTCTCCCTTTGTGGAAATTTTAATCATTCTCTAGTACATCTAGATTGTGAAACAACTATTGTGCTTTCTGAAGAGATAATCCTATTAGAACTTTAGTATAACTATGGGCATACTTAAATTTGTTTATGCTTTAAAATAAAAAACCCAACTAAGGGCTCGTTGGGTTCTAACGAAAATGATTTGGATGGGTTCACAAGAACACAATGCTTCATGATATCCTTTGATGACTTATTCTAGCCTCATATCATTTCCCCTTTCGTAGAAATGAACTACAAGACCATGTCATATGTCATAAAAATTGTGAATCTACCAAGCTTGTTAAAAGTGCGCATATTGTTTTCCTCGTCCAGTGCTACACCCTCCAATGGTATATGATTCAGCCCTATTTTAGGGCTTCATCTTGTGGCATTTTGCATTTCAATCACATCTATACCTATTAGATTATATGTTATTTCCCTTAATATGCATATTTGTGAAAATGCACTTATGGACATTATTTGCATGTTTTTCAAGTACTTGGACCACACTTGGATGGACGAGAGAGATGGAGGGGCCCAAAGAAGGCCCTAGAGCTCCCCCAACCTACCCCTAGTGGCCAAGAGTCAAGCTTAAGTAAAGAAATCCATAGATAATGAAGTTTGAAGCTCAAAGTGCAAGCAAATCCTCCAACACGACCGTGGTAACACAGAACGGCCATGCCGCAAATGAAGAAATTATAGGGAAAATCTCAATTTTGAAGCAGTTGTAGAGCATACTCTACCACGGCCGCGCTACGCAGCACGGACGTGCTGTGAACACCCACCATGATCGTGCCACGTAGCACGGTCGTGCTACCAACTCCCACCACGGCCGTGCCACTCAGCACAGCCGTGCTACCAGATCCCACCACGGCCATGCTACCCTCAACCCACCACGACCGTGGCCATTTCAGCCCAAAATCGACCAAAACCCTATAACTTGGCCTATTTTAATTCCCACGACTGTGCCCATACACCACGGCCGTGGCCTACCCTACCCACCACGGACGTTCTACTCACCAAACCCACCAAGTTTTCACTACTTTCTTCATTTTACCCCTAACTTAACCCTAGACCCCCCAGACACCTATATATACCTAGGTGGCGGTTGGGGCATAGGGAGAGCTACCTTCGACCACCTCTTAGCTCCCCAAATTGCCATCCACCACATTCCACTCCATTTTCACCTCCATTCCACTCCATTTCACAATTTCCACCACCAAATCACTAGTTTAGACTAGTTCCTACCCATAATCCCCTTCATTCTTCACCCTTGCACCGTGGAGGAGGGAGGAGAATGACCTGCAGCTGCTGGAGAGGAGGATTTCTTCCACTACTTCGAGCTCCATGGCCACCTCTATCTCTTTCTTCTCTCTTTTTGTATTTTCCATTTCTTTGAGTAGCTAGGACCCTGTGGGTCGGCTGTTTGGGGGAAATTATGTTACTTTGATACCATGTTGGGGGGAAATGATATGTAAACATTGTAATTCCATTTGTTAATGATTATATTCTATTTGAAACTCATTCTCCATGGATTGCTTGTTGGTTTGTGTGTGGAATCACCTAGGAATTTAGGCAAATTGCTTATATTTGTGAATTTTGGGATTTGCCCCTAGGTCCAATTCTTGGATCCCTAGGTTGCCTCCCACCTTCCTACATCCTAATCAGTCTCCCTAAACCTAAGTGAGAGATCTAAGTAGCTAGATTAGGTAATTCTAGTGCAATTAGCATGGAGCCTTCTCAAGGATAGAATGTGGGGGAATTGGGGTCCAAAACTCTAATCTCACCTCCCCATTACTACCCTCGGCCCCTAATTGCCCTAGGAATGCCTAATCTAGAAACCTAGACTTGATTATACTCTAATTAAATTGAACCTAACCCCTAACACAATTGAGCCTCGTAAGGGTAGTAGGGGGTGTTAGGGACTAGTTCCCCTATACACAACCTAGTATATCCATGGCCAGTTAGTAGCTTAGGTTAATTCATTAGACTCTAACTTGTTGTTTGATTTGGATAATCTAAATTGAATAATAATGTTCATATGTCACCCCCAACTTAAGTGATAAGTTCATACCCCTAAACATCCCACACAACTCTTTACTGCTTGAAACCCTAGTTTTGTGCTTGCTTAGCTTAATTAGTTCTTTCCTTGCTTCGTTAGCTTCTTTCTTTGCTCTTGTCTTGTTCATGCTAGTGTAGCTCTTTAATTGCTCTCTTGCTTCTCTCTTGCTTGTGTTAGTATAATTTGCACTTTCATACCTACTGTAATTTGTACTTTCATACCTAGCTTAATCCTTTCCTACCTGTTTAGCCTTAATCTAGTCTGGGGTTAACGTAGATTTCATTCCTGCCTTTAATTCCTCACTTATTCATAGTAGTTTAACAATCAAAACAACCTCTAAACCCTTAACTCTAGTCTCCATAGTAGGAACCTAGCAAAACTAACCCTAACTCTAGTGCTCCCTCTTTTCCCTGTAGATCGACCCTATACTTGCCACCTTCATATACTATGACACGACCCCGTGTGCTTGCGGGTGTAGTGTTTTAGTATGATTAGGTGTTAAGTTAGGTTTATAAATTTTAAAATCAAATTCCCATCACGTATGTTCTGACCTCATGGGGCGCATCTAGTCGGGTCAAATCAGCTAGTGTGTTGCACCTCTAGCGGAATCACACCAAGCTTTCTGGCATCTTTTCTGGGGATTAGAGGTGTTTGGCCTAGCTAGTTAGTTTTTCTTTGACTTTTCCAACTACCCTCATCATTGCTATTCTTTATTCATTACTCTTTGCATTCTTTGTGTATATTGGTTTGCAAACTTGCTTTCTTTTGTTTGGTTGTGCCTTGTGCATGTGACAAGCCACTCGAAGAAGACAAGATGGAAGGACAAAATGCACAAACCGATCAATTTCCTCCACCACCCTACCTACAAGGCTATCCTAAGCCTTACACACCTCCACCACCTCCATTGTCACAACCTTCCCACAACTTCACTTTCCAACCTCAATTCCCTCCTCCACTACCCTACCTCCAAGGCTATCCTAAGCCTTACATACTACCGCCACCTCCTTTGCCACAACCCTCCTACCAGTTCACCTTCCAACCTCAATGCCCTCCTCCACCTAAAGTCCAACGGCCATCAACATCGATGCCACCACCACAACTATCACATGCTCCCCCTATTTCCCATGAGCAAATGGATATGATTGAGACCCCTCTCTTTGGTTCCTATGAAGACCCATTCCTCAAGAGAGAGAAAACCTATGGCATGATATTTCTGAGGGTATTAAGGCTGATTAAGATCTATGACGATGATCCCTATGGAGAGAGAATTGCTGAAAAAGACTTACGAAGCTCGCATGACCCTTGGGAGGAAGATCAATCAAGGAAACAAATTGAGAGGATTGCTTATGATGGGGGTGAAAACATTTTGTTTTTGGACCATGGTTGATGGTGAAAGAACAACAAGCCCAGCTGAAGGCATGAAACTTAGCACTTGTGGGAGGCAACCCACCTAGGTTTGGGATTTTTTTGATCCAAACTTCAATTTTTGATACTTTTGCTTTGCTTTTATACTTTCTAAGAAAACACACACACATTATGCTTGATGGTTTTTGTTGTTTATGTCATTTTAGGATAGGTACATTGGAAGGAGAGTGATGCATGGATAATATTGACAAGGAGGAGAACAAAAATGAAGAGAAAATTGCAAATCAGTAGAGAAGATATGGAAAGGATATCAGCATGGTCGTGCCACACAACACGACCGTGTTGCATGCATTCCAAAATGGGCGCGGTGCACACCACATCTGTGGAGGCTATCCCCTCCTCAATGGACACATTGGGATCTCTCTCCCCTCTTGGAATTTTTATACCATGACTCCATGCCCTGTACCCTATCATTCTGATCTTCTATTTCATGTTGAGGACAACATGGTTTAAAAGTTTGGGGTGGTAGGGCGGTAAGCCCTTGTTTACCCCACTTTCTTATATGTTCCTTGTTCTAAGTTTTTGCTCAAGATGAATGAACAGTATAATCATCTCTCATATTTGTGTATCCATACTTTGTGTGCTTGTTTTGCATACTTTCATGCCATGTAGTTTGCTTCCTTGATATTTTTGCATAATTTTCAAAAATGTTGCTATTTTTTCCATGCATTGCATATCATGTAGATTTTTGGTAATTTTTGTATGTTTTGTCTAGGATTTGCTTGTTTGCTTCTTTAAGTTTAATAATATAGGATTAGATGTGATTGGAGGCAACTTGGCACAGTTTTGACCAATTTTTCCCAAATTTGAGATTTCTTGTCTAAAAAATATGTTTTGACCCAATATCTACTGTTTTATGTAAAAATGATGACCTTTGACAAATGCAAGTGAATTACCATTGTTTGTTGCTAAGTGGTATCAATGTTTGAATTTTTACATATGCATCACCTCTCTTAGGATTGTGATTGATTTGGTTGAATTGTGAGTTGAGCAAGCTTTGAACGCTTAGTGTTTGTAGAATCACTTAATTGATATATCAATTTCATCTTATTCATTCATGTGGTGTGATATCTAGGATGAAGTATTGGATTAATTTTCATACAGGATGTCATATGTGGAGAATCATACCAATGACCCCTCTTTGATCTGATTCATTTTCCACCATCTTCATACCCCTCCGCCTCATAAAAAGATGCCTTAGTACTCATAATCAGCCTTGGCCACCTCCAAAAGTTTGGGGTGGCCATATCTTTACCCCCTCACTTCATTCTATCCACCATATGCCCTATCTACACCAAGGGCAAGAAAAAAAGAAAATAAAAAGAAAAGCAAAAAACAAAATAAAAGGATGCTCCTATTTAAGAGCATTTAAATAAAGAAAAGATGAGTGTGTAAAAACATTCCAAAAATCTTACCGCAACCCTTTCTTCCACTTTCATACCTATTGAGCTAGGAAACATCAAACCAAACTCATTTTTCCTTTTTTTGCAGCCACGTGGGTCTTTTGGTGTGATTTGAAACATAAGATTGAATGCATAAATGTGAAACAATACTCCTAGTCGTCCTTGATTAACACCATCATGAAACGGTTTACCCAGATCTTTATGGAAGAAATATGGATAACTTGTGTATTCTATGCGCTATATTTGAAGTTCATATGCTTTGTGCTCTTTTCATGATTGGATTGTGAAAGCATGAGAGGAGAGAGGTGGAATGCATGTACTTAGTCATCTTTGATACCATTCAGCAATAATCATCTTTTACATTGCATATGTCATTTCTTATTTGTGGAAGATTTTTAGAGAGATTGAGTTGGAGCATACTTGAGGACACATATTTTTCAAGTTTGGGGTGGTGATTCGGCCCTATTTTAGGACTTCATCATGTGGCATTTTGCATTTCAATCACATCTATACCTATTATATTACATGTTATTTCCCTTAATATGTATATTTGTGTAAAATGCACTTATGGACATTATTTGCATGTTTTTCAGGTACTTGGACCACACTTGGATGGACGAGAGAGATGGAGGGGCCCAAAGAAGGCCCCAGAGCTCCCCCAACCTACCCCTAGTGGCCAAGAGTCAAGCTTAAGCAAAGAAGTCCATAGATAACAAAGTTTGAAGCTCAAAGTGCAAGAAAAGCCCCCAACACAACCATGGTAACACAGAACGGTCGTGCTGCAAATGAAGAAATCACAGGAAAAATCTCAATTTTGAAGCAACTATAGAGCATACTCTACCACGGCCTTTCTATGCAACACGACCGTACTGCGAACACCCACCACGGTCGTGCCACGTAGCACGGCCGTGCTACCAACTCCCACCACGGCCGTGCCACTCAGCACGGCCGTGCTACCAGATCCCACCATGGTCGTGCTACACAGCATGGCTGTGCTACGTAGCACGGCCATGCTACCCTCAACCCACCACGGACATGGCCATTTCAGCCCCAAAAATTGACCAAAACCCTGTAACTTGGCCTATTTTAATTCCCGCGACCGTGCCCATACACCACAGTCGTGGCCTACCCTACCCACCACGGCTGTTCTACTCACCAAACCCACTTAGTTTTCACTTCTTTCTCCATTTTACCCCTAACTTAACCCTAGACCCCCTAGACACCTAAATATACCTAGGTGGCGGCTAGGGCACGAGGAGAGCTACCTTCCACCACCTCCTTGCTCCCCAAATCGCCATCCACCACATTCCACTCCATTTTCACCTCCATTCCACTCCATTTCACTATTTTCACCACCAAATCACTAGTTTAGACTAGTTCCTACCCATAATCCCCTTCATTCTTCACCCTTGCACCCTGCAGGAGGGAGGAGGACAACCTACAACTGCTGGAGAGGAGGATTTCAGTCACTACTTCGAGCTCCATAGCCACATCTATCTCTTTCTTCTCTCTTTTTGTATTTTCCATTTATATGAGTAGCTAGGCCCATGTGGGTGGGCTGTTTGGGGGGAATTATGTTACTTTGATACCATGTTGGGGAAAAATAACATGTAAACATTGTAATTCCATTTGTTAATGATTATATTCTATTTGCATCTCATTCTCCATGGATTTCTTGTTGGTTTGTCTGTGGAATCACCTAGGAATTTAGGCAAATTGCTTATATGTGTGAATTTTGGGATTTGCCCCTAGGTCCAATTCTTGGATCCCTAGGTTTCCTCCCACCTTCCTACATCCTAATCGATCTCCCTAAATATAAGTGAGAGATCTAAGTAGCTAGATTAGGTAATTCTAGTGCAATTAGCATGGAGCCTTCTCCATTCTAGAATGTGGGGGAATTGGGGTCCAAAACCCTAATCTCACCTCCCCATTACTACCCTCAACCCCTAATTACCCTAGGAATGCCTAATCTAGAAACCTAGACTTGATTAAACTCTAATTAAATTGAACCTAACCCCTAACCCAATTGAGCCTCATAAGGGTAGTAGGGGGTGTTAGGGACTAGTTCCCCTATACACAACCTAGCATTTCCATGGACAATTAGTAGCTTAGGTTAATTCATTAGACTCTAACTTGTAGTTTGGTTTGGATAATCTAAATGGAATAATAATGTTCATGTGTCACCCCCAACTTAAGTGATAAGTTAATACCCCTAAACAACCCACACAACTCTTTACTACTTGAAAACCTAGTTTTGTGCTTGCTTAGCTTAATTAGTTCTTTCCTTGCTTAGTTAGCTTCTTGCTTTTCTCTTGTCTTGTTCATGCTAGTGTAGCTCTTTAATTGCTCTCTTTCTTCTCTCTTGCTTGCCTTAGTGTAATTTGCACTTTCATACGTAGCTTAATCCTTTCCTGCCTATTTAGCCTTAATCTTATCTAGGGTTAACATAGATTTCATTCTTGCCTTTAATTCCTCGCTTGTTCATAGTAGTCTAATAATCAAAATAACCTTTAAACCCTTAACCCTAGTTTCTGCAATAGGAACATAGCAAAACTAACCCTAGCTCTAGTGCCCCCTCTTTTCCCTGTGGATAGACCCTAGACTTGCCACCTTCCTATACTACGACACGACCCCGTGCACTTGTGGGTGTAGTGTTTTAGTATGAGTAGGTGTTAAGTTAGGTTTATAAATTTCAAAAGCAAATTCCCATCACGTGTGTTCCGACCTCGTGGGGCATATCTAGTCGGGTCAAATCGGCTAGTGTGTTGCACATCTAGCGGAATCACATCAGTATACTATCCGGAATAGTGTACTCTATTCTAAGGGTGAGCATAATATGGTTAATAACCTATTAAGCAAATGGTTATTTATTTTGGACAACATACTTAATATGGTCAAATTGGTGACTTTAATTTCTTAATTGATTCAGTGGTTTATTTGATGGTTAGTAACTCACACACGCACGCATGCACACACACACATAGAGATACTAGCAATCCACACATTCATATGCACTTGCACCATTGCACATGTTCATTTTAAATATTAAAAAAATAAAACTTCCCAAAAGGATAATGGTAATTGTGCCCCATTGAACATGTTTATTTTACATTAAACATTTGTAAAATAAAACTTCCTAAAAAGATAATGATAATCTTTGTAACTTCCCAAAAGGATAATGCTGAAAACCACCTTCATGACATAGTTGTTGATGTGATTTGTCGATTACGGATTTGTGGTTAGATAAAAATTGTATTTCTGCTGTCTGTTCTGTCCCACAATACCCAATAGGGTCTTTGGTGTCACAGGGATAAAGTGCAGGTGGAGTCCTTTTCTGATCATCACATTTATGCTATGGTTGGCGGTGGTGAAGACCATGATAGTTTTGGTTTTCTCGGCATTTATGGATGGGCGGCTACAAATGAAAGACATAAAATATGGGACTTGATGCATAATACTTGCTCGTCTTCAGATAATTCTAAAAATCCTGGGAGGTGACTTTAATGAAATTATCAATAATTTAGAAAAGAGTGGGGGTCCACCAAGAGCTGAATGGCCGATAAGAACTTTAGAGAAACCATTGATAGATGCCAACTAAAGACACCGGGGAAACATAATCTTGGCTTCACATGGAAGAGAGGCAGGAACGCAACAACCATGGTTAGAGAAAAAGCTTGAAAGATTCATGGCCAATCAAAACTGATTATCCCTCTTTCCCATAACAAAAGTGATACAATGCCTTATTCTTTACTTAGATCATGCACCAGTTCTGTTAAAGGCAGAACATACTCAGGATAAAGATCTGAATGAATACTGCTTCAAATTTAAAAATTTCTGGTTATCATCAGATGAGTGCAAGACGATTGTTGAAGAAGCTTGGATGGCACCTAGACGGAAGGGCCTGCATGATAGAACGAAGGCTTGTGCTAAAAATTTGACATTCTGGGCCTCACAAAAATTTGGCAACATTAGAAAAAGAATATAAGTCAGAGAACATGACTTAAAGGAGTTACATGGTATCCCACCAGATGATTTCATGATCAATAGGTGTACCCAGCTAGGAAGAGAATTACAAGAACTATACATGACGGAGGGAAGTTACTAGTATGTGAGGGCCCAAGCAAATGAGATGAGAGGCGGAGATAAGAACACAAAATATTTCTATCAGAAAGCCAGCTAGAGGAAGAAGAAGAAGAATACTATCAAAGGTCTCTACACTACAGGTGGGCAATGGGTGAGCAAGGCGGAGGACATACAAGGTGAAATAATTGAATATTTCAATATTCTCTTCTCCATTTCTGTCCCTCAGAAACTAGAAGAAGCACTTGCACATATATGGCAGGTAGTATCTACAGAGGAAGCTGAAATCTTAGACATGATTCCGAATGAAGAAGAGGTATGGGAAGCACTCTCGAGCATGCATCCTGATAAGGTAGCGGGCCCAGATGGCATGAAGGTGGTTTTCTATAAAAAAAATTCTAGGAAATCATTAAAGGATCACTCATGGCCTTCATCTCTGGTTGGTGGGTGGGAAAGGCTTCTCTCAATGAAGTTAACAAAACTTACATTGTTCTTATTCCAAAAGTCCATAAACCAACCAGAATTTCAGAATTCTGTCCTATTTGTCTATGCATTGTATCTTACAAAATGTTTACTAAGGTGATGGCCAACAGGTTTACGCCTCTGCTAGAGAAGATGATTGTTGAGAATCAGAGTGCTTTTATTAAAGGTAGATTAGTTACTGATAATGCTCTGGTGGCATATGAGATGTTCCACATAATGAAGAAGAGGAAGACAGGTAGAGAAGGTTTCATGACACTAAAACTAGACATGATCAAAGCCTATGATAGGATTCAATGAAGTTTTCTTCAAGAAGCGATGGTTACACTGGGGCTACCAGTAATTTGGAGGTCAAAAGTCCAAAATTGTGTCTCGTGAGTCTCACATTCAGTTATTATGAATGGGGCAAGAAGAGGAGCTATAACAACAACAAGAGGCTTACGCCAAGGTGACCGTTTCTCTCCTTTTTTTTTAAACTGAAGCACTCGCTACCTCCTTAATTAATGCGGCTTTGGTAGGAAAAATACATGGCGCCCGGGCTAGCAGGCAAGGCCCTCGGGTATCTCACCTTTTTTTTGTAGATGACAACATTATTTTTACTAGGCTTACAACTGAAGAGTGCTCGTATGTAGCTGAGATTGTCAGCCAAATGAGAGAGACTCGGGTCAGAAAATTAACTATGATAAATCAGAAGTGGCATTCAGTAGCAATGTTTGAGCGAAGAAGAGAGAAGATATTAAAAACCAGTTGAACGTGAATGAGGTGGATAGACATGCAGAATACCTGGGCCTCCCCACCGCCATGGGCAGGTCTAAAAAGCTAGTGTTTGCTAATATTAAGCACATGATTTTGAAAGAGTTACAAAGGTGGAAGGAGAAGCTACTGTCTAGATCAGGGAAGGAGGTTCTGATTAAGGCAGTCATACAAGTGATTCCCACATATTATATGAGCATCTTCAAACTATCAGAAGGGTTTATTGATGATATTAAAAGGATAATAGCTCGTTTTTTGTGGGGGTTACAAAGAAGGAGAGAGGAAGATACACAAGATTAATTGGCATTCCATGTGCACCTCAAAAGACAACTGCGGAATGAAATTCTGGGACTTGAAACTCTTCAACTGGGCCTTGTTGGCTAAACAAGGGTGGCAGCGTCTACACAACACTAAGTCCCTGGTTTCTAAAGTTTTGGGTGCTAAATATTTTAAGCCTCTAGGGATCCTGAATGCGAAGTTAGGGATCGGTCCGAGTTATTCGTGGAGGAGCATCTGGGGAGGAACTCAGTAGTGCAAAGATGGAATGATATGGCAGATGGGAAATGGCATGAGTACGAGTATCATAAAGGATCAATGAGTTCCCGGCTTAGGGCACGTTTGGTAGGATGTAAACTGTTTGTTTAGCATACAATTGTTCACTTTTCAGAGGCAGATTCCGTTTGGTACGATGTGAGAGGAGGTAAACGAGCGATCTTCAACTGCACCTAAGTGCTCCAGTTGCCCGAAATTCCCAGAGTTTGTACCGCGCCCGATTTAGGGGGGGTCGGGTGCAGTTGCTAGCTGCTACAACTTTTATGCATGTAGAAGTACATATGTAGCCAGTAGCCTGTATGTGTACCAGCTGGGTCTGCAAAAAACAGAACGTCACATGCCTTTACGGAGCTGCTAACACATGGGCTCATGCTTTTACAGTTTTTATGGTTCTTCTACTCTATTTATCTACTGTAGCTGTTAATAAATGATACAACTAACCAAACAAAAGAAAACATATTCCAGGAATTTATACCACATCTAACCAAACATTTTAACAATAGTTAGAACTCAGCGTTTATTAACCTTTTACTTTCATAATCACCATTTGCAGCCCTATTACACCCAACCAAACAGGCCCTTAACATGGCCGCTAGAGAGATACAAGGTTGCTGAAGAAGGACCAGACAGATGCGTCAATGATCTAATTAACACTGAAAATCGCAGCTGGAACGTAGAGAAGATACGAATACTTATCCATATGCATGATCACATTGCTAGAAAAACTCGGAACATTCCTCTATACAGAAGAAATGGGGAGGAGTACATGAAATGGGAGCCGGATGAGAAGGGCCTCTTCTCGGTCCGGTCAGCGTACACTTTCCTGAGAATGTGTGTAGATGGGGAGGGAGAATTGGAGGAACGAGCTTGGAGAAGATTATGGAAGAAGCAATGGCCTCCTAAGCTTGTCCACTTTGTTTTGACGAGTCTACAGGGCATCCTACCTACCAATGCGATCTTGCGGAGGCATCATATCATGGAAAAAAAATCAAAATAAACAAGTTTTTGGAACAAAATGTCCGAAATAGACGAGTTTGAACTAGGAAAGAGAGTAGAGACGTCATTTGATTCAGAAAAAAATTGAAACAATCAACCTGCGCCCCTGCCACTTGGCGGTCCAGAAATGAAAATGCCAAATGGAATGACGTCTTCACTCCTGGACTGTCACATGGCGCAACCGCTTCACAAAACGTTTTTTTTTTCAAAAACTTTGATACCATATATTTAATTAATTTTTATTGTTTATATTTTAATTAAATATATTAATTTTAAATTAACTATTTATTTCATCTAAATCAAAATATTATTTAATATTAATAATATAATCAATGTTTGATATTTAATAGCATGCTACATTTTAATATATTTATTTATAAATTCATTAATTAATGATGTATTTAAAGACATGCATACATTTGTTGTATATAGATATATCTATGAGTTGAAAATAATAATTTATTAGTACGATACAAACTATTATCCAAATGTTGTATGTAAAGATCATGTCACACAAATTATTACTATATTAATCAAATAATATTTATATGTATATAACACAATATAAATAACATCTAATATAAAACATAGTTGTGTATACACACACTATATATATAATATATTTACTTTATTGGATTGGATTATATATTTGACACCAAAAAATAAAATGTTCGATCTGTGTAATATATCATTCATATATTTTTTATTGGACTTGGATTTGGATTTAGAACTTATGTACAAAATTATTATATTTAATTGATAAATATATCTAAATATAATAATTGTGTGCATATATCTTTGATATTTTATTAATAAATAAATATAGAAATATGAACACATAATATATAAATTTTTAATTAAATGTCATATATATTATTAATATTAATGTACATACTATAATACATTACTGTAATATATCATTCAGATATTATTCATTGTGTGCATATATCTTTGATATATATATATATATATATATATATATATATATATATATACACATGATATTCTTTTAGATATTATAATAATATATTATACTATGCACATTAATATTAATAATAGATATATGACATTTTAACTAATTTGTTATCTATTATACATTCATATTTCTATATTTAGTTATTAATAATATATTAAAGATATATACACGCAATTATTATATTTTGACATATATCAATTAAATATAATAAATTGTTACATAAGTTCCAAATCTAAATCCAAATCCAAATTCTGATAAATTATTACAAAAATTTATTATTTTGAACTCATAAATATAACTATATATAAAAAATTTATGCATATGTCATGAAATATATCATTAATTAATGAATTTATAAATAAATATATTAAAATATAACATACTGATAAATATCAAACATTGATTATATTATTTATATTAAATAATATTTTTATTTAGATGAAATAAATAATTAATGCAATACAATATATGTTAATTAAAATATAAACAATACAAATTAATTAAATACATGGTATTAAAGTTTTTGAGAAAAATAAAATAAAACGGTTTGTGAAGCATTGCGCCATGTGGCAGCCGAGGAATGAAGATGCCATTTCATTTGACGTTTTCATTTCTGGACCGCCAAGTGGTAGGGGCGTAGGCTGACTATTTCGATTTGTTTTTGTTTTTAACAATGTAGACCAATGAGAATGGAGACGCCGAATCAAATGGCGTCTCCAGTCTCTTTTCTCATTTCAAACTCGTCTATTTCAAATATTTTGTTCCAAACTTGTATATTTTGGTCAATATTTTTTTATAACTCGTTTATTTTAATATTTTTTTTCCTCGTATCATATAGGTGCCAGAGACGCGGAGCTGCGCCGGAAGACAACCACCACACCTTAGTAGGGTGTGTAAAGGCGAGACAGGTCTGGGCTCTTTCGAACCTCAATATAGACGAACCTCTCCAGGCTATGTGTAAGGCCCTTTTGCATCGATCACAAGGAAGAGAAGGAAGCTGGCGCAGGGATCACAATGCTTTGGATCGCCTGGACAGTCCGTAACAACCAGATTCTTGAGACAAATACAGTTTTCATTTCATGATGATGCCATGTTGGTAAAACCAATATTTTCAAGGAGCGGGAGAATGTTAGGATGGGACATACTCATGATGCATCGAAGGTGTTCATCCAGCATTGACCTGTCGGTGAACAACGGTTCAATCCGCAACTTGCGTGGAGCAAGCGCCGACGGCGACGAAGGAGCGGCCCAGACCTGAGAGAGGTCAGAGGCTGGCGGGTCGACGGACGGGAGGAAGACAGACGTGCCGGTAGGCCAGCCCCCTCCTCCAAGCCGGAGGAAAGCCGGCACCAGAAAACCCTAGGTCGGCCTGTCGCCATAAGGAAAGTTCGATGCCATCGCCGATCCGCCGTCAGCGTCAATCTCAGCAGCGACCGCACTGATAAGTCAAAGCGGTATTGCCAGCGAGCCAGGGCACTAGGACGACCAGGGGGCGGATGATAGGTTGTCTCGTCCGTTCCCAGTTCCTCTCGCTTGTTCGGATCTCCGTAGACGACCATGAACTGGAACGGCTGCTGCTAGCCAAGCCCCAGTTCCTCTCGCTTAATATCTGTTTCCTATTCTGCTTTGTCGATCTGCGCTCGTCTCCCTGACGGCGCCGATCTCCATCTGGCGGCCGCTCTCCCCTCCCTACGCGGTCGGCTCTCCACCCTCACGCGGCTCCCTCACGCAGCAACCGGCCTGGAGTCTCTGATTCCTTTGCAATTTCGTACGGTTGCCCCTGGGTAGCAGCAGGGAATAGGAGGCTGCTTTGTTTCTACTGGACAACCACGAGTGGTCTGATCTAGAAGCAGGAGAAATTCCCAGCGCACATGCAGATCGTCAACGGCGATGCATGAAGCCGGTGAGAGGGACTCTGTATTGTCCATTTAAAGACTTTCATTGTTGTCTGGACGGTAGAGAAGGAAGCAAAGGCTTCACACGTATGATCTCTCATCTCAAAAGCGTACATCTGTGCAGTGAAGAGCGCAGTACCAAGTTGCGAAAAGCGATTCAATATGACTATGGTTTATTCCTTGCCGTGGATGAGACTTTGAGGCTCCTTGATCAGTGGTTATGTGGGAAGTGCATGAAGATAGTCGTGCTTGCCATCATGATGATGGTATTGTTCGGGTCACTAATGATACATGGCAGATTGTAAGTCGTATTGTAGACATCTTAAAGCCTCACCCAAAGGGGCTTGAGGTCTCTAATGTTACGAGTTTGGTCCTGGATGTTGAGCTTCTGGATCGGGTCATTAGAGCACCCATTACCACAATGAAGAACATTCCACATAGTTGTCGACTTGCTTTTTCTCAAGCTTTAAAGACATCTCTTTACAAAGTGATCGCTGACCCAAGTTCCATAGCTGCTTGGGTGAAACTATTGCTTCTTCCACGTTGTACTCTGCAGGTGTTTCGTCCTCAAAACAGACATGATAGCTGATCCGGCAACAAAAAGTCACTACAACAAAGATCTATTCTTAGCTCACTTTCTACATGGGGAGAAGCTGATGGTTTTTCTAATTTAGTGGACAAAGTGTTGGACCCTCATGGACCCGAGGTTATGGACCACAATGGTGGTATCTCTAAGGAGGAGGATAATAAAGTAAACCCAAACATTAGGTAGTGTCTCCGTAAGGTTGCAGACGGACATTTCACAGCAGCGGTTAAAATGTTGTCTTCATCAGGCGTGGCTCCGTACAATGAAGATACCATAAAGGTGTTGAAAGCTAAACACCCTTACAAGCCACCTCCTTTCTTGTCTGATACTCTATTTTCTGAAGCTCCCCTGGTAGCGGAAGTTGACACTATTCTTGGATGCATCAAGTCTTTTCCTAAAGGGACTTCATGTGGAAGAGATGGTCTGAGAGTCCAACACATCTTCGATGCTATGTGTGGAGAGGGGTCTGTTGTAGCCACTGATCTCCTACGTGCCATCACTTCTGTGGTTAATTTATGGTTTGTGGGAAGGTGTCCCTTGTGTTTGGCAGAGTTTGTAGCTTCTGCACCGCTTACACCGCTACTTAAGTCAGACAATGGTATACGCCCCATCGCAGTCGGTACTATATGGGGACGTCTGGTGTCTAAAGTTGCTATGGCAGGAGTGAGTAAAGACATGGCCAAGTATCTCAATGACTTCCAGTTTGGAGTGGGCGTATCTGGGGGAGCAGAGGCCATTTTACATAGTGTCAACAGGGTGTTGAATGCGCGGCATAGCGACGGTTCTTTATCTATGCTTACAGTTGATTTTTCTAACACGTTCAATCTGGTTGGTAGGTCCGCCTTACTCCGTGAGGTGAGGACAAAGTGCCCATCTATTTCTTTATGGGTGGAGTTCTTGTATGGCCAGGCAGCAAGGTTGTACCTTGGGGACATATATATACAGTCAGCCACTGGGGTGGAGCAAGGTGATCCTTTAGGCCCGCTTCTTTTTTCGCTTGTTCTACATTCTCTTATCCATCATATCAGGGACAAGTGCCAACTTCTTCTTCATGCATGGTATCTAGATGATGGGACAATCATTGGGGACACAACGGAGGTGGCCAAGTTCTAGATATCATTCAGCGACATGGACCAGATCTGGGTTTGATTTTAAATATTCGTAAAACTGAGCTGTACTGGCCTACATGTGATGGTAAGAAGCTTCAGAAAGATTTGTTTCCGGCAGATATTGGGAGGCCTCTGTCTGGGGTGAAGTTGCTTGGTGGAGCTGTTAGTAGAGACCGGGATTTTATTGAGAGGTTGGCTATGGAGAGGGCTTGCAAGGCTGTTGAGTTGATGCATCTTCTTCCTCAGTTGGATGATCCTCAGACTCCGATCGTGTATAGGTATCTCAAAACTTTTATTTGGCCTGAGGACTTGTCAACCTATGTACATGGAGAAGGCAACATCATGTTTTGACAGAGGCTTACGTGGGTCTATAGAAGACATTGTAGTCTGTGGAGGTCCCTTTTTTGGAGACCTCCAATGGAGGATGGCTTCATTGCCCATTCGGCTTGGCGGCTTGGTACTATATTCAGCAGCGGATGCTTCTTCGTATGCTTTTGTGGCATCTAGGGCCCAATCTTGGGTGCTTCAGGATCACATCATGCGAGGTAGTGGGATTCACGGTATGGACCATGATTTTGATTATGCTGTAGATTGTCTTCGTGTTAGGATACCCTCTTTTGATCTTAGTTGTTTTTCTAAAAAAGACACCGCCCCCCCCCCCCCCCCCCCCCCAAAGCCCAAAATGCTTTGGCGAGTGCTCTTTTTAGTAAAATAATTGAGGACATAGAAGTTAAATTTGACATGACCATTAGACAGAAAGCCATTTTTAAATGTCTACAAGCTGATCACGCTCAAGATTTTCTCCTTGTTATTCCAATAGATGGACTTGGTCTGCATATGTCACCAGTGGAGTACCGTAGTATCTTAAAATACCGTCTGATGATCCCTCTATTTCCAGTGGATGATGTTTGTCCAATTTGTCGTAAGGCATGTTTGGACACTTTTGGAGAACATGTAGTTCATTACAGAGAGCTTCCAGGTTTTAAATACAGACATGATCTTGTTAGAGATGTTCTTTTTGATGTACTCAGACGTGCATGTATTGCTGCTAAGAAAGAGGCGCCTGTGAATTTTTTAACTGATCCACAAGAGGGAAGATCGACACTTAGGCCTGCTGATGTCTTGATTTTTGGGTGGATAGGAGGGAAACATGCATGTGTGGACCTTACAAGAGTTTCTCCGCTGGTGGGATTGAGGAGTGGAGCTTTTACAGCGGGACATGCTGCCCTTAAAGCTGCTGCTTCAGCCAAAGTGGGTAAGCATGAGAAAGCATGTATTGAGAATCAACATGCCTTTATTCCCTTTGGATTTGATATTTTTAGATTCTTAGCACCAGAAGCTGTGGAGCTTCTTAAAAGAGTCCAAAAAGTTATGAATAGTAATGTTATGGCTCCCAAGTGTATGGATATTGTATTTCAAATGATTGGATTTGCTATCCAAAAAGGACTAGCGACGCAGCTTGTTGCCCGCCTGTCCTCTTCTTCAATGTAAATCTTTTCTTTTCTTGGAAAGGATCTCAATATTATATTTCTTATTGGATAAGATATTTCATATCTGATCAGTGAATTCATATCCTATATGTTGAAACCACAGTCGGTCACAAGGAGTAAGGGAGCTACCGAGCACAGTCGTTGGTCCCGCCCTTCGGAAGGGTCAATGAAACTCAACATTGACGCATCTTGGAAGCGAAAGGAGATCTGTGGCATTGGTGCCGCCATCAGAGACCACATGGGAAAGCTGCGAGCTACACTTCAGCATCAAATGGCTGGAGTTCCGTCAACATTCGTGGGAGAAGGAGAGGCCATCAGGGAGGGTCTTCTACTGTGCGAGCAGCTGGGATTCAGTTTTGTGGTAGTGGAATCGGACTGTAAGGAGATGATACAAGCTATTAAAGGAGGGAAAGGTAGAGGCCTCACAGAACTACTCATCCAAGAGATCCACTTAATCTTGGATGGTGTGGACGACATTAATATCCAATGCAGACCACACAGCTGTAACAGGGTAGCAGACTTTCTAGCAAGAGAAGCGTGCATATTGCCAAACAAGAGGGTCAACCGGGGGCCTTTTGTAGATGAACTGCTTGTAATGGCTGATGCCGATTCTAAGTAATAACAATGATATCTTGCTTTCAGAAAAAGAGAGTAAGTGACCAGTAAAAAGAGAAAAAAAGAATACGAAGATAACTAGAGCTTTTCGTAAGCTATATCAACATTTCTCTATAAAAAGCCCTTTACACTAGAATATAAAAACAATAAACAATATACAAAAAATAAAAATACATTCCATTAATCTTCTCACCGATTATTAATAGAAAAAAATAAATGACGACTAAAGCTAGACTTTCTGAATTTTTTTTGATTAAAAATTGTGGTCATAGAAAATTTAACCTTGGTCAAGAAATACAAATTAACACTTATCTATAGAATAACTACAATTTTTTGAACAAATAGTTTAGTATGTCTAGTAAGAAATTTGGAGTAGATTTTGTCTCAATAAAGAAGGTACATAACATTACAAATGTGAGGCAGTTATACCACAATATCCTCAAAAAACAAGTAAGCCTTTTATAACAATCCCATGTTTGACGACAACTTTTCTATTTTTTCTTTCAACATAGTCAAAACAATAACATTTGGTGCACACATTGAATATCTATTTTTATTTAATTTATAAATAATTAGATCTTTGAAATAATTTTTAGCTCAACTTATAATTGGGGTCTTTAAAAAGAGGACTCTTAAAACAATATCTGATTTAAATTTTGTGTATAAGTTATATTATTAGTTATTTTAAAATTATCAAAAAAAATTAACATGCATAATAACGCTCGTGAATGGGTACATGTTTGTTGACTAGTACTGGTGGCAATTTTGATTGATTTCTCTTTACCTTTTCTTTTAAGTTTTATAGTGACAAGACAAAATTCACTCTCCACATAATTTATTGATGGGTGAAACAATCTGACAACCAAGAAGTAAAGCATATAAATTAAATTAGATCATTGGGGATACATTTTAACTTAAATCTAATATGATAAGAATCATCACATGTATCCTCATCTTTAACTCACAAGTAAAGTATGTAAATTTAAATGTAGGTGTTTTCTCATGAAGCAGATAATCCTTGCGCCAAGTAGTCACTAATATATGTATGTCCTTTGCATTGATGTTGGTTTGATAAAACATATTAGAAACAATTTTTGTTAGATATTTTCTTAGACCAAAAAGAGCACCTGTCGATCTATAAATGTTCCATGAGCTTTATTTTTAATGTAAACCTAAAAAGGCATTGTCAAATATGTGATTTTTTAATTTTTATTCTAGGGTTATCTTTTACTTTACGAAGCACCCATCCACAATGGAAAACTAGTTTTTTACAGCTTACATGTTTACACATGATAGTAACTATCAGTAAGGAATCAAATACATTAACACACATAAACATACACACTGCGACACAGCTAGCCATGTCCATTTTTTAATATGACCTTATTTTGTGTATGTATCAAGTTTCTGAATAATGTGATTGTTTGAAAAATTAATTTGCTACTATACATGTCTTTGGATCTAGGTCCTATTTGAGAATGGATCTGGATATTTCTATGTATGTTAATCTTGGAAATAGGGGTAATCCAATCAAAATAATTCTTGGGAGCCATAAGAATAAATCTAGGTAGGAGTTACCCAGCCAGAAATTGACATAACAACACAATCCCCATTGTAAAAAAGATGGTATCTAATCTAGGATAGAATATTAATATAGAGAGGAAGCATAGGTAGGAATATGTAGATATTGTGATCTGTTGTTGTAATTCAATTTTAAGCCATGTGATCGCATTGGTTCACCTTGTGGTAGACTGTGTTGAGTTTGAGCTAAAAGACATAGGTTACTCGTGTTCTACTTCAATTACAAGCGTTTGCAAACATGCTCTTAGAAAAAGAAATATTGTTGAGTAATTAACTTTTCAAACTCATATGATATGTATTAGTGTATAAGAGACAACCTGTTATATTATTAGTATTTCTTGATTTTGTGTTATATTCTTTAATAAAATATGAAGATTTGGGGTTATATAAGGGATAAGCATTAGAATGGGGCTGGCTTGATATGACTTGGGTTGAATTGACATGATGGAACTACAATGTATTCATTATTTTTCTAGATCCAAAATTTTAGACCTAACCTCTAGAATCAGACCTAAACTTGAACCACAATTTTGTACATTTGGGTTAGAGCATGAACATGAGGCCCACAATTTAATATGAGATGAATTATTGACTAAAAGAATCCGACCCAAGGATCCAAAGACACAACCTAATATGTCTCTAGTATATAAAACTACATATAATATTTCGTATATATCATATATCATATATAATAGTCATTTATTTTATTCATACACTATGATAAAAGTTAATATGTCTATGTATAACTCCTTGTTGTTGTATTGACAAGATAAACATTTAATGTGGAATTGACATGGTCAATCATTTTGACACAAATTAATGATTTTTTTTATTTCAAATATGTACATGCCCATTATTCATATCATTTTTTCTCCATCTTTTTACTCAACCATGTGACATTTACTAATAGTTAATTTACAAAATAAATAAAGCCATATAGGTTGTAGCTCGGTGATATGACAATAATAGATCTAAAACATAATAGTAGGGGGACTGAGTTATATGATTCGTCATCAAGATTGATACTCAATGATTAAAGTCATTCAGTTTTACTAATAAAAAAATTAGACAATACAACAAAATATATACATATATTCTTATCAAAATTTGAACTAAATAATGAGTAACCAACAGTTACAAAACGAGAAAGAGATTACCGAAATAGCGAAAGCACTTCACTCACCACATCAACATTGATCTCTCATAGAAATCTCTACACTAAATTATGAAACAATATACAACATACAAAAAAATTAAGAATGTCTTCCGTGAATTTTCTCCTTATTTCTTTACTTATCTTAAATAAAACTTAAATGGTTTTTTGACTAGAACTAGGCACTCTAACATATTTTTCTTTTTTTATTTCAAAACTTATGTGCATCAAATAACAAGAAATAATTTATATATATTAACAAGAACAAAAACCAAAACTTGAGTAAGTAACTAGTGAAAAGAAAAGAAGAGAATACTAAGTTAAATAGAGCTTTTCATAATCTATATCAACATTTCTCTATAAAATGCCCTATACACTAAAGTATAAAAACAATAAACAATACACAATACATAAAAATATATTCCTTTCAACTTCTCACTAGTTATTAATAGAAAAGATTAAATAACGATCTAAGCTAGATGTTCTAACTTTTTATTTTGATAAAAAAGTGTGGTCATGGAGAATTGAACTTGGGTCAACATATATAAATTAGCACAGATGTATAGAATAACTACAAAAAAATTTAAACAAGTAGTTTACTATGTATAGTAAGAAATTAAGAATAGATTTTGTCTCAATAAAGAAGGTATGTAACGTTACAAATGTGAGACACTTATCCCACAATATTCTCACAAAACCATGTAAGATTTTATGACATGATGATAACATTACAATCCCAAGTTTAATGGAATTTTTTTTAGTTTTTATTTCAACCTATTTGAAATAATAACATTTGGTGTACACATTGAACATCTACTTATATTTGATTTATAAAGATTTAGATATTTGAATTAATTTATAGCTCATTTTATACTTGGGTGTCTTTGAAATGACGTTTCTTTAAATCATAGTTGGTTTACATTTTGTGTATAAGTTATATTATTAGTTATTTTAATATTATAAAAAAATTAACATGCCTAATAAGGCTAGAGCATGGGCACATGTTTGATGACTAGTACGAGTACAAAACAGACTCTCCAAAAAACAAACCATCTCACACCTCCACCCCAATATACAACCATGATTATTGATCTCTCTCTCACCTAGAATTTGGATCTCCCTCCCTCATCTTATTAATGAACCGTTCCTCAACTCACTCTCTAGCCATTGTTTGGTCATTCCGGTCTTTAATCTTTTGTAGTTAATATATATTGAATGTGGTACTTGCTAGAGTTATTTTTTGGTCAATAATTTGGAATATTTTCCGATCAAATTTAATGTTACTATTAGACTAATTTTGTGGACTTAGATTCAGACATTTACTACTATCATTTAATAATTAGTTATTTTTTGAGTGAATATTTGCCTTTCTATGTTTTTTTTGGTCGATCAAAAAGCGTGTTACTATTAATACCAAAAACTTTGGGCACTGGGTACCCCATTACATCGACAGGAGCTAAGAAGCTCAACAAGGGTCAAAATCCCCACACAAGAGGACACTCAAGAAACTAAACCAAAATGAGACTAAGAAGACTAATAAACTAGAAAGGTAGGACCAGACAAACCTACTAGGAGAAGTCTATTACAAGCCACTATGACATGCATTCAGCGTACCCACAATTAGTAACAACAAAATGACATAGAACAAAAACTAGCAATCCTGCCTGAAACTAGCCATGAAGTCCCTAACCTTCTTACTACTCAAGACCAGTCTCTCACAGGCAAAAACCCAAAAAGACCTCTACCATATCTGATGCACTGGAGTGCAACAAGACATCTGATCAAACTCCTAGAAGGAGTTCCAATCTAGGTTGAAGCAGAGAATGCAATTCACAATACAAGACCCTTCCATTAGCTGACCTTCAAATGATGTCCTTGAACTAAACACCAACATGTCCACCACTGGCGTTTGCTTCAATCCCTGAAAGTGTGGGATCCAGGTGGGTATCCAGCCCCTCTTCATCAAACACAAGTCACCTAATCAGGGACCCTGAGTGCTAAACATGGCGCAAAGGCAGTAAGAAATTGAACAGGAGAAGAAGATCATTCCACCCCTCTTCGATCCCAAGCACAAGCAACTACCAGAGAAGCAAGCTTGAATCCTCACGCTGCTGCTACCAGTTACATTTCGACTAACACCTTGAGGGTGTTCCATATGCTGAAGCAGGAAACACCGGACAGACACGCCCATAGATGACTGCGAAATGGAGGGAGACCACCTACTGGACAGAGGGGACGCGAGCCCACGCCGCCCAAGTGGACGTCCAACCATCTCCTAGGTCAACGAGTACAAGTTCATCCACACCAGGGCCGCCGTCTCCACGCCACCAGAGCCTGGGGAGTCCCATGGGCCCGAAGGACGCCGCCAGCCCATGAGAATAGACCAAAGGTGTCGATGATGATGCCCTGCAGCATAAGCAGAGCAGGAGGACTCCACCTAGGATGCCAGAGCTTCGTCAGATGCTAGCGGCGGCGCCATGATCCTGGATACTGCCGAGCCATCCAGCGACCATTACCACCCGCATTCGAAACCCCCCACGGCCTTGGACGGAGTCGATCCTACGCCACCCAGGCTGTCTAGGTGACCCTCGGGAGGAGAAGAGGAGGAGCTGGCGGGAAAGGGGGAAAACCCTATCCGCACCAGCGCGATGGAGCACGCACGCAAGCAGATCTGGCTGGGAGCGGCACTCTCCCACCATCTCTCTTGAATGGAAGGAGTCACCTTAGGCGAATCGCCACTCTGACCCAGATGCTGAAGGCGCAGCGCCGCACATCTCCACTCCAATCTACACCTGATGGCGCCCAACACGATTCCCCCACGCCAAAGCTTGCTTCGTGCTATCAGTCGGAGACACCTTAAGCTATTGACGGTGCTAGGGGGAGGAAGGCATCGGGGAGACGCTCCCTCCCCCCACCGGCAACCGCCAGGGACTCCTAGAGAGAGAGGAGAGAAAAACCCTTCAATAATAAATCAATAATTTACATTAATTAGTTATGTTTCTCTCTCATTTATATTCATTTTGATTTTCTTTACATCTTTCACTCGTAGATTATATCTCTCCCTCTAACTGATTCCTTTCCTCTCTTTTTTTTCAAAAAAAAAAAACTGCTTACATTTTTATTAAGACAAATTTCATACAACATATGATACTTTTATACTACTATGTAATGGAGTCTTCCAATTGCAAACCCTATCACGAGTTGATCCTGCCACCCTCAATAATTAAAAATTATTTTTCATCTCGCCTAAATTCATATTTATTGGACGGAATTGTTTTCGACTAACGGGTGATATGAGGTTGGCCCTTATAAGCAACGAGCATGGTCTACAACACCATGAACAAAAGAATTCCTTGGATGATCTCCTCATTTGATATTAAATTACACATCTAGTTTTAATATCGTGGTGATTGTGGATGTCATTTCCTATTTTACTTGTTTTGACTCTAAGGCTACTACTTGGGTTCTAAAAGCTTATATATTATACACGTATAACAACAAAAAAATTGTACACATAATTTGAAGTGTGTTTTATTTTATTTTATGTAAAAGTTGGTTTGCTAATCACACAAAGAATCAAATAATATGCATTTTCTTGATTCTTTTCCAATACATACATTTTTGTATCCTTTTTCTATTCATTTTGCATAAAAATAAACAAGATCCAACATACAGAGCTGAAACCGCCACTCCTTTTATTTTTTATATGAGTATGGCTTTGTATTTTCTTCTATGCCGATTTTTGTGATAACACTAGTGCTATAAACTTGGTCCATAATCTTATTTTACATAGTCGTGCCAATCTGAAATTAAACATCATTTCTTAAGAGATCATATTTCTAAAAATAATATATCTTCCATCATGTTGATACTGAAGAGCAATTAGCAAATATCTTTACCAAATCTCTTCCTCTCGATAAATTTCAATATATTAGAAAGAGCTTACTCATTACACCCCTAGAAGATGTATTCTTTGATAAATGTGCTCAAAATTCTTAATAATTTTCTTACTTGAATTTCATGTGATTTTTAGTGTAGAAAATTCTAGAACTATTTCTTTGGTCAATCATGATAATTTATTATCATGAACAAGTACATAAACATGCTTAAATCAATTCAACAAAACTACTCATAGTCTCTTGCTCGGTTGAAAATATTATGGACCGAGAAGATACTCGATGGACAAAATTCTTGATCGTGTTCCTCTCTGTGGGACCCTCGGCTAACAAGGCAATTTTAAATTGAGATTCTTCTAGAAATTTTGCAGACTGAATTTATTTTTGTATAAAATCCCTTGGTTGAAAATAATTTCGACCAAGTCCTCATCGCAATGGTCAAATTCTCAAATCCCAAAAGTCGACCAAACTAGCCATTATACGAGAGCATCAAAATAGAGCTGTCAGACCCTCAGTCGACAAAATCGTCAATCAAGAAGGTCCTTATTTTGTTATAAAAGGGACCCCAATCCACCCATTCTATTCACAACTCAATTACTTTCTTCTCCATCCCTTCTCTAGTGATCTTTAGAGTTATTTTTCAAAAACACTCTTCCACTACCATCTCTAGATCTTCTTCCACCTCAAATTGTTCAAAATAGCTTCATCTTCAGCCTGCGCTGGGAAGAAGCAAGTAGCAGCGAGGAAGGGAAGAACAATCACTCCAGCCTTGAGCGTCAACTACAACATTCCCTTCAATGACGTTGCTGCTGGAAAACGCTACCTAAAGCTCACCTCAAATCCCCCTCTTCTCAACGCTTGATGGACACCAACGACTTCATCATGCTCCTTGATCTCTCTGATCTCTTCAAGGTGCAAAAATTGATAGAATTCCTTATGCCATCCTTCCGTTCCCTGTCCACCCAAGCTGTCAATGAGTTCTATGCTAACCTCACTAGGGATCTCAATGAACCATTTTCTTTCACCTCCATGGTTGATGGGATAACTTTCTATTTCTCCGAAACAGATATCCTAAAAATGCTAGATATAGGTGAGGAGTGTGGATAATTCATAGACCTAACCACAAGAAACCCTACATCCAAATTCTCCACTGATGATAACACCATTAGCTTAGGAGACATCAAAAAGGCCATTTTACTTCCTAATACTTCATCTCATTAAAATGCGGGAACGTACTATCTTTAACCCCTGAAGATAGGGAGGTAAACCTAATTATTTCCCATAACATCTACCTTAGAGAAAAAAAAATTGAAATCCCACAATTTAGGATGTGCCTAACAATGCTATACTAGAAATCATTCCTATCAACTTCATCTGCATCATCCTATCTAATATGTTTGTCTTTTCTAGAAATCCTCCCTATGCTGATTTTGTGTGCGAAATTATCTACTTTTTTCTTGACAAAAACCTAGAGGATTTAAACTACAAATGTGATAGACGTCCTTAAAAACTTACCAAAAACATTGTAAATAAAATTGGACTTGAATTTGGGCACAAGAGAGCTAGGAACGAAGATGATACATCTGTCGAAGGAAATTCTCCACCTCCTACTATTCCTAGCTACTCCATAGAAAATCTAGCAAATGACGTTTGTTATCTCAAAGGAGCTACCTATCACCTTGGGAGACAATTAGACTACAATCACCATGCCATGACCTATTTCAATCATAGAATTCAAGCATTGTCTCCCAATGTTCCCAAAACACATCCATATACACTCTATCCTCGAAGTCTCTATCCTTTTAACCCTTCAATCCAATACACTCAAGTCCCACTACCACCTTCACATGATCTTTCTCATACTCAATACTCACCCATGCAACTCCAGGACATAGCTACCCATTTTAAATTTGATAGGGAACCTACATTTCTGGAGGCATATGCTCTTACCAAGATAGGTGCACTTGATTGGCAAACACTTGTCAAGTACTATGGTGATGCTCCATTTTTGGGGAAAGATCCTGAGGTTGATGTAGTCTTGCAATCTTTCAAGTGATGGTTTCCTTTGTTCAAGTGATGATTTCCTATGTAGTGAGTAGTAAAGCTTATGTAATCATTCTAGTGAAGCTTATGTTGTTATCCTATGTTGTTATCAATGAAATTGAGCTTGGTTTTGTTCACTTGATCATGATAATGAAAATCTATCTTGTGGCTTTCGTTGGACATTTTCTATCACTTTGTTTTTCTCTTTACTACTTGTGTATGATATTGAGGGGGAGTATCCCATTCAAGGGGAGTAAAATGATTATGTGGCTATCTTTTTCAATTGACAAAGGGGAGAAATAATATACATAAACATAAATGAGTTTCATGTTCTCTTGGCTTGACATTAATTGATGCTACATTCCTAAAGATATGGATACTATGTTTCATACATCTTTAGGAATATTTAGCACACACTTTATGAAAACAAGAGAATCTCTTCATCTCAGGTAAATCTCAGGTATGAAACTCATCTCAAATAAACTATTTTGATTATATTTTAGAAATTTTTTTCATCTTTAAAAAGGGGGAGATTTTTGGCTAAATTGGACATTAATATACCCTTTGTTTTAGTGATGAAAAACATTTCACACTTTTGGATCTAACATGTTATTTGAGTATTTCACAGTTCAAAGGAATAACAAAATTCTACTAAGTTGAAAAATGAAGACCAATGCAAATTGAAGATCAAATGTGCTTAATTGTATATATGTTCATGATTGTACTAAAATGTAAATACTTGTACAAAAATATAATGTAAAAGTACTTAGACATTGTGTAAATCAAGTGTTAGATCTTCCATGTCCACTTATAACCCTAAAATAGGTGTCCCACCAAAATTAGAGTCACCATCACTCATTGAAACACACGCTTAGTAGGTGATTCAAGAGTCTAAAATAGGGACACCCTTGATAAAAAAACTTGTCGATTGAGACGCACTTGGTCGAAAATTTTGTTGATGAAGAACCACCTTGGTCAAAATCATGAGCATTGTTCAATAACATACACATTTGTTCTCTAAAATGGTTTTCGGTCGAAAATATTCTCGACGGAGAAAACTTCGGTCTAAAGCTTGCAACAGTTAGACCAAGTGGCTAGTAGTTGGGAGTTGAAAATAGATGTTGCAACACATTTTCCTTAAACCTAGGCTCGGTAAAATAAAATCTTGATCGAGACACCGTTCGGTTGACAAACTTGTCGACCGAGCAAGGTTCTAGATTGTTGTTTTAAGCACAAACAACTTAGCCATTGCTAGCTAACTAATGTAAACCTAACAACTAGTTAAGAACTAAGAACACTCTAGAGACTCCCTCGAACATCCCCAAGTACTTACAAACCATACCTATAAATAGGAGAGGCCTTATGACACCTACAGAACCAAAGTTGTACTTGAGAATACATTCTTGTGAGCAACAAAGCCAAGAAACAACTACCATCTTATTCTACAAGCTCCAAATTTGTGTTCTATATCCCTAGCCTCTTAGACACGTCATATCACTGTCCATTCTAAGTGGTGTGATAGGTCTAACACTTGATATAGGATTAAAGCGCTATACTCAATTGTTGTATTTCCTTCTTCAAATCCCCCTTCACAGGTTCAAGTTACTTGTGGTCCTTGGCTACTCTAAGATCGTGGAGGCTACTTGAGGGAGCTCGATTGAAGCTACTTCTTGGTGGAGAAGACAAATTCAAGAGGTGTTTGAGAATACTTCAAAGAAGGCTGCTTCAAGGGAGGTTTGAGCTACTTCCAAAGGAAGGCTATCTCAAGGTGGTGGAGCTACTTCTAGGAGGAGAAGGCTACTCCAAGGACTTGGCGTTACTTCAAAGAAGGCTTATTCAAGGAGGTTGAGGCTACTTCTAGGAGAAGGCTACTTCAAGGAAGATGATTGTATTTTATTTTAACATCCTTAAGAGGTAAATAAAATTAATCACTTTCAAAATCCCAATTGGAGACAATTGGGTAGTGGAATGACAACATTTGAATTCAAAGGTTGGAACCACTCTAAATACAAGTGTCATCCTTGTTTCCTCCTCCTTATTTGGTTGAGTGTTTTAATTATATTTACATTATTAAAATTCTCTATTCACCCCCTCTAGATATTTCAGAAACTTGGGTGGTTATGAGCTTTATTTGAATTATGGTACTCCTATCTTGTATAGTATGAATTGAATTCACGTCTTCAACTTGAGTGACTATATATTGTTGCTGAACTTTGTGTTCATGGAATGCAACCTACAATTGTTGATAATGAATCGTACTTTGGTCTACTGCATGGAAGAACTCACAGGAGGGTGCAATAATTTTCACCTGAGGTATCTGGTTCTTCCTCTCGCACTAAAAGATTTTCAAGATTAGCCTGCTTGAGAGAGACGGCCTTTAGTGATTCAAATATTGATTTGAGTTCTGAGATCTTCCACCATAGATACTTTGGGAACACCTTTACTAGTAGGTCTTCCCCAATGATTCTTTTTTTTGTTTCTTTTCTATTTGTTTTTTATTCAATGTAAAGAAGGGAAAAGGAAATTCCATTGCAGAGCCGTATGCATAAAAAATGCATGTACGGTTGTTCAATTCTATCTTTTTTTTTTCTTCTTACGTTATGAGATAGAAGAACCTTTCATGATGTTATATTGTCAGGGTTATGATTCTTCAACCTGCTAGTTCTTTTTATGAGGCACAAGAAGGGGAATTTATCTTGGAAGCAGAGGAACTATTGAAACTTCGTGAAACCCTCACGAAGGTTTACGCACAAAGAATAGGAAACCCCTTATGGGTTATATCCAAAGACATGGAAAGGGATGTTTTTATGTCAGCAACAGAAGCCCAAGCTTATGGTATTGTTGGTATGATTTTCAGAACTAAGGTTGACAATCTTTAGTACACAATAAAAACTTTATCGCATAAAGTTTCCATTACAGGACGGGTTAAGGAACTTCTTAGTCTTCTGTCGGCACCTCGACAGAAAATTTTGATATTTTGGTTTTATGGAATGCCATGATGTCACACTTGCATGGGAGTTTTTTTAATCGTTCCCATGCTTCATACAGAGATTCTTCGGGCACTTAGTTGAATATCGTGATTTGTCCTCTAATCGAGTATGTCATTAAGGGTGGTTAGAATTTCTCTAGAAACTGATTCTCCAAAGCTTCCCATGTTGTGATTGGGTCCCCTCAAAGAATGTTGTACTACACTCTAGCTTTGTCGATCAAGGAGTATTTAAAGAGTTGCAATCACATGGCATCACTAATGGCACCCAATGGCTTCACCATTGAGTAAAGTTCAATGAATTTGAGAAGATGTTCTTGGTAGTCATCTCTAATCCTTCCTATGAAGGCATAATTATATAATAGACTGACCCATTGGGCCCTAATTTTCATTGGATCGCCTATAGGTTGGACGATATGAGTCAATTCGATGCCTCTGGAGATAGCAAAATCCCTTAAGTCTTTGGTGCATCTTGTGGCTTGGGTGGATTGTAGGCTTGTCTTTAGTTCGGCTTCTGCCTGTGTCCTGGATTCTATGATGAGTTATTCTTATTGGGCTATGATAGTTGCTTCATGTCATACTTGAACATTTGCTTCCATAGCTCATGCATCTGCCATTGTTTTCACCTTGTGAATTCTTTTGAGGGTTCTCTCAATTTCAAGATCAAACAACAATCCAGAGTCAAGATGTTTGGATCTTTGCATGTGCTAGGAGTACCTTAAAAAGAGAAGAATGATCATAAGTTGATGAGTAGAGTTCTAGAGTATTTTAAATAATATCAACCACAAGAAGAAAAAACCCTAATTACAATTAAACTTCTAAAAACATATAACTACCATTGTCCGCGGAAAGAAGCCAATTTTTGACCGCATGAATATAAACCATAAGAGATTAACTCTTAGGTTTAACAGATAGTAGTGTATTAATTATCCACTCCACATGAATGGAATCCGTATTGCAATCCACATGGATATTATCACACAAAAAATTACTAGGAGTGTAATTCCTTTAGTATACCAAAAGTAATGTGCAATAATGCCATCCACAATAGGACGGGACTTATCATAGTCTAGTTGATGATCGAATCCCATGGGATAACTTGTTTAAGAATTATCTAATCAGAGTAACCTATCAAGAACTAGTATTTATCACAAAAGTTGTGTTTGAGTTAATCTAGGATTGCAATAATGAAAAGAGATAGATTAAATCTCTAGTTATCAATGGGTGGAAACATTAAGGTGGAACTAGGTTTCACAACCACTACTCAAAATCTACACAATCATTCAAATCCAAACATGTATGAAGATATAATTGGAGTTATGCAAGTTCCCCTTTAGGCATAAAAAACTTACATGAGTAGATATCCCTGTAAGCTCAATGTCTCTTTACTTACAAATCCTCTATCCACTACAGAGACTTTCTGTTAGAAGTTCTCATCAAGGTGTCAACCAAAGCTAATCGATATTGAAATATTAATTGTTGAAGTTATTGCGGTAAAAGTTTAAATAATAAATCATGTAAAGCAGGTGATCAATCCACAAAACATGTGATACAATTGCTATGAATTACATAAGTTCATACAAGAGTTGGGATATGAGTGAAATTGCAAGAAATAGGTATTGGAGATAATCCCCACACCCCAGTGAAAAGTCTACTCCCTCAACTTGGAAAATGGTTGTTGTTGTGGTCATGATGGTGGAAGAAGTGGCTTAGCATGGCATGTGATGACAAACTTTCCTTCCTTATCTTTCCTCTAAGAACTAAGCCTAACTTGTAGTTGAAGTAGGTGAAGGAACATGGCTCTAGAAGATGATCACCTTGAAGAAGGAGGTCGATGTCTTGGAGTTGCTGAAGGTAGATTGAAGTCACCAATGTTGTACATCGTTAGACAAAATAGGTTGATAGAACTAGATTGGTCAATAGAACTTGTCTTCATCTCTAATCTCAGATGCAACCTTTCGTTGTGGTTTGTCTCCAAAATTTTGTGATGTCTTGAACTGTTATGCTGGAGGCCTATTTATAAGGTTGTGGTTGTCAACCACTTCCCATCGATGTTGATCTTTTTCTATCAATCAATGGGTCTATCGGTCTTGGACTTTTGGTTGTCAGGACTATCGACCCTGGGAATCGATAATGTTCTCAGGAAGTTATGGTCATCAATAAGTGTGTCGACAGTTTTAGGTTGATGGCTTGATTTTCTTGTTAGCTAAAGCCTAATGATGTTGTCGAGCATTTGAGTTTTGACCAAGGTGTCAATGGGATATCGATCTGGAAGGTCAGCAAGGATGTCGATCATTAAGATCGATGGGCAGTACGTCGACGCCTTTGATAACTATCAATTTTTTATGTTTATTGGTAGGTTGATCGAAATGCCAAATTTTTCCTTAGAGACAAAAATTATGTATTGAACTGCCTTTTAGAAGTGCTCAAAATCCTACAAAGTATCATAAAAACCAAAGTAGATCAAAACAAAGCTATTTCTAATGAAAACTAACCTATATGAATGCTAAACTAGACCAAGAATGGACTAAAACTAGGATGAACATTCATTCATCAAGAATATACTTGAGGATCAAACCTGAAGGACAACTTTTTTAAGCAGTTATATATAATTATAAGTGTTAAGAGTAATATTTTTCACCGAGAAAGTTGATTGATTGATTAAACTAAATTTCCACCAGTAGCATCAAGAATTAAAGAGGTAAATAAATGATCATAAAGAGGATCAAGGAATGGGGTTTCTCTTGCCAAAGCCTGTGTAATTATTCTAGAAAGATTTCAACTCTTGAAACAATTTACTAAAAAGAGGTTTATCTATTACACCCTCATGATATACAAATCATTACATGGATTAAACTACCTTTGAATTGACCAATCTCAGTATGCAAGTTCCTAGCTCATCTAACTAGACTCCCTAACTACGGCCGACCAGTTTCGACACATTAGTAGATTGTAACCCAATCATCTCACAATCCCTTATTGACATTTTAGGGGGATAAGAAGATCATTTTCAAGTTCTAATCACAATTACAACAACCTGCACATCCACAATTATAACATATATGTGAAGCAAGATCTCCATTAGCAAGGCAAGGAAATAAGCAACATGATATTTTATTTAGTAATAGATTTTTTGGTATAAATACAAGATAGAATAAAATACTGGTTGTTGGGGCTTGTCCCCATACCCCAACACAAATCTCTACTCGCTCAATGAGAGGGAAAACAATGGAAAGATAGGTAGAACAATGAAAGGGGCCATGATAACACTTATGGCTATTTATAGCATTTATTTCCTTGTCAAAACTGCCCTCTAAACTATTTTCCTCTCAATTTTTGTCATGTTTTTTACAAAAGTAAACTACGCTATGCCCTTAACTCTTTTTCCATCTTTTGTACAATTTTTTCCCTGTTTTATACCTAAAAGACCGCTAAAGGCCCGTCCCGGCCCATGAATGTCGCTTACTTGCATCGACCCTTCTACCAGCCACCCGACACGCCCACCTACCTGTCGTGGCTTCAGCCCAATTTAGTAGCAACACAACACGGGCGTGTCACGCAAGGAAGCCCTGATAGGCGGTATGCCACTTACCCAACAGAGAGCTCTGCCCACCATGACTAATCATACCATT
Source organism: Alisma plantago-aquatica (assembly GCA_963693085.1). NCBI lineage: Eukaryota > Viridiplantae > Streptophyta > Magnoliopsida > Alismatales > Alismataceae > Alisma > Alisma plantago-aquatica. The sequence continues at coordinate 542,918,954 of OY856414.1, forward strand.
ATGGCATGTCGCGCGATATGAGCCACTCATCAGAAGCGTCTGCCCACCGTGGCCACCAGATACGCTTGCAGCCCGGCATGTCACGACGACCTGCTGTTTCGGGTGACACACACATGTCGATCATCCCCGAAGCCACATGTGCGGAGCCAATTTAGGATACGTGGCGCCCGGAGAACCGCAACCTCCTCCAACCACTGCCTATAAATAGCAGCTACAGGACTCCGATGGGACAGATCGGAACCTTGTGAAAGTTGACTTTGGAAAGGACATGGAGTTAGTGTGTCGAGCGATACTAGGTGAGTTCACCCAAGCCCGAGAGGGATGGGAGTGGTTCACTTAGGACCCGCCCCGGTAACCGCATCAGCCCGACACAACCAAGAAGGCCACCCGATGAGCCGAGTTCTAGATGGGCTCCTTCCCAAGATGGCTCACCCCCTACGCCCGATACAAGGAACCTGAGAACCTAAGTCATCTCTAACCTGGCACGATATTGAACCCGATACGGACAACTCGTCACATTGTGTTGCCCGAGAGGGTGGTACCCCGACATGGTCGTATCGGGTAGAGAGCCTTGACCGATACGCCTGCCCATCATGGCCTATCGCCCAATAGGGCTAGCCGCCCGACGCAGGCATATTGAGCAGAGATCCTACCTGGTATCGAGTTAGCGATACCTTAGGGGTCTTCTACTGTATATCGACCTCCTATATCAAGGGGGTCGATACCTATCTTACTTTTCAGCATTTACATTCATTATGCATTGTAACCGAACCCCTTTTACACAATATCTATGCTTATAGAATCTGTGGAGTTTAATACCTGTTGTTCAGTATTTGGTTCCCATTTGTTGGATGATTTCTTAAATAGAATCTGAGTTCTAGCTTGTATGTTTGGATCATGTTTTGACTAGCTATCGAAATGTGTTTCCTATTTCAACTCCTCTGAGAGAAGGATGTTGTAACTCTAGAGCTTGGTCTGACCCAGGAGTACAAGAGTACCCAGGGTTGGAGCTGCTTCGGGTTGCTTTCCCACTCCAACCTATGTCCATTACCCTTGAGAGAGGGTGTTGGCATTTAGTTGGAGGTACCCTCTTTGAGAGAAGGGGTGCAGGGTGCTTTCCGATGCTGCTTGTTATTCCTAAGTTTTCTTCCTTCGTGCCTGGCCTTGACAATAGTTTTATCTCCTTGGAAGCTATTACGCAAAACCCCTAAAACTATTAAAACCCTAAAACCATCATCTTTCGTGTAACTCCAGTTTGGAGATAGTTTTTCTTTACAATGTTCCCATGTTGTGGCATATCTATCCTTTTTTGTCTGTATATCCTTGCCCATATGAAAGTTCTCTCTATGCGCTTGCTTTAACGCTTCACTTGTATGTTTAGCTATCATCTTGTGATGTTTCATCGTCGGTATCTCGAGAGAGCAATATCACTTTTATCCATGACATAGAGCAACATGAATGCACGAGAGTGTTAGATTGTTGGTGCTTTAAACCATATGTTTTGCCGTAAGGCTTTTGAGCTGTCTTCTCAAGAGAGAGAGACTTCTTTTAAGTCTGGTTCTTTCCTCATCTCGAGAGAGAGTGGAATGAGGCTTTGCATGGTTGCTTGTAATTTTGATATGTGCATATAGGGAAGAGGGATAATATGTTGGTTAAGGGAACGTTTTAGTTAAGTGAACCCCGGTTTGAGTTTTCCATATTCTCGTTATAGTTTGTTTTCTTTTCTTATATTTTCTTTCACCCTTTTGTTTTTTACTTCAGTTTGCCGTTCCTTGGGGAACATGTTTTAATCCTCTTTTTCTACTGGAGTATAGAAGTGTTGATTCCACGTTCTTGGCACTACCAACTGTTGGTATGTATGCCCATAGAGCAAGTCATATGATGATTGTAATGGGATACTTTGTAAATGATTTGAATAATAATAAAGGCAATTTCCGATCTATATGTTTAAACTATTTCTGAGATGATGGTGTAACATGATAGATTTCTAAAGAATGGTTTTACTCAATGACGTATGCTTTTAGGTTCAGGACCTAAACGATGAGATCATACAGATGTTAAGAGTATACATTCTTGTTTAGTCCCTAGTTGGTTGTTATTGTGGAAATAACCATAGACATCAATAACACTGAAGACTAGATTGTGTGTTGGTTGATGACATAATCTCATTAGTCATGATATAGTGATATCAAACCAAGCACATAGGTACTTGTTAGAGAACAAGGTACCGGACAGACCCACCGTGAGAGTGACACATGGAACCATGACTTGGTAGTCACAGTCAGCTCTCATAGTGATGGTGGTGAGTGTGATTCTTAGACCTAAAATCACTACACTCAACACATGTCATTGGGTACACTTTGACATCATCAAACGCAGTCCTGGAACATGGGTTGTTATAAAGGTGATGATTGGGTGGCTTTGACACATGGGGCTTTTGAGGGGTGAGTGATAGATATGGGATTTGTCCCTCCTGAGGGGGTTTGATGTCCTTGGCCACTTGATGAGTAGGATTAAGAAAGGCATGTGCATGCACGTGTGAATCAATATGTGATATTGATGTCACACACATCTCACCCAGTCTGCTCTGAGATCAAGGAAATGAATGAATGTTGACAGGATGACTGTTCCATGCCTCGAGTTCATTCAGGATATCAGTGACAAAGGAATTATACATTCACTGTAACACCATTCATAGATTGTAGGATTGAAAGTTTTTCTCCAACTTTCTATTTCACTTGGGTAGCACTGATGTGTGACTAGGCACCGCTCTTTTCTTGTGAAGTCATAAATGTTATGGACTTTCACTGCCAACGTGAAATGGACCTGCAGGGTCACACACATAGGATTTAACCTGGAATAGGAGTTTGTCCTCAAACAATGTTTAGATTGATTACTAAAGGAGTTTAGTAGTTCAATTAAACACTCAATTAATCGATAGCTCAATATCATAGTGTTCAAGGTGTTGGACTGATTGATTAGAGTATCGGATTGATTGAAACTACAATTGACTGATTCTGCACAATATGTACTCCCAACCGATCGGCTCATGTGATGAACCGATCGGCTCAACTAGTGAGTCGATCGACTCATGGACAGGGTGAACGATTGCTTCAAGTATTGAAATGATTAGTTCAACTGTTGCAACCGGCCAAGTTGGGAAAGTAAGATTGGTGAGAAATTTCTTTTCATTTCACTTGCCCAATTTGATTGGAACAAGGATTGGTATTCGATACCAATTGGAAACAAAAGAAGGAAAGTCAATCGGGAATTGATCAGGACCACGAACCGACCGGTTCAGAAGTGAACCGACTGGTTCATGGGTCCCAACCGATCAGTTGAGGTGTCAACCGACCGACTCAGATCCCCAACCGACCGTTTCAGTTGTGAAACGATCGGTTTAGGTTGCGAGTTGGTTGTTTTTGTGGAAAATCTCGAACCCTTCTACTCCTGCTTTAGTCCCGCATTGCCTGGGATAGAGAACCCTGTCCCATGACCCTCCTATATATAGGGGTGTTGGGGGCTTCTCATAGTACAACCCAGTGCAACCAGTTGATCTGTGAAGTTGTCGTTCTCTCTGGTTTTGGAAACCGAGAGAGAGCCCGAACAACTCTAGATGCCCAGTGGTAATCCCGAGGTTCGATGCTGCAAACTTTGAGCTAAAACCTGCTATGATTTCTATGATCTAGAATAAGAGTTTTTGAGGGAGCTCCAAGAATGACAATCCTTATCATCATCTTGATGCTTTCAAAAATATATGTGACACCATCAAAATGAGGGGGGTACCGCAAGAAGTGATCTACTGTAAGGGTTTCATTTTCTCTTTGGAGGAAAAGGCACTGTCATGGTACATTGGACTATCGCATCAATCCCTGAATGGATGGAATGCCTTAGCAGAAGCTTTCATAAACAAGTTCTACCATACTGAAAAGACTGTCAGGAGAAGGAAAAAGATCACATCTTTTATGCAAAAACTAGGAGAGATTATGCATGAGGCCTGGGAGAGATACCAGGAGTATCAGAGGGATTTCCTTCACCACAATTACAAGAAAGGTTTTCTGATAACAACGTTCTACAATGGCCTAACTCCTGAAGAGAGAATATCGCTAAACGCAGTTGCAGGAAGCGACTTTCTTGGGAAGAAGCCTAGTAGATCTAAAAAGATCATTAAGAACATGGCCGAGCTTCAAGCCGACACCGAATATGATAGGACTGACAGAGGTTATGCGAAGAAAGTTGCCAATGAAGGACCATCAATTGAGTCTAAGGCTCTGGAGGTGATTACATCCCAGATACAGAAGATAGCTATGGATGTCAGACAGCTAAAGGAGTCAGGGGAAAAGGCAAGAAGCAAATAGAGAAGGTAATGAAATGTGTCACCTGTGGTGAAGGAGGCCATGGAGTAGATAATTGTGTGTATACTTGACCTGAAGGGTCAAGTGAAAGTGATTTGGAGGAGGATGAAGCTGCAAACGTATCCTAAATCAACTTCAAGAGGCCGGGCCATCTGGGCTTCAGTTATGGAAATAAGGATGCCGTAGAGAACTCGCATCAGTTGAACAACCCACCCAAGCCACTATCTGGCTTCGAGAAGAGAAACGAGAAAGGACAGTACACTAAGACCAACACGTTCCGGACAAAGAAAACCAATTATCAAGGTCAAGTCATGTATTAACCACGTCAAGCTGCTAACACAAGCCAAAGCCAAGGGCAAGAGCAAGGACAAAGTCATACCAAGAGTAGTAGCCAGCAAGACACAATAAACAATCAGATTGCGTAAAGTGCATTATCCAACTCTGGCATTTTGAATACTATGCAAGCCCAAATGGCAGACATGCAAATGCACTAACGTCAGATAGACCAACAACTTGCTCAGTTGGCTGAGCTCATAAAGAACCCTTTGGGGAAGATCCCTTCTAGCATGGAGTCCTCTAAGATGGCAACCCTCAGATCGGGACGGACAATAGAGTTCCAGGAGGAGACGAGAATCGAAGAACCTGAGTCTGAGAAGGTTGCAGAAGATATGATTAGAGAAGAAAGCCAACACCCACCAGTTAAGGAGTCAGGACCTGAAGAGTAATTTTTTTCTAGAATAAGACAGTACTCACCAAGATTACCTTTTCCATACAAGCTTGTAAAGGCTCACCTAAAGAAGAGATATGAAAAGTTCATGGAATCAATGAAGAAGCTCCATTTGGAGGTACCTTTTCTAGATGCCTTGGAAGAAATTTCGACCTATTCTAAATTCTTCAAGCACCTAGTCATGAAGAAAAGACGAGGAGGGAGGATCAAAACTATACACCTAGCCAACATGTCCACAACCTTCGTAAAAGCTGAGTTACCAACCAAGAAAAATGATCCTGGGGCCTTCACCATACCCTTCGCGGTAGGCGATAATGTTGAAAGAAAGGGTCTCACCGATTTAGGGGCTAGTATCATCCTCATGCCTCTAAGACTCGCCAAACGATTAGGACTGACCGATATGGTCGGGACTAATATGAGGATAGAGTTGGCAGACCACACTTTCAAAAGGCCGGTAGGAATGGTGGAAGATGTACCGATTAGAGTAGGGAGGTTCTTCATCCCTTGTGACATTGTTATCATCGACATTGTTGAGGATCCTAAGTGCCCCATCATATTTGGTCGTACTTTCTTGGCAACCGGAAGGGCACTTATTGACGTCGCTGAAGGTGTGATAACCCTGAGGGTAGGGAATGATCACATAGATTTCAAGGTGAGAGACTCGATGAAAGGACCATCACTGCTTGAATCTTCTTACTTCATGGACAACTATAATCAATATTGCGAGGAAGTAAAAGAGGATGCAACAATGGTAGACCCTCTTATGAGGGCATTGAACGAAGAGGACTCAGAGGTCAAAAATCATGAGGTAGCTGAGATGAAGAAGATGAAGAGGTTATAGAGACGGTGAAGTATGCTTCTTTGGAAGTGGCCATCACAGAAGAGAACGTACCAAAACCTAATCTAGAGCTGAAGCAGCTGTCGGAGGGCTTGAAGTATGATTTCCTAGATACTGAGGAAAGAAATCCTATCATAATCAATGCCAATCTGACAAAAGAATAGCTAGAAAGACTCCTTGAAGAGATAAGGCTCCACAGAAAAGCTATCGGATATTCAGTGGATGACATTAAGGGGCTAATCCCTGCCTTGTGTATGCATCGAATAAATATCGAGGAATCTGTAAAGCCCCTTATTCAACCCTTGATGAAGTTGAACCAGGTGTTGAAAGAAGTCGTAAAGAAAGAAGTTATCATTCTCATAGACGGGGGCATTATATACCCGACTAGAGACAGCAATTGGGTGAGCCCGATTCATGTGGTGCCCAAGAAGGGAGGCATGATAGTCGTAAAGGGGGATAAAGGTGACAAGGTAGCTGTCTGGACCGTTACCGGATGGAGGATGTGTATCAACTACTGAAAGCTAAATCAAGCCACCAAGAAAGATCACTACCCCCTGCCCTTTATTGACCAAGTGTTAGAAAGACTTGCACATCATGAGTATTTTTGCTTTCTAGATAGTTATTCTGGATTTATCAAGTTCCTATTTTGTCAGACGACCAGGAGAAGACTACCTTCACATGCTTATATGGTACATATGCTTTTAGAAGGATGTCGTTCAGACTATGCAATGCTCCTGCAATGTTCCAGCGTTGCATGATCTCAATGTTCTCAGACTTTCTGGAGGACATTGTAAAAGTGTTTATGGACGATTTTTCAGTTTATGGAAAGGATTTTAATGCCTTCTTAAAAAACTTATCGTTAGTTCTGCAACGCTGTGAGGAAAATAAATTAGTTCTTAACTAGGAAAAATGTCATTTTATGGTACAGGAAGGCATAGTCCTTGGCCATAAGGTCTCCAAGAAAGGTATTGAAGTAGATATAAGCAAGGCTGAGTCTATTTCTAGACTACCTCTACCAAATTCCGTGACAGGAGTATGAAGTTTTCTCGGTCACGCTGGTTATTATAGAAGATTCATCAAGGATTTCTCAAAGATATCAAAACCTCTCTCAAACCTACTGATAAAGGATGCAGAATTTGACTTTACTGATGACTGCTTGAAGGCTTTCCAGACTCTAAAAGAGGCCCTAGTGACCCCTCATATTCTCCAAGCTCCAGATTGGGAGCTTCCCTTTAAATTAATGTGTGATGCTAGCGACTACGTTGTGGGAGCTGTCCTAGGGAAGACTAAGGATAAGAAACATCATGTAATTTGTTACGCCAGCCGTACTCTAGATGAGGCGCAAGTAAACTACACTACCACAGAGAAAGAGATGTTAGCGATCATTTTCCCATTTGGCAAGTTCAAATCATATCTTATAGGAGCAAAAGTGAAAGTCTATACCGACCATGGGGCCATACACAACCTGATGCAAAAGAAGGATACCAAGCCCAGGCTACTGAGATGGGCCATGCTCCTGCAAGATTTTAACCATTAGATAATTGATAAGAAGGGAAAAGAAAATGTAGTCACAGACCATCTCTCGAGAATAGTCTGCGACAAATAAGACCTATTGCCTATTAATGAAAACTACGCTGATGAAGCTCTATTAATGGCTCAGTCCGACGAGCCAACCATGCCATGGTTCGCGGACATTTGTAACTACCTGGCCTGTGGCCAACTACCGCCAGATATCAATTACAACCAGAAAAAGAAGCTTTTATCTGATGTCAAGAACTACTATTGGGACGACCCTTTACTTTTCAAGAAGTGCTCTGACAGTCTGTACAGAAGGTGTATATCGGAGGAGGAGGTCCCACTAATCTTGAAAGAATGCCACTCTTCACCTTATGGAGGGCATTATAGTGGAGACAAAACTACCGCAAAAGTTCTTCAATCTGGATTTTACTGGCCTTCGCTATTCAAGGATGCGTCCGCTTATGTGAAGGTTTGCAAAGAGTGCCAATCAACCGAAAATATCAGAAAAAGGAATGAAATGCCTTTGTCAGACTGGGTTGAAGTTGAGATCTTTGACGTCTCGAGAATTGACTACATGGGTCCCTTCCCCTCATCAAGGGGTTATCATTACATCCTTGTGGCTGTAGACTATGTTTCGAAATGGGTTGAGGCAGTTGCTACTCAAACTTGTGACTCCAAGTCTGTGATTAAACTTTTCGAGAAAATTATTTTTCCACACTTTGGAGTACCCCACATTGTGATAAGAAATGGGGGATCACACTTTGGGGAGAAGCAGTTTGAAGTACTGTTGAAGAAGTATGAGGTCAGGCACAAGGTTGCTACACCCTACCACCCCCAAACCTCTTGGAAGGTGGAGGTATCAAATAGACAGATCAAGAAAATTTTAGAAAAGACCGTCAGCCGCACGCGAAAGGAGTGGTCCATGAAACTCGATGATGCTCTCTGGGCCTATAACTACGTACAAGATGCCCATAGGCATGACACCTTACAGGTTAATCTATGGAAAGTCATGTCATTTACCCTTGGAGCTTGAGCACAAATCCCTCTGGGTGATTAAGTTTCTAAACATGGATATGGAAAAGGCCAGGCAAAAGAGATTTCTACAGTTGCAAGAGCTCGAGGAGCTAAGATTACATGCTTATGAAAATGCAAGGATTTACAAACAAAGGACTAAGGTGTGGCATGATGCCAACCTAAGAAGCAAGGATATTAGGGAAGGTGTCAAAGTCCTACTCTTCAACTCTAGCATTCGTCTTTTCCCTGGGAAGCTCAAAACCAGATGGTTAGGCCCCTTCTCTATAGTAAAGATTTATTCATCAGGAATGATGGAAATTCAAGGAGAAAAGACTGGGATCTTCAAGGTCAATGGGAACAGGTTGAAAAGATTCTATGAAGATGAAGAATTCATGAGGAGATCAGAGATAATGCTCCAGGACCCTGAAGCAACAACCGAAGGATCAAAGTTATAAGAGTTTAAACTTGTCAAGATGACGACGGAAACTACAATGCTTTTTAGGAGGCAGCCTAAAATTTTACTTTTTCCTAGCATAGGATGTTATTTTCCTTTCTGTAGAAAAACATTACGAACTTTATTATTGTAATAAGGCTCGTGTCAGTGCATGCGCCACATGCGCCAACTCTCTAGTTTTATGGGCCACCAGTTTAGTTTTATGAAGCTTCAATGGGTAATACTATCTGAGGCAGAGAGTCTTCTTTCTTGCCAATAATTTTTTACCCATCAAACACTCTCTTTACCTCTATTTTTCGCCTATACTTTTAATCCAAGTTTTACTCCTTTTTAAATATTTGTGTAGAATGTTCTTCATAGTGTTTTTCTACATTGCTTCTTTAGAAATCTTGTCGTTTCTATTTGTATCAGGCAAAGCTTACATGCCTACATGACACAGCTGTGTCGGGTAGGAAGCCTCGTGTCGAATGACTGCTTGTTTCATATCGGGCATACATTCTTGTGTCGAGAAACGTATCGTACGACACGCGCATCACGCGGCACGAGACTGGCTTAGGAAGCCATTTCGACCCTTAAAGTGACAGATTAGACTGCGCATCGGGAATGATTTGTCTCTCTAGACGACACATGCCTTGTTTTTACCTGATTTACCCCGACACAACATGGCTATATATAGCAAATGCAGTATTACCATATCGGGTACTGGCATTTACTTTTCACCTACTCCCATATTGTGCATTCTACTCTCACTCCAGCTCTCATGTCGACCAACCTTCCTTCTGCTCCCATGTCACCCGTCATGACTTTCAGACGATAAAGGTATAACCCGATACATGTATCGCGTGAGTTACCCGACACGTTTATCGTGTCACGCAACCCATGTTGGGCACAAGACTTTAGTTCTTTTTGTATTGCGCGACACACGCTTGTACTAGGCAATGTCCCGTATCGGGTTTTACCTGCTGGACTTCCTGTCTCTTTTGACTACATCGCGTGACACACATATATCGCACACCCGATTGATACCTGGTGTCAGGAGATACCCATGTTACCCAATTTTAATAAAGTTTTAGCTTGAATCGCCTCACGTTTTTCCCATGTCGGGAGGCATCTTTTCTCGTGAGATTGTATCGAGTAGGACAACTATTCATAATGATGGCCCAGTGTCATGCGATAGCCTTGTGGCCATGTCAGCCTTCGACCCTTTTTACCTAACACAAGCATATCGGGAAAGGTACCGTATCGCCTAGTTTTGTCAGACAAAGAATCTTTAACTCATGTCACCCGATACTCTATCGTATCGGGCAGCGCTCATATCAGGTAGACCTTTTATTTTGCTTATCGCGCGTTTCGGTGCCTTAAGACCGTACTGGATTCAACCCTTGCTGCGCGACACAAGTATTGTGCTTGAGTATCGGGCATGTGAATCAGGTGAGGTATGTTTAGTATAGCGACCCGATATTGATCTATCCTATCGGTCAGACCTGATATCGAGCAGCGTAGCACATTCTCTTTTCCCGATATCAACTTTCTTATCTCCAGATTCATTTAGTTTAACTAGTTTTTCAAGCATCACCTACCTTGTATCGGGCGTCGTGACTCCCTTGGTCTGTCGCCCGATATCAGGTAGTGTGACATATTTTTTTAATCTAGTTATTTATCATACACTTGTTTGATATAAACAGAAATGGCCCACACCAAACAAATCATCGTACAAGTAGACGAAAAAGGCCGGAGGATCAACCTTGAGGCCACAGCAGAAGCCACCACAGTGGGGTAGAAGCGCCCAAACCCCAATGCAGCGGGGCCATCCGAGGTTGAGAAGTGGCCCAAGATGGAAGAAGCAACATCCCCAATAACAGTCTGAATAACGGCGGGTGATCTGGAGCCTTTAGATCACTCACCAGGCTGGTTTATGCCCAGATACGACGAGCACATGTAGCGGTACATAGAATTGGCAGTCAAAGTCTACCGGCCAAGCCGCTTCTGCCACCAGTCGTCCTTCTACTAGATAGACATTTTCGACGGGCTGGAAAATGTCCTAGCAGCTGCTGGGCTGAGGAAAATCTGCTTTAGCCACTCCGCCTCTTACAGAGAACTCACAAGGGAATTAATGTTGTCCCTCCGTCGGGTGGATAGTAGACCAGAAGAAGTCAAAATATTTGGCGAAGCAAACATACTACAAGGACGGCTGTATAACACTGAGCACGACATATCTGAAAAGCTGCTCAATGAGATATTCTCCTCCAGTGAAGCAGAAAAAGAACTACTCAACAACGGTGTCAGAATCACCGAAGTCGACGGGTTCAACCCAGTTGCACTCTGGAGGAAGCTGGCCGGCGAGTGCACTCCTTATTCTGGAGGATAGTGCATAAGATCATTGCGTGCCTGCTCTTCATCCAGAAAGTGCACTCCTATTTCTGGAGGACAGTGCACAAGATCATTGTGTGCCTGCTCTTCAGCAAGTACGAGTCAAGCAACCTCTACACTGAAGATCTCCACCTCATGTGGCAGATGATGGAGGGACGCACGATCAACTTGGGGCAATTCCTCCTCATCCGTCTTCATCCAGTAAAGGATGCCACCAAGGACTACAACATGGGGGGACTGGTAAATATGATCACGGCAGGGTTAGGATACCCCAAAGACCTGCGTAGCCTATCGAGGATGATAGGTGACGACAAGATCGACTTCAAATTCCTAACGAGGGCTATCATCATCAAGGAGGTCCATTGCTACTACGATAAGTTCGCAAGAACAAACACTCTCATGCCGCTCCCACACTGTTCCAGCTACAATGCAAAAAAGATGGTCTTCACCACAGCAAAGATTGAAGCTGTCATGGTTGAAGCTGCTTATGCCGCCACCACAAGGATAAAAGAGAGGGAAGCTATGACAGGAAGACCAATTCCTCTTGATGCCTGACAAAACAAAGCGGCAACTGTAGTAGCCCCCGCTCCCGAGTCGGCCGCGACCACCACATCAACAACTACCGTGGCCGCTGAGGAAATAATGGTGATCGTGGAGGTCGCCGAAACAACTGGGGCTGAAACAATGACAATAGCCCCGGGGGAAGCTGTCGCGGAAGAGATAGCCGCAGCTCCGGAAACTTCTGTTGTGCCTTCAATGGCAGAAGAAGTGGTGCAACCGGATGCCAGCAACGGTGCGTTCACTGAGCTCCTTGAGGCGGAGCTCAGATCTTTGTAGCCCACACTGCCACCAACATCGCCAGTGGTAGTTACAGAGGACGTCACCGACAACCAATTGGTGGACCAACACCCACCTTCTCCACGCCCCTCCCCACCACCAGAAGCAAGCGAGACATAGGCAGCCACAAAGGCACCAACACCCCGCTCTGAAGCAATGCCCTCGCAAACAATCCACATTGTTTCATACATGAGCGGAGATGCACACTCATCAAGCCAAACTTCTCATGTGAGGGACGTCAGGAGGCCGAGGGCCAGATCAGCCGCAACCCCTCCATCATTGGGGCAGATCTTGGGTCAAAATTTGACTACTTATGGGAGGTAACAGGCAACCGATCCGTTACTTTTGCTTCCCTCACCTGCAATTTCACTGTTTTCCAGGAGAGGCTGAACGACCAGGAGCGGAAACTGCTGACCCTAGTTGGCCTTCCCGGCCAAATAGAAGCCCTCAACAAGACAATACAGTTGGCACTCCAACGCCTCGACGCAATAGAAGAAAGGTTGGACCGGAGAGACAACCACCCCCATTCAAGATAGTCAAGGAGGTCTCCATCACCTCCTGGCTCCGGCTCTTCGCCTTCCTCATCAACATCCTCCTATAAGACATCGTCTCCTTCCTCCTCCAGTGGGCCCTCCACAACACCCAAGGAACGGGTGATGCACAAGTCAGCCGATGGGGCTCTAGCAGGATAGAAAAATTCCCGCGGAATAGAAGAAGCTGCTCCCTCATCCTCCCTCGATGAAATTGAAGACAATAACAAATCAATTAGCGTCGGGGAGGACTCTTCTAAAGAATCAGAGGGAGAAGGTGGGGACATCTATACTGCTAACAACAGACGCCCCCCAGAGGAAGGAGTTCGACGACAGACGCATTCTCTACACTGTCTGAAATCCCCTCCTTTGAGATGGCAGACTTCGACAGAAGAGCCATCGGATACCTGGCGATCAGAGACCAGAGATTGCTGAACAAGGTCCTGAGATCACAGGCAGATGAAAAAGACATCGTCTAGAGTGAAGACTACTTGTCCGTACAATGGGGAGCGCTGAGGAGCATGTTCCGCTCATCGGTCGTCATCAGAAAGAAACTTTTCAGGGTCCTATAAGGTGTCGTGATCGAGAACGTGAGCATCAGGACAAGTCAGCAGCTCATTTACAATACCACCCCAGCTTTGGCGAGAAGATTGATGAAGGGGCTATACAACTGTACACAGGTGGCCAACATGCTGGAGTACATCGAAGAGTACAACCCCAACCTGGTGCTGGTCCCCTACAAGCATCGAAGGAACTGGTTCCTTTGTGTGGAAGACCTCCGGAATCACGACGTCCAGCTCCTCAATAGTTGCAACAAGGAGGTCCCACACTCAGGAAACACCTTCATTCGCCCCAAAGATACATATGTGAGTCTTCTCCCACTACGTCTCCACCACGCAATCAAGTACAGAATCCAACGCCACAACGACATTTGAAATTTCTTTACACTCAGTGACTTCCCCGGTCAAGAAGAAGAGGGAAGTGGAAATAACGCCTTCATAGTCCTACACACCATTGAGATGCTACACATCTTCGGATACCTAAGACAGCTCAAGGGCTAAAATTTCTATTAGTTTAGGAGCACTTATGATTTGCTGCTGATCAAGGATGGGTGCTATTTCCGAGATGTAGACATCCCAGAGAATCTGCTGGACAGCGATCAAGACGACGAATCCTCCCAACCGAGCAACCTTCCCGAGGGAGAAGTCGAAATGGCCAAAAACATTTATGGGGTAGGCAAGAGGATGGAAATTCTGCACAATATTCTTACAGCTGAAGACCTCGCTTCACCTGATGCTTCAGAATAAATAGTCAGCAACTTCGACCATTCTGTTTGTTCTTCACTAACCCAGGAACCGGTCAACAAAATTTTGCAAAAGCTGGCTGATTCTACCCCCACACACGTCATCTATGAGGCAGAAGACATCATTATCCCAGTGGATGATCTTCAGGATGTGATAAAGGCAGGAGGATGTCTCACAATGTCAGTGGCGGCAGCCTACATCCAAGTACTACAGAGAAAGTTTGAACACGCATATATCACCCATCCTATGCTGTTCAACGATATCTTCCTAGCTGACGAGTCAGGAGCAAAGTAGTCATTTCTGGAAAAGATACAAAGCAGCATGCCGCGTATGATCTTGTTTCCGATCCTGCACTACAATTACTGTACGATCCTGATGGTGTACACTCGCCCACGAGCAACAATCTTCTACAACAGCTCGGACAGCAATAAAGATCATCCGCTGCAGTGTACGTCAACCACGTTGACACCCTCAAGTGCTTAGCCAGAAAATACTACACCAAGGTGGCAACACTGATCCAGCTGTTCCTATAAAACACGGCAAACGAATAGCACGAGCTTCAATTCTACCATATCAGTCCACAACAAGTTTCACAATCAAACGACTGCAACATCTACGTGCTAGAATGGATCTCTAGCTCGGTGGCGCTACAACAAATGCTTGACAAGCTCCACCACATCGACTACCATAGTAAACACGGAGAATATATGTGGGAGCTTATATCTGAAGGAGGGACGCTCACCAGCTAAACCCTCACTGACTTATCACTATCCTACCTTATTTATCTCACAACTCTGGGATAGAGTGTGGGTAAAGTTTGGGTGGGTACTATATATCAGTGAGGGAGGTACTAAAAGTTCTTCTATTTTGTCTTTCTTCTTTCTCTTATACATATCATGTGTACATATACATATACAAGTCTGATACAAAATAGTGCATATACAACTCCTTGCCTCTATACAATTGTACATATGCATTCTATAGTAAATATCATATACAACTTCTCCCAGCTTGTTCTCTTTGTGTCTAAGGTGGTGCACGCTTTTGTTATGATCATTCTGAAAATGCAGTCTCAAATGACAAAATGGCTACGACTTTTTCTACGCCAATTTTGAAAAAAAATAATCTCGCAACAGCTAAGAGATGTGCATATGAAGGAAAAAGCTGCCTGAACAGCAAAACTCTTTTTCCCCCTTATCTGCCAAAATCCCAAAATGATGGAAAAAAAGAGAAAAAGCCTTATGAGAGTGAATAAAAGCATGAGAGTTGTGCCTAATGAAAAAAAAAACAACACACTTGTTCTTCCAAAAGTACCCATCCTTAGGCATGGTAGATCTGGGGCAGTGGTATGTAGGATGTGAAATCACTGCTCTAAAGCCAATTGGCTTGGACTGTAGGGACCACTTGCCCGCTAACGGACCCGTACCAGGAGGGACCAATGGGAAACAAGAAAAACCCAAAAATCCTTTAGCCTTCCCAAAAACCCAACTTCTTGCTCCCAAAAGTTGTTCGGTGTGAAAGCTAACTTCAAAACCATGCACCAAAGTCTCGCCGAAGATGAAGAGAACATTTTTGCATAAATAAGGCAATGAAAAACAATAAAGCCCATTGATCGTGAGTAGATGTAATTTTCCCAATGAACGTCTCAAAAAACACGCTTAAACCCTTATCCAAGGACAATGTCTGGTCATGAAGTAGTATTGCAAATGAAACTTTAAAATTAGGTACAGTTTGATTGAAGACAATCAAAATGCTAAGTTTGGGGGAGTTGATAACACTCATTTTATGGCTATTTATAGCATTTATTTCCATGTCAAAACTGTCCTCGAAACTATTTTTCCTCTAAATTTTTGTCATGTTTTGCACAAAAGTAAACTGCACTACGCCCTTAACTCTTTTTCCATCTTTTGTATAGATTTTTTCCTATTTTATACCTAAAAGACCGCTAAAGGCCCATCCCGACCCATGAACGATGCTTACCTGCATCAACCCTTCTACCAGCCACCCAACACGGCCACCTACCCATCGTGGCTTCAGCCCGATATAGAAGCAACACAACACGGGCGTGTCACGCAAGGAGGCCCTGACGGGTGGTACGCCACTTACCCGATAGAGAGCTCTGCCCGCCACGACTAATCAGACGATTATGGCATGTCGCGCGATACGAGCCACT
Source organism: Alisma plantago-aquatica (assembly GCA_963693085.1). NCBI lineage: Eukaryota > Viridiplantae > Streptophyta > Magnoliopsida > Alismatales > Alismataceae > Alisma > Alisma plantago-aquatica. The sequence continues at coordinate 542,935,074 of OY856414.1, forward strand.
CGTCGGAAGAGTCTATTCACTGTGGCCACCCGATACGCTTACAGCTCGGCACGTCATGACGGCCTGCTGTGCCGGGTAACACACACGTGTCGATCATCCCCAAAGCCATGTGTGCGGAGCCGATTAAGGATATGTGGTTCTCGGAGAACCGCAACCTCCTCCAATTGCTGCCTATAAATAGAAGCTACAGGACTCCGATGGGACGGGTCAAAACCTCACGAAAGATGACTTTGGAAAGCACCTGGAGTTAGTGTGTCGGGCGATACTAGGTGAGTTCACCCCAGCCCGAGAGGGATGGGAGTGATTCACTTAGGACCCGCCCCGGTAACCGCAGCAGCCCGACACGACCAAGAAGGCCACCTGATGTGCTGGGTTCCTAGATGGGCTCTTGCCTAAGATGTCTTGCCCCCTATGCCTGATATAAGGAACCTGAGAACCTAAGTCATCTCTAACCCGACACGATATCAAACCCGATATGAACAAACTGTCACGATGTGTTGCCCGAGAGGGTGGTACCCCGAAATGGTTGTATCGGGTAGAGAGCCTTGACTAATATGCCTGCCTGTCACGGCCTATCGCCCGATAGGGCTAGCCACCCGATGTAGGCATATCAAGAAGAGATCCCGCCCAGTATCGGGTTAGCGATACCTTAGGGGCCTACTACTGTATATCGACCTCCTACATCAAGGGGGCCGATACCTATCTTACTTTTCAACAATTACATTCACTATGCATTGTAACTGAACCCCTTGTACACAATATCTATGCTTATAGAATCTATGGAGTTTAATACCTATTGTTTTGTGTTTGGTTCCCTTTTGTTGGATGATTTCTTATATAGAATCTGAGTTCTAGCCTGTATGTTTGGATCATGTTTTCACTAGCTATCGAAATGTGTTTCCCATTTCAACTCCTCCGAGAGAAGGACGTTGTAACTCTAGATCTTAGTCTGACCCGAGAGTACGAGAGTACCTATGGTTGGAGCTGCTTCGGGTTGCTTTCCCACTCCAACCTATGTCCATTACCCTTGAGAGAGGGTGTTGGCATTTAGTTGAAGGTACCCTCTTTGAGAGAAGGGGTGCAGGGTGTTTTCCGCTGCCGCTTGTTATTCCTATGTTTTCTTCCTTCGTGCCTAGCCTTGACAATAGTTTTATCTCCTTGGAAGCTATTGCGCAAAACCCCTAAAAACTATTAAAACCCTAAAACCATCATATTTCTTATAACTCCAGTTGGAGATAGTTTTTCTTTACAATGTTCCCTTGTTGTAGCATATCTATCCTTTCTTGTCTGTATATCCTTGCCCATATGAAAGTTATCTCTATGCGCTTGCTTTAACGCTTTGCTTGTATGTTTAGCTATCGTCTTGCGATGTTTGATCATCGATATCTCGAGAGAGTAATATCACTTTTATCCGTGATGTAGAGCAGCATGAATGCATGCGAGTGTTAGATTGTTGGTTCTTTAAACCATATGTTTTGCCGTAAGGCTTTTGAGCAGTCTTCTCGAGAGCGAGACTTCTTTTCAGTCTGGTTCTTTCCTCATCTCGAGAGAGAGAGTGGAATGAGGCTTTGCATGGTTGCTCATAATTTTGATATGTGCATGCAGGGAAGAGGGATAATATGTTTGTTCAGGGAACATTTTAGTTAAGTGAACCCCAGTTTGAGATTTCCATATTCTCATTATAGTTTGTTTTCTTTTCTTATCTTTTCTTTCACCCTTTTGTTTTTTACTTCAGTTTGTCGTTCCTTGGGGAACACCTATTAATCCTCTTTTTCTACCAGAGTATAGATGTGTTGATTCCACATTCTAGGCACTACCAACCTTGTCCCTGTGTTCAACCCCGATTACTACATCGGACCCCATTATCATTGCGGGGGCCTGAGAGTCAGGTTATCTCCTTAAAAGTCTGACTACTTTAAATCTGCTCCTTTTGGATGTGTGATTTAGGCCGGTCAGGCCATGATGCCGGGTGCAGGAAGACCGGTTTCTCCACTGCGGTTCCCACCTCCTTACTCTTCCTAGGGCTAGCGTGTTGCAAAAGGTGGCTTCTAATCACCAATCAGAGACCCCTTGAATGCTCGATAAGGGTTCCCTTTTATAGATGGATTCCTTATTGTTGAAACCCTAATTTTGAATACTTGTAATCCATGACATCTAATTGCATGGCTCGTACTTGGCCCACTAGGAGAATTGTGTGGGTTACTTAATCTGGACCTCATATTCAGTTCGCTAGAGAACTATCATGGGTTGAACTGGGGTATGCTGGATGCGGAGAGAGTGCGTCAAAACTACAAAATCTGGAAGACTTTGAGAAGACAGAGGATCAAGTTAGGTGACTAGCGTAGCTGATCACTTGATTGGGTGATTAGAAGGTTGAGACTAGAAACCTTCTGGGTGCCTGACTTACCTTGAGGTATGGCATCTTGAGAGCTTGATCATCCTTCCAGGTGATGGAGCATATATTTGGCTATTTATGTATGAAAATACAAAATGCGTTAAAGTACAGAAAAGGGAAGATAATTGCATTTGAGTAAATATAAGGATAAAATTTGGAAATAGAAACAGAACAAATCCTAAAAAGAGGATAAAATTGTATGCAAAGATGGGTATAAATGTACTCATCGACCTACTATTATAGTGGTTGACCGTGGCACTTCTGGTGGCAGTGACCTACTATTGTTGTGTGTTGTTCCTATACTACTTGGTGGAGGAGGCCATACGTTGGTGGGGGGAGCATTATGCTTCTATTGGGACTGGTGACACATGTTTATCGTGTGTTATCTGCAAGTGAATGTATCAATGTAATATATGCCCTTTTGATGCCTGAGTTAAACATAAGATAATGTTCTCCAGAGACTACTACTAACTATGGTCAATCAGCTAGGCTGGTGTAAATGAATGGGTTTGATTGAATAGAAGTAAAAATAGAATGAAACAAACTTAACACTTAAATTACTCAGATTTGGGGAATTTCTTAGGATTGAGGTTTCACCACTAATAACATTGCAATTAGTACCACACACCAATATATATTACCCCTATCCCTGGATAAAGAGCTTGTAGTCAGAACTATCCACTCCCCCAGTGTAGTTTACTACCTATTCAAATGCCAACCCCATTTTCATAGCATTTGGTTGATTAGTTAGGTGATTTACGATTAAACTATGGGTTTCTCCACCCATTTATTCTCCACCTTTCCCAAGGGGTGTAATAAATCAGTAAATCTATACTTTCCAAATGTTAACCTCTCTCCCAAAATGATTAAGAGTCCAATAATCTATCTCTGTAGATCAGGCATAAATAGAACAATACATCTTCATAGATTTATATCTAGAAAATAAGGATAAAGAACACGTTGATGCATGAAAATAAGTTACAATGCATATTCGGGCTACTCCCAAGTCCTAAGGAATCAAGGGGATTTGCCCCACATAATACATGGTAGAGAAAGAGAAAATGTGGTAAATATTAGAGAAACTAAGTAACTCCTGGTGAATAGTTGATCTGGATGATCCCCTACATCGTGTGTGCAATCGGCTGTCTTTCAGCTACTGATTTGCCTTTCGCAGGTGCTCAGATCGTCCTGGATTAAGCCTTCGGTTCCTTTCTCCTCTTCTCTCTCTCTCTCTGGTTTCATGCAATGGAATACTGATGTGAAGTCGGTACCACCGACTTTTGGTTTTAGTACTATCAACTTTGTAAAGTTCCATTGGACCTAAAAATGCACAAGAACACAGATAAATGCTCGGGATAAATATTAAATCATCTTAAATAGTAAAAATTAGATAATTTGATGCATTTGAATATATAGGACATTAATAGAATTTCATGCATTATTAATCAGATAAATGACAAAACAATATATAAAGTCAAGGAAAATATGCCTATGAAAATGACTAAAAACCCATGCATCAAACTCGCCTAAGCTTAAATGTTGCTTGTCCTCGAGCAACACTACTCTTGGATTTGTTTGATGTAAGTCATCAAAAGGATACAATACATGAACTCTTTTCTTAATCATGTCCACCGGACAATCCCTAAACTGACCTTCAATGACCACTGAACCAATAACTACTCTATAGCGGTAAAAAAATCTCATAGAATACACCTACCTATTAATCAATGAACACTATCAGGAAAGCAGTTAATATCATAATAATTCAGGGAATTTCTTGGTTCACTATGTGATTCCCTAATCTAAATTTCTCTCTCCTATCTACCAACTACTTGGAATAAGATCTCCTTATAATAATGGATGAGGAGATAAATCATTTGAGTGGCCTACGGATGAGATCTATTAATGATATGAGATGGGTGGAAATTGAAGAATCACAAGTACCTCCAACTTATTTATGTAGAAATAATGATGACCTACATAAGTGAAAAGAATGTTATGCATGAGACCTAATGCATACTGACTTTTTTTTTTCTTTTTGACACATGATGCATGTTTAAATCTATCTCATAACAAAAAGTGAGACTGCCAAAACAAATAAATGCATCATGTGAATTAGTTCATCCCTTTAAGAAGACCCAGGGACATACTTTCCCCTTATGAAATCTTGAAATTGAATTTTTCTAGCACATAAATTTTCTTGTCTTTGGCATGATTGAATTATTTTTGGGATTTCACTTCATTGTTTTCTTTCTCTTTTCTTTTTGATGTGGAGGTATGCTCCTGCTTCAACTTTCACTATTAGAGACTACAATCCACATGATGAAAAGGAATGATTGTGATGAAATGTATTTAATCTACATGAAATTTCAATTCAACTAATATGGTATATATATATATATATATTATATATATATATTATATATATTATATATATATATATATATATATATATATGTGTGTGTGTGTGTGTGTGTGTGTGTGTGAGCATATGAGGATGAGAGCTAACCTACCATGTCACCTATCATGACATGCAATGTAATTGGATGAAATAATTTGGAGCACTTGTTCATCCTGAGGTGGTGATTCAAAATTGGATGGCAAAGATGGATAGAATCACATAACTAAGAGACAACACCTTTCATTGAATTATGATATGTCCCTCTTTAATGACATGTGCACAAGGTAATCTTAAGGATTCTTTCTTATATTTCCATGTAAGATCTCATTAAAGGTTTGATCATCTTAGGTTCAACAACATCTTCATTCACTTTCCCATTTTGATTAGATGTTCATTCATATCCTATATCCTAAAGCTGACTTAACCAAACACTTCCTCGATTGGTGAAGCACAAAGATGTCACAAATTAAGCTATGAAGACACATCCATTTCATTACATTAACACCTATGACTTGACAAATAAAACCATACATTACATCTCGACGATTACACTAGATAGGTGTGGATCCTAAAAATGCATGATTCTAACTAAAAATAAAACAACTAAAATAAAAATGTAAGAAGAACTATAAAAGCTAAGATAGAATGTTGTTACAACACCCCAAGCTTGAATATGACTATGTCCACATAGTTGATACTCACACTCAAGAGGTGGAACAGTAGTACCGGCGCTAAATGGAGTTGGTTGAGGCATATCGGGGTCACGAGGGTGGATCATCCCCTGAAAAGATAGATCAGGCAGTGGCATCTGCTGTGGCTATGGGTACCCACCAAAGTACCCCTAGTTCCAGTAGTGGTCGAAGAAGGGTTGTTGGTACTACTCCATCCACTGTAGGTGTATGTGAACATTCTCTTGGTTGGCCAAGAGAAGGCGTTCATTCTTGTATATCACCTACTGGTTTTGGTACAACCTTCCTTGAATATCTTGCACACCAGCCAACGTCGCCTGATGCTGCTGTTATCCAATCTAGATCTCCTGCAACATGGAATACATACCTGCCATGTTATATAGGTAATGATCCCCCTAGGAATGAGGCAGGGTAGAAGAAGTCAAGGTAGCGTAGGTGTGGGCCCATTTGCTCATGACTGCTCTCCTAGTGAAGGGAATGGTGGGCTCCATCTCCTCAACATTGTCAGAGTCATCATCACTTTGCTCCTCATCTTCTTCGTGAGCTTCTGTCCTGGGTGGATCTTCTCCCTCCCCCTCATTCAGTGGCCACTGAAGATGGCTCACTCTGCTTCAGTTGAAAATGGGGTCGGGGAGGCTCTGCTCCCGAAACAGTCCTGGACGCGTGCAATGTGCATGGCGCACATTGTGATAGAAGTCGAAGTGGTGTGCCTTGTAGAAGTGTAGGAGGTCCAACTTCTTTGTATCTTCCAATGGCATTAGGGTGAACAAATCAAGGCAAAAGTGTAATGCAATGGGGGTGATGAAACCCCCAAATAAAATTGGCATCTTCCTTTTCACGTTGGGCCAAATAGAGAGCATGTGGATCATAAGGAAAGCTCCAAAGTTGACAGTCTCTCCTTCTAGTAGCCTGTAGAGGAAGTAGATGTATGCATGTTGAACCTTCCCTTGAGCTTGACCGGACTGAGCAAATATGGTGTTGGTGTAGAGGCGGTGAAGGATTTGAGCAAAGGGGTGTTCAATGTTAGTAATAGAGTTGATATGCTAGTTTATGCAAAATCCCTCTAGAACCAAAGTCAACTACTTCCAGGCCCAGTCAAAGTGAGAAGGGGTTGAGCGTTCTAGGATGTGAGCCTAGTTGAAGATGTGGTTGAAGGCCCATAGAGTGATGGAATATTTGTTGTTGAAGAGGCAGAAGTTGACTCTGCCTTCCCACCATTCACCTCCTAACTTATGCTCAGGGGTGAAAAGAACATCTAGCGATGCCAAAAACTCAAGGTCGCGTTCCGGGTAAGTCTTTCAGTCACTGAAGAAAGGATTGTCTCTCTCCATGAGCTACTTCTGACATACCCATTGCATGTTTTTAGTAAACCCCACCCTTTCAATCAATGTGCAATCTCCATATTGTGTTGGCATTATCAGCCTCGTCTGCAGCTCTTCATTGATCTTCCTGATCTCTGAGGATGGATGTTGGATGCGGGTTGATCGAGGGACCAACTCACCTTGATCTACCGATATACAAGGGCCTCTCTTTGGCACCATGATTCCAATGCAAGAAATAGGATTAGGAAAGATAAGCTTGGTGAAGATCGTCAGTGCCTAGTGTAGCTTTGCTTAGAGTTCTAGGAGTGGAGGAAGTGGTGTGAAGAAAATGGGTTAATCACCCCTCCTTATATAGCTGAGTCGGGCATAGTCAATACAACTATCTTCTATGTCATTAGTATTGTTATATACACACAAATATGTGGCTCAGATGTATCGACAGCTGACGTTTGATGATGTCCCTTGTTCGGATCAATCAAAGTCGATAGTACCGAGTTTAGGTTAGTTGTACCAACTTGAGTCACAGATCGGTGCTACCGACCGTGTGATGAAGCTTGCATCTGCCGTTCAGTTGAGCCTCCACATATTCCTAACGTCATGGGTCAGTCTACTGACTGGAGCATCGATCTACTGACTGGAATGTTGGTATACCGAGTTGGTAGTGTTGGCTTGATACTTTCAACATTTTCATCTCAATGTTACGATTCTGGGCATGCCAAAAAAATTGGTAGTATCGATTTGAGTGTCAATACCACCGAGAGCTTATCAATTAATGATCAAAAATCTTCAAAGAATCGGTAGTACTAAGTCTATCGTGTTGGTGCGGATGGCTCACTGATGCAATCTTGGTACTACCAACTGGGTATCTCAGTAGTATCGACCTGGGAAAAATCTACACACTCCACACACGAGTCAAGGTACCATTTTTAGAAAAAATAAAATACAAAGACAACTATAATGCGAAAATGAACATGAAACAAAGACAAATGAAGGTTGGGTTGCCTCCCAACAAGAGCCATTGATTAACATCCTAAACTAGACATTCCCAATAGATGGAAACTAATGGATCCCCTTAAGTTGTACATCTTCTATTCTCTGCTCCACTTCCCCACCATAGTAGTTCTTCAATCTTTAGCCATCAACAAGTAATGACCTTGTCCCATCAAAAATATTCGTTGCACCATGGGGAAAGACTTGGTCAATCACAAATTGTCCACTCCATTTGGACCTCAGTTTGCCCAGATGCAACTTATGTCAGGAATCAACAAGGAGAACCTTTTGGTATGGAAGAAACACCCTATTCACAATATTCCTATCGTGACTCTTCTTTGTCTTCTCCTTATAAATCCTAGAAATTTCATAAGCATCCATCCTAAACCCATATAGTCCATTAAGCTCCAAAAGTCTTTTGTACTTGCTTCATCCAATCCAAAGTTTAACTTTCGCAATGCCCATTTTGCCTTATGCTCAAGCTCTACTGGTAAATGACAAGCACAACCGTAAACCAACCTAAAAGGTGTCATCCCTATAGGTGTATATAGGCCATCCTATATTCCCAAAAAGCATCATTATGCACAAAACTCCAATTTGTCATATTAGTGGAAACTATCCTTTCCAAGATCTTCTTCACTTCTCTATTGGACATCTCCACTTGGCCTTGTGTCTGTGGGTGATAAGGAGTACCCACTCGGTGTTTCACCCCATATATTCTAAGTAAGGGTTTAAACTGCCTATTAGTAAAATGTGATCCACCATCACTAATGACCAATCGGGGGACATCGAACCTATAGAAAATGTTATCCTTCATAAATATGCACACCATGTGAGCATCATTAGTGTGGGTTGGAATTGCTTCCACCCACTTAGATACATATTCAACCGCAAGTAAAAGATAAAGGTTAGAATTTGACAACACAAATGGACCCATGAAATCAATGCCCCATAGATCAAAAACTTCAACCTCTTGAAACACATTCAATGGCATCTCATGTCACTTAGAAATGTTACAGGCACATTGACATGCATCACAACGATGAACAAAATCATATGTATCTTTAAACAATGTTGGCCAATAAAATCCACTTGCTAACACTTTGGTCGTTGTCCTAGAGCTAGCATAATGCCCTCCCATAGGTAAAGAATGGTAGTGTGGAAAAATTCTCTCTACCTCACACTTGGGTACGCACTTCCTCAAAATTCCATCCCTACATTGTTTAAGAAGAATATGGTCATCCCAAATGTAAAACCTTAATGAGTGGAAAAACTTATTCTTTTCTTGATACCCTCAATCTGCAAGAAACTCTTTGTACGCTAAATAATTAACAATATATGCAAACCATGGATCCTTAGTCTGGATAGGAAAGAGTTTTTCATTTGGAAAATCGTCAACAATTGGAATATCTATATCTTTTACATTCACTCTTTCCAACGTAGATAGGTGATCTGCTACCACATTTTTCACCCATGACTTGTCTTCACCATGTCAAATTCATTTAACAATAAAATCCACCTAATCAATATAGGTTTTGCATCTTTCTTTTGTAATAGGTATTTGATGGAAGTGTGGTCAGTTCAAACAATCACCCTTGCCCCTACTAGGTAACGTCAGAACTTCTCAAACACAAAAACAACCGTTAAGAGTTCTTTTTCTGTAGTTGTATAATTAAGTTGTACATCATTAAAAGTTTTGGGCGCATAATATATGATGGTAGGAGCTTCATCTTTGTCTTGTCCCAACAGAACTCCCATAGTATAGTCTGTTGTGTAACACATCAGCTCAAATGGTAGGCTCCAATCAAGAGCTTACACAGTAGGCACGAAACTTAGCTTTTCCTTTAATATTTCAAAAGCATTCAAACATTGATCATCAAAGGAAAATTCAACGTCTTTTTGCAAAAGTTCTGAAAAGGGTTTAGTAATTTTTGAAAAATCTTTTATAAACCAGCGGTAAAACCCTACATGTCCCAGAAAGCTCCTTACACCATTCACTGATGTCAGTGGAGGTAGCTTGGAGACAACTTCTATCTTAATCGCGTCAACTTCCAAACCCTTGTTGGACACCTTGTATCTCAGTATTGTTCCCTCAGTCACCATCATATACTAAATGAGTGTCCTCACACCTTTGTAAAACCTTATCCAAATTGTACAGGCAATCACTAAATGACTCCACGTACACCAAAAAACCATCCATAAACACCTCCAAGCACCGCTCTACTAAATCAGAGAAGATGGGAAGAATACAATGTTGGAAGGTAGTAGGGGCATTATAAAGGATGAATGGCATCTGTCTATATGAACATGTGTCGTAGGGACAGGTGAAAGTAGATTTCTCCTCATCATTTGGCTCAATCGAGATCTAATTTTCATCAGAATACCTATCGAGGAAACAAAAGTGTGAATTACTGGCGAGTCATTCTAAAATCTAATCAATGAAAGGTAGTGAAAAATGATCTTTTAAATTGACGTCATTCAATCGACGATAATCTATGCAAACACTCCACCCCATCACCAACCTAGTCAAAATCAATTCATTAGCTGCCTCGGTCATGACAGTGATCCCCCCTTTCTTAGGAACTACATGAGTTGGGTAACCCATATAGAATTAGAAATTGCATAAATGATACTTGTCGGCATGAGCTTTTCCACTTCCTTCTTCACTACCTCAGTCATGATTATATTGATTCACCTATGAAGTTGAACTATTGCTTTAGCTCCTTCTTCCAGCCAGATCTTATGTTTGCACAAACTCGGGGAGATTCATTTGATGTCCTCTATAGACCACCCAAACGTAGCTCGGTGGTTCTTCAATACAGCAAACAATTTCCCCTCTTCGTCACCGCTCAAGGATGATGATATGATCCTTCTGAGATTTTCTTCTATAGACCACCCAAAAGTAGCACGGTGGTTCTTCAATACAGCATAGACCAACCAAAAGTAACTTGGTGGTTCTTCAATACAGCAGGCAATTGCCCCTCTTCTTCATCGCTCAAGGATGATGATATGATCACTAGGAGCTTTTCTTGTATGGCCAGGAAGACATACTTTAAATGTGGTTGCAATAGCTTCTATTCTAACTCCAGAGGGCTCAGCAAAGATGGAACTAGTGGTGGGGGAGGTGGTCCCAAGTCTTCAAAATATCTTGTGTAATAATAGGGTATCGCCTTCAACATCATTACACACTCCTCCAGAGGGAGGTTTTGTGTGTTATCATCTACTCTATTCATCAAACATGATTCTAAGGGTAATTGTGGATATGTTTGCATCAAGGAATCATTAGTGACCTCCTCTATGGTAGCTGAGTCATAGTCTTCTTCTCTATCATCTGGGTAATGTATTGCTTCTTTCAATGAGATCATCTTGGTGTTTTCAATTATATCAACTGCCAGAGTATATTTTCCACCTTGGTATCACGTGATCCATATCAAGAAATGGCTTTCCCAGACACAAAGAAATATTTCCCTCCATGTGTTGCAACATGTTACACTGTGTTGTATCCCCCTTTTCTTTTGAGTATTGAGGCATCTTTATTTCAAACTGGTCATCATAAGTGCCCATTATCAGACATCCTCTGCCCATTTACAAGATCATGTCAGTTGTGGCTTAGAATGTCCTACCTAGCAATAGTTTGTTGCCTTTATCCTCTTTCATTTCCATTACCACATAATCTATAGGAAAAAAAAACCTATCCAATATCATTGGGACATCTTCACAAATGTCATATGGCCTGGCCATAGAGTTGTTAGCCAATTCAATAGTCATGGTACTTTTTCTTGTCTCCTTAAGACCTAGCTTTTTGAAGGTTGACAAAGACATGAGGTTGATACTGACCCCTGAGTCACATAGGGACTCACCAAACTTAGTCTTTCCCAATGTTTACGAAAGCAGTATGCGGTGTACAGGCGGTGAGGGTACTGCATAGAGTATATGCGGTATGCGGGGGCATATACGTGAGTATATGTGGTTCTGTATTTTTTTAAATTTCAATAAACTAATTATATATAAAATAATATATTGAGATTATAAATTAAAATATATAGAGTAGGCACGTATACATATTTACATATAAACAATTTAATATGCATGTTGATGTATGATATGCTTATATATGTATATATATGGAATGTGTTTGTAATATATGTACAAATACTAAAATTTATGCAAATCAATGTACAAATATGTCTAGAGCATGTGAATAAATCAAAATGTACATATACATGTACACATATGTGATTTTATATTTAGGTATATTGTATATGTATGTATATATGTTAATATATCAAAAAGTATTCATATAAATGCACAAATGTGTGTGAGAATTTTTATAGGTATTACAATGTATACATATAAATCAATGACTATATATTTAAACATAAATATATAATAAAATGTGTGTTTTATGTATGCATATATGTATAAAATACATGGACATAAGTTCTGGGATTTTAAAAAGTGGAGTTTAATCGACCGCTTAATCGGCCAAGTGGGAGTATATGCAGCTCATGACTGCTTAGTGGACCGATTAGCAATATGCGGTGTGGTAGGGTGACTAAATAGATATATGTGGGAGTATATGCGGCCGTGCAAACCAATTTCCCGAACAATGGTCTTTCCTATGTAGCACGTGATGTTGAAACAACTAGGATCTTGACTTCTAGGAGGTAGAGTTCCCAAAATAAAAGCACTCACCTACTCCTTTAACACTACCACATCAGCCTCGGGTATCCATCTCTTCTTATTGATGATGTCTTTCAAGAACTTACCATATGATGGTATCTGCTCAATTGCATCAATAAGTGGAATATTGATATATAGATTTTTAAAACCTTCTAAATTTTTTTAGAACTGTCGGTCTGCTTTGGTTGCCTTCAAGCTATTTTTAAAGGATATTGGTGTCCTCTGGTGAGGCGGGACATATGCTTTTGATCTAATATCTTCCACCTCATCAGTGTGCTCTTCATATGTTTTCTCCTATTCCAACTTATCCAGTTCAATTGCCTCTGTTGTCACAGTTCAAGTTTTTGTTCCGGTAGCTTCAACTATGCTTGTTGGTTCCTTATTCAATAATGTCTTACCATTGTGTAGTAGGACTGCCTTGACGTGTTGATTTTCATAAGGCACATTGATATTAATAGTGAACCCATGTTGGTTTGGCTGCTTCAAGGTACCCATATCCACTGCTATTTTAGAAATCTGAGTTTCTATATTGTGGATCTGTGATGGAGTAGACTTTTGGAATCCTTAGATGTCTAATGACATAAGTGGATTCCTGCATCTTGAGTTTTTTTGAGAAATTCCAAGTATTTTTGGTAACTTTGAGTGTTGGTTGATGTTGACTTTGTGACTGATATCTATTAATTTATGCCATGTTGAAGTATATATTGGATAGGTCAAACAAATGATTCTGGTACCAAATTTGGATAGGAAGTACATTGAATTGTATTAAAGTTGTGATCAAAGTTTCATAATATTTCAATGTTCCTAGAAGGGGTTATTTAGGCATGAATATAATGAAATAATATTCTTTCCAAGTACAATGTATAAAAGTCTTATATCCTTATAGCCTATGTTGTCCATGAGTAGACAAGTCACATGGGTAGAACTGTCCTGAATCTGCGCAGTAGATGCATAGTCACAGATTGTCTATGTGGCATCATCACACCCTTTGGATGGCTAAATCCAATGGTGCAGAACCCTTACCATACCTTCAGTCTGAAACGGGGATGTGGGAGTACTTTCAAGGCATCACGCTCCACATTACCATGATCACCCATCATGGGAGAGAAGGGAAACCAATGCAAGGATTGAATAGTCTTGCCATGGGGAGAGGAACTAGCCGACCCTCACCCGAGCACTCGGAAGACATTAGGCAGGAAAAATTTGGATGGGAGATTTTGGCGGTCGATCGCACACCAAAGACTAGAGGTATGAAGAGAGGACCAAAGGAAGATCATTGTTGGCTGGAGTTTCAAGTCATGGCAGCAAGACTATTGAGTTCAGTAAGAGAGGACAAGAAGCAATGTCATTGATAGCTCTCTGGATAGGAGGACCACGGTGGTGCTAGAAGTTACACACGCAGAGAACATCATAGTTCTCACAGATTGCAGTAGTGGCGAAGAGATGGCTCGTTGGGACCTTCCTTGGCAGCGGTGCTCGCACAGACTCGGGAGGAGGAGTACATGCCTAGAGACCCGCCGAGATGAGAACACAGTCAGAAAGGAGGAGCAGAGGCAAATTGCCTCTTTGTTTTTCCACAACCAAAGTAGGGCGGCGACGCCCTGAGAAGACTGTGGTTGATGGCTTCGTGCGGGGAAGTAGAACCCACACACCTAGGTGCGACACCGGCATCACGTCGAACATGAGATCACGAGAGGAGAAGTTGAACCGGTCTAGCAGAGCGCTGGTGTCAGATTTCACAGCGATGATCATCACCAGTGAGCTGACAGAGAGGAGACTGGCGACGACATGAGGAATGACGCAATAGTGTCGACGCCTTCGAGCGGAGAACAATGCATGCAGGCGTCGATTTCAAGTACAACGACGCTTACTCTATAGGAGCCATGAGATCCATGGAGCTTCTAACCATTTGTGATGGAGATCTGGAGGCGGGCAGTTCTATAACACCCCGATTTTCATATCCCGTAAGTGGAAGAATTTATATTTTTTTTCAACCGGGAGTGTCACAAACATGATTATCAATGCAATTAAAGTAAATGAAACACTTTGCGTAATTGAAGAATTGATTCATACATCATTTTGACAAAGAATAACAAGTCATCTAATATACTCTGATAAAAAGATTATACATAAAAAGATCTCTAAACTTTGGATCATCTCGGTAGATGGCACCCCACTAGGCAAGCTTGAAAATCTCTGAGGCCTTTACTTGTTACTTTGATCCTCAACTTCTCCAAAACTTGCGGACATCACGTCTCATACATTGGGAAAAATAGTCGTTAGAGTAAGTGGCATGAGTATTCTAAAATATACACTGCTAAGAAACTGAAATTAAACATTATAAACATAAAACTAACATCAAGCTCTGAATAAAAATTTGAAACATAAAGTCTCTTATTTCCTAATCTGAATTCTAATCTTTCTACCTCATCTTATTCTGGAGTCATGTACTCTGGTACATGGATCTCATGAACTACACCAAAGTGTCTGGGTCTTACTTATCTTATCTAGTTCCCTCTCATCATACTCATGGATGAGATTATGGGCATCTCTAATCTAAGGTATCTTTTACTTATGATTTTTTTAATTTGACTGTGGCCACCATTATACAATAAGTCCTCCTGAATTGGCGTATCTACGCCTTGAATTGGTACCGAAGTACCCTGAATTGGCACTACATGCCCTGAATGACACCAAGGTCTCTCTGAATTGTAGTATCTACACTCTGAATTGGTGCCGCAACACCTCTGAATTGGAGTAAACACTCCTCTGAATTGGCAACAGATGTCTCTAAATCGTCCTGGGACTACTGAATGAGAACCTATCATATAATGTATTATGTGACGGTTTCTACTTATTTATCTTAAGTCTAAACTTACTTAATTCTTGATCTAAACTGAAGTTGAATACTGATAGCTTTACTAAATACTAAATCTGAACTTATCTTTTATTAAATTGAATACTGATAATTGGACTTATCTGAAACTGATTATTGAGTACTGGGCAGGTACTGAATTCTGAATCTGAATCTTTTATTCTTAAGTGATCAACTGAATCTACACTTAAATGTGAATATGGATCTCAGTTACTTCATAATTGATATTTGGTCTAAAATCCTTATCATGTATCTTTATTCAAAACTTGTCTACTCACACCGTGAGTAATCTAAGTCTGAATCTGAATCTAATATCCTCATTATCTGGATAATCATTAATCTATTACTTCAATCTGATAGAAATGGCTTAACTACTTTTGAAACTAAATATATGACAACTAAGTCTAAAGGCTTAGGGAAAGGATCTCAACTAAATATGAGAATATGAAGTATATAAGATTTCTCGAGTATCAAATATCTATAAGAATGTTATTTCTAACAAGGTGACTCAATTTCTATAAAATCTCATTAATTCTGACCTCAATACACTCGTATAAACTTAAATCTTAAATCTTAAAGTAGAAATCATATAAAGTCCCATCCTACAAATTAATCATGAATTAATGTCTCATAACTTGATAATATCATCATAAACTCATGTTACAATATATTTTGATCCCAATAATACCTTTATCTTGGAAATTGGGCCATAGTCTACCATGTACAACACTCATATTCTCACGTAATACTTAACTTCTTAAATACAAATCTTTCTAAGGAATCCATTTCACTTCTTAATTCTTAGATCACTACATATATAAGAAACCTTGATGACATGTTTGTACTTGAATTCTTAGCACACCATTATATCTATAAAGGAGAAGAAATCTTAACAACATGTTCTACTTGAAATCTCAATACCTGATTACATATATATATATATATATATAAGGGACACTAATAACATATTTTTACTTAAAATCCTAAACATGGTTATATCGCATAACCATGGAAGGATGACAGTCTTATTTTTGTTTCATATCTTGTAGTCCTAAGTATCCATATGGAACATCTCTAAAGGATATGATAGAAATATATTCTCTTATCCTTCTTGTGTACTTAATCCATGATCTAGAATGATTCCATAAGGCATCACTACTTAAAGTATTGAGCATATGAAATTCCACAATCATAAGCACATAAAATATTTCTTGCATATTTTAACTTAGAATGTTGGACATGAAGGTCACAATTAAGGTGTATGTAAATGTACTCGGTTTGATAAACATAAAGACTCATGGGCATGAACCACTTACCTCTTACACTAAGGGTATCTTTAAGGAAGTCCTGATTCCAAGTTCCATAACTTTAATAACCTGGATATTATCATAGTTCTATTAGTGCATGTGTATGTTCCCTCTTTCTATTTTTAACCCTCAAAACCCCATCTTCCTAACTTTATATACCAAATTAGGGTTCTTATTTTGATTAAACATACCTTTAACCTAATTTCACCATAAAATATTGGCGTTGAAATGAAATAAAACCCATACTATATAATAAATATTATCTTTATACTCAAATAAGACATAAATTTTCTGATGTACTAATATGAACATATACTTATATAATGAGAACAATTCCCAAACATAGTTACATATTCTAAACTTATTGACTCAATTAGGAAATCAAAGTAGAATGCCATCACATTACTAATATCATACCTAATTAGGCATACATATATCACTTATTGTGTCAGGAAAATCATTTATTATTCTTTCATAATGACTACTCATCTAAACCTAAATGCTAACATAATAGCACAAGAAACTTCGTCAAATCTCTAGAAAAGTATTCATATAATGTAGGAATGATCATGTATTAAAATAGAGGGTCATTTCAAAATTAGATCATGGGTGAAATACCCAAAATACCCTTATTAGGGTTTATATCAAAAACCTCAATAAAACTTCATATAAGAGATATCAGGCTTTGAAATCATGTTAAGAATATCATAATACACATTCAATAAAATTTGCATGAATTTCTAAATTCATTTGCTACTTTTAATTGATAAGACATCAAAATCATATAGTTTTGGCTACCCAACACATAATAAATAATGAACATCAAAATCACATTCTGGAGATATTTTTAGAATATAGTACATTCGAAGAGGTTTCCATGGGTACCTTATTTGATAAAATCTGAGTTCCCTATCTCAAGATATGAATTTTAGAAGCTTACCTAACTTTAGCCAATCTCGGCCGTCAAGATTTGATCTGGCGGCCCCCATCTCAGGCACGTCTCAGGCCTTAGGGTCGGCGCCTACCTCCTAATCCCTTTATGTTCTCACATACGTAAGTAGAAAAATAGAGTAAAGTTGTGCCCAAGACCTTTGGTGAGGTCAAGCTCCCTCTTCTGGCCATGAACTCGTGAGGTAACTACTTACCTAACTCCATCGCGATCTATACTCCATGGTCAGCGCCTTATTTGTGCCCTTGGTGGATGAGGTTGCAGATTCTTAAACCACAACCACATTGTGGCTGCTGCCCCTCGTGGTCTTCTTCTCTATCACCAATATTCCTCTCTTCTTCTCATGCTTCACAAAAACCCTAGATCTAGGTGTGTGAGAGCCTATGCGCCCAATCCATGAAGCTTTTATAGAATCTTGGCCAAAGAATCTCGAGCGGGGCTCCTTCATCCTCGGACCCTATTCAGGTCATAAAATAGGGGCGTCGGGCGCCATTCTCTAGTCCGCAGTGGATTGGAGTCTCAGCCACTCAACCCCCTTTTTTATTTTATTTTTCTTTTGCATAAAAGTTCAATTTCTAGAAATATTTTTACAGACCACCAAATGACCCCATTTGAACTCAAATTTTGGGATAACTGATATATTATCATTATCTTGTTATGGAAAAGATATCAGGTCCAAACTAATTATAAAGACACTCCAAAAATATCTTTTAATTAATTGTTGAATAATTACAAATTTAATTACCTAGGCCTCCAAGTAAATCAAAATCATCTAAAATCTCTCCCACCATCTTATATTCTAATTATCCATCTACGAAAATTATTATCAACACTTATTATGAGGGCTACATACTATATTCCTAATTTTGTACTTCAAGGACCCATATGTGAATCTTAATTGGCTCAATCATGATTGAATAAGGTTCTAGGCCCCCCAGACAATTCTCTGGTCTTTCAAAAGGTTCATTATCTATTCTTGATTATAAAACTAAGACATGAATCAATATTCACTCAATGGAAGATTTTATATGATACATTAAGTCAACAATACTTTACTTCCTTAATAATGAGACCAAAGTTAGTCTAGAGCTCAAACGAGTAACTCAAGTCTACATATTATATATATTTGTCACTTTATTGTTCACAAGAATAATTCATTTATATTCATCTATACCTTACTACAATCATACACATTTAAGCCATTATGTGTGTATTGGTTGACCAAATGACTTGTATTATAAATTTTGTGAACTTAATTAAATACCTAGCCATGGTTAGGTTCATTAGGTCCTTGGCACACACTTACTAGAAAACTCCTCATTAAAGACTTACAATATCTATAAAATTGAGGATGTTACAAATCTACCCACCTTAAAATAAATTTCATCCTCAAAATTTCTCTAGGCTACTCCCCACCTTAGGGTTCTTCTTACCTCTTCATTTAATGATAATTAACATATTAAGATACACATGCTCAAATTTTTGCATCAAAAGAGATATGTAATGTATTTTCATAAAATATTTATGTGAGCATTATCTATTGCGTTGGTCTATTGCAAAACTCATACTTAGAGTTTATGAAACTAAACTTGGCTCTATACTTAGGACATCTACCTCAACATTTTTATGACTTTCTAACATTAGGTGTACATGACTTTCTAATCTTAGGTTCTTTAGGTAACTCCTACATTCCTAGATATGTGGTGATCAGGAACATACCCAAAGATGTGGGATCCGGACATACTACCTCTCACTAACCTACTAATACATGTGTCCCATACCACATGTACTAGTAAGAAAGGAGATATGCATCAAAGCCTAATGCTTATGACATCCCTCTTCCGTTCTCAATTGGTCGGCCACAACCATTGAGAATGGAGAGGCTATATCATTATCTAGGTTTAGGTTTCTACTTTAGATCTAAACTACGTTGACTTCTACCTTTAGGATATCTATGTCTTCTGAGGACAAGACTCCTAATCACTCTAGGTTATATTATTCCTTTTTGGAATCTATCCCTAAACCCTAACCTTACCTCTTCACCCTAGGGCGACTATAAGAATCATGTTTGCCTAGTGGCCATTTACCAAATTGCTTTGATACCATATTGTAACACCCCAATTTTCATATCATGTGAGCGGAAGCTTTTTTTTCAACCAGGAGTGTCACAAACATGATTATCAATGCAATTAAAGTAAATGAAACAATTTGCATAATTGAAGAACTAATTCATACATAGTTTTGACAAAGAATAACAAGTCATCTAATATACTCTGATAAGAAGACTATACATAAAAAGATGTCTAAATGTTGGATCGTCTCGGTAGATGGCACCCCACTAGGAAAGCTTGAAAATCTCCTAGACCTTTACTTGTTCCTTTGATCCTCAACTGCTCCAAAACCTGCGGACATCACATCCTCAGCCATGCATTGGAAAAAATAGTCATTAGAGTAAGTGGCATGAGTATTCTAAAATATACATTTCCAAGGAATCGAAATTGAACATTATAAACTTGAAACTAACATCAAGCTCTAAATAAAAATCTAAAACATAAAGTCTCTTATTTCTTAATCTAAATTCTTATCTTTCTACCTCATCTTATTCTGGAGGCATGTACTCTGGTACATGGATCTCATGAACTACACCAAAGTCCCTGGGTCTTACTTATCTTATCTAGTTCCCTCTCATCATACTCATGGATGAGATTATGGGCATCTCTAATCTAAGGTATCTTTTACTTATGATTTTTTTATCTGAGTGTGGCCACCATTACACAATAAGTCCTCCTGAATTGGCGTATCTACGCCCTGAATTGGTACCGAAGTACCCTGAATTGGCACTACATGCCCTGAATGACACCGAGGAGTCTCTGAATTGGCATATATACACCCTGAATTGGTGCCGCAACACCTCTGAATTGGAGTAAACACTCTGAATTGGCAACAGATGCCTCTGAATTGTCGTGGGACTACTGAATGAGGACTTATCATATAATGTATTATGTGAAGGTTTCAACTTATTTATCTTAAGTCTAAAATTAATTAATTCTTAATCTAAACTGAAGCTGAATACTAATAGCTTTACTGAATACTGAATCTAAACTTATCTTATATTAAACTGAATACCAATAATTGGACTTATCTAAAACTGATTACTGAGTATTAGGCATGTATTGAATTCTGAATGTGAATATTTTATTCTTAAGTGATCAACTGAATCTACAAATGAATGTGAATATGGATATCAATTACGTCATAATTGAGATTTGGTCTAAAACCCTTATCATATATCTTTATTCAAAAATTTTCTACTCACACCATGAGTAGTCTAAGTCTGAATCTAAATCTAATATCATCATTATCTAGATAATCCTTAATATAATACTTCAATCTGATAGAAATGACTTAACTACTTTTAACCCTAAATATATGACAACTAAGTCTAAAGTCTTAGGGAAAGGATCTCAACTAAATATGAGAATACGAAGTATATGAGAGTTCTCGAGTATCAAATATCTAAAAGAATGTTATTTCTGACAAGGTGACTCCATTTCTATAAAATATCATTAAGTTTGACCTCAAGACACTCGTATAACTTTAAATCTTAAATCTTAAAGTAGAAATCATATAAAGTCTCATCCTACAAATTAATCATGACTTAATGTCTCATAACTTGATAATATCATCATAAACTCATGTTACAATATATTCTGATCCCAATAATACCTTTATCTTAGAAATTGGTCCATGGTATACCATGTACAACACCCATATTCTCACATCATACTTAACTTCTTAAACACTAATCTTTCTAAGGAATCCATTTCACTTCTTAATTCTTAGATCGCTACATATATAAGAAACCTTGATGACATGTTCGTACTTGACTTCTTAGCACACCATTATATCTATAAAGGAGAAGAAATCTTAACAACATGTTCTACTTGAAATCTCAGTACCTACACACACACACACACACACACACACACACATATATATATATATATATATATATATATATATATATATGTATGTATATATATATATATATATAGAGTCAGGCTAGAATACACTCGAGTGTACGGATCGCACGAATACACTCAAGTGTGTTTTCATATTATGACTATTTTTTGCAAAATGAAAACCGTTGATCTTCACCGTCATACTATAACTAGGCTACATACAAATTTTGAGCTCATTTGGGTGAGTGTAAGTCACTCATCCAATGGCAACAAAATCGATGCGTGAAACTAATTTAAAATGCATAATTTTTTTCGTCTTCATAACATGAGCTATACATATCCAAATGTGCTCAAATTTTGCGTACGAGTTGTTCACGAGATGTTTAAGAAGATCAATGGATTATATTTTCAAAAACAATATTGCATCATGAAAAACTACTTGAGTGTATTCCGCTCCGGATACACTCGAGTGTATTCTAGCCTTACTCTCTCTCTCTATATATATATATATTTATTTATATATATATTTATATATATATATATATATATATTTATATATATATATAAGGGATACTAGTAACATATTTTTACTTAAAATCCTAAACATGGTTATATCACATAACAATGGAAGGATGGCAGTCTTATTTTTGTTTCATATCTAGTAGTCCTAAGTATCCATATGGATCTTCTCTAAGGGATACGATAGAAATACATTCTCTTATCCTTCTTTTGAACTTAATTCATGATCTAGAATCATTCCATAACACATCACTACTTAAAGTATTGAGCATATGAAATTCCACAATCATAAGCACATAAAATATTTCTTGCATATTTTAACTTAGAATGTTGGACATGAAGGTCATAATTAAGGAGTATGTAAATGTACTCGATTTGATAAACATAAATACTCATGGGCATGAACCACTTACCTCTTGCACTGAGGGTATCTTTAAGGAAGTCCTGATTCCAAGTTCCACAGCTTTAATAACCTGGATATTATCATAGTTCTATTAGTCCATGTGTATGTTCCCTCTTTCTATTTTTAACTCTCAAAACCCCATCTTCCTAAACATACCTTTAACCTAATATCACCATAAAATATTGGCATTGAAATGAAATAAAACCCATACTATATAATAAATATTATCTTTATACTCAAATAAGACATAAATTGTCAGATGCACTAATATGATCATATACTTCATATAATGAGAACAATTCCAAAACATAGTTACATATTCTAAACTTATTGACTCAATTAGGAAATCAAAGTAGAATACCATCATGTTACTAATATCAGACCTAATTAGGCATACATATATCACTTATTGTGTTAGGAAAATCATTTATTATTCTTTCATAATGGCTACTCATCTAAAACAAAATACTAACATAATAGCACAAGAAACTTCATCAAATCTCTAGAAAAGTATTCATATAGTGTAGGAATGATCATGTGTTAAAATATCGGGTCATTTAAAAATTAGATCATGGGTAAAATACCCAAAATACCCTTGTTAGGGTTTATATCAAAAACCTCAATAAAACTTCATTTAAGAGATATTAGGCTTTGAAATCATGTTAAGAATATCATAATACACATTCAATAAAATTTGCATGAATTTCTAAATTGATTTTCTATTTTTAATTGATAAGACATCAAAATCATATAATTTTGGCTACCCAACACATAATAAATAATAAACATCCAAATCACATTCTAGAGATATTTTTAGAATATAGTACATTCGAAGTGGTTTCCATGGGTACCTTATTTGATAAAATCTGAGTTCCCAATCTCAAGATATGAATTTTAGAAGCTTACCTAACCTTGGCCAATCTCGCCTGTCGAGATTTGATCTGGCGGCCCCCATCGCAGGCGCGTCTAAGGCTTTAGGGCCGACGCCTACCTCCCAATCCGATGATCCCTTTATGTTCTCACGTGTGTAAGCATCAAAACAAAGTACTGCTGCACCCAAGACCTTCAGCGAGGTCAAGCTCCCTCTTCTGGCCACGAACTCGTGAGGTAACCGCTTCCCTAACTCTGTCGCGATCTATACTCCATGATCGGTGCCTTATTTGTGCCCTGGGTGGATGAGGTTGCAGATCCCCAAACCACAACCATATTGCAACCGCTGCCCCTCCTAGTCTTCTTCTCTGTCACGGATCTTCCTCTTTTCTTCTCATCCTTTATGAAAACCCTAGATCTAGGTGTGTGTGGGCCTATGTGCCCAATCCATGAAGCTTTTATAGAATCTTGGCCAAAGAATCTCGGGCAGGGCTCCTTCATCCTCGAACCATGTTTGGGTCATAAAAATGGGGCGCCAGGTGTCGTTCTCTAGTTCGCAGTGGACTGGAGTCTCGGCCGCTCAACCTCCTTTTTTATTTTATTTTTCTTTTGCATAAAAGTCTAGTTTCTAGAAATATTTCTACAGACCACCACATGACCCCATTTGAACTCAAATTTTGGGATAACTAATATATTATCATTATCTTATTATGGAAAAGATATCAAGTCCAAACTAATTATAAAGACGCTCGAAAAATATCTTTTAATTAATTATTGAATAATTACAAATTTAATTACCTAGACCTCCAATTAAATCAACATCATCTAAAATCTCTCCCACCATCTTATTTTCTAATTAGCCATCTACTAAAATTATTATCAGCACTTATTATGAGGGATACATACTATATTCCTAATTTTGTACTTCAAGGATCCATATGTGAATCTTAATTGGCACAATCATGATTGAATAAGGTTCTAGGGCCCCCAGACCATTCCCTGGTCTTTCAAAAGGTTCATTATCTATTCTCGATTATAAAACTAAGACATGAATCACTATTCTCTCAATGGAAGCTTTTATATGATACATTAGGTCAACATTACTTTACTTCCTTAATAATGAGACATAAGTTAGTCTAGAGCTCAAACCAGTAACTCAAGTCTTCATATTATATGTATTTGTCACATTATTGTTCACAAGAATAATTCATTTATATTCATCTACACCTTACTACAATCATACACATTTAAGCAATTATGTGTGTATTGGTTGACCAGATGACTTGTATTACAAATTTTGTGAACTTAATTACATACCTAGTCATGGTTAGGTTCATTAGGTCCTTGGCACACACTTACTAGAAAACTCCTCATTAAAGACTTATAATATCTTTATAGTTGAGGATGTTACAAGTTTCTTGCTGGGAACCCTACGGCGAAGATGCCTCATCGAAGAAGAGGACAAAAACTCACCCAGGACAAGCAGAGAACAAAGCGAGGGAGCAGACTGGGTCAGCCAGTGCCCAAACCAAATGTGATCCACCTAATATCTTTTAGACCAACCGGCTTGGTTTGAGCCCAGATAGCTTTGAGCAGTGCCTCTTAGTGGCCACGTGGAGCCATCCAATTGGTCGCTTAAGGTAAATATCTCAAAAAAGCTCAGATCTTAGAAAATGGATAGTAAATATCCCAATTATCATAAAAATATGTATAATATACCGAAATTCTAAAAAAAATGAGTATAATAGTTTAAACTCATGATATTAGGATTTTGATGCACTAATATTAGTAATATCATGTAAGTTGTGATATGCTTATTTCATGGATAATAAATACCAAACGATGGCCTAAAATATGGAAATGTTCCAGTAACTCCTAAATATGATTTATAATCCATATGATGTCAGATAAGATCATGTTATACACATAATCATGTAATTTGCTTAAAATGTCTATCTAGGCCTAATAACCCTAAATAAAATGTAGAAAATACATTAATGATCAATAAATGATGGAGTATGCAATATAAGATCATATCAGTATCTAGAACCTCATATTTAATTATGAGATCAATATGATACACATAATCCATGTTATGTGATGTTTTTCTCTTAATGTGATATAAATCGTAATATGCTTAATGAATATGATCTCGGGTTAATATGTGCACATAATCATATGTAATCAAATAATCAGATTATTGATCGTAATCTAGAATACAACATCAGTAACATCAATCCTAGATAACAAGAAGACATAGACAAGAAATAATAATGAGGATATCCTAATTAGTAAGAAAACCCTAAAATGGATATAAATATGGTTATGATGATGAGAACCTGATGATGATACATGATCTTGTCTTAATCAGGTTTGACCAAGGATATAGTTGACATGAGGAATATGTGATGATTAGGAATATCTCTTTGGAAGGTATGCCATTACCTCTTACTTGGATTATTATAAAATATGCTTGCATTATACGTGGAGTAAAATACTTGGCATATGGTATTGGAGGAAATGATTATTCTTGTATGATATGTTGCATGATTTTCCATACTTATTGCTATGAACACATGAAACATAATATATCTGTTCCATTATATCTAAGCACTTCAACTCTTTGGTAGTTAAGTGTTGGAATAAAGTACTTCAACTCTTTGGTAGTCAAGTACTTGAAAGTGATCTAACTCTTTGGTAGTCTGATCACATCATGAAATGATCCAACTTTTGGTAGTCGATCATAAGGCCTTTAATGCATTCAACATTCGGCGGTCAATGCATGGATGATATAATGGAAAATGATCTTAAAATATGTGTTCTCTTTTGTTAATGAACATCTTTGTGCAAGTATATGCTTTTTGTTATATTTCTTTATAACTGCCAAGTATTAGTTTTATCTTATTGCCAAGATATGATAAGAGGTATATAAAAGACACATAGGCGTACTCAGTACAATATTCTTGAATATTGTGCTGACGTGTACCACATGTAATCTTTTCTTTAGGTTGTGGTTGCGATCTTGAAGATCCAGGATAATTGAGAGTTGTATGGTGAGCTGATGTACAGGTGGACATGTTGTCTTAAGATCCTCTAGTTTAGTGGTAGTATATGTATATGTATAAGTTTTCTATTCAATATGTAATATCAAATAATGTAACAATTCATGTTGTAATTGTACATTGAATGGTGAACATGAGTGTATGGTTTTATTATTGTTCATGTGCATGTGCTACTGATTGTTTCCTTCTGACTTCCTCTGATTTTCTTCTTCTTAGCCTAGTGTGTGGTGTTTAAATTGGGATTCTCACTGAGGTGAGGGTTTCAATTTGGACGTCACACATCAGATTAAGTTTTAGAAAATCTGAGGACGTCACAGGATCCTCACCCCTTGGTTGTGGAGTTTTGTTTATGTTTGTCCTATCAGTACTTCATTCTGACTAACCAGCTTTCCAATCATTTCTTCAATACGGTCAATCTTCTTTGATTCATGTTGATATTGTGGCTGGACACCAAACTGTTGTGGCTTGGGTTGTTGCTCCTATGATGGGTCATGTTGAAAATTGTTGGGATCCTTCCATGAAAAATTAGGATCCTTCCTCCATGCATAATCATTTCCCTTATATTGTTGTTGTTGGCACACAAACTTACACTCCTCATCTTCTTCTTCTGAAGGTGATCCATCATTGGCACATAGCTTTTTTACAATTAAGTCCAACTTCTCATTTAATGCAGAGATGACCTTGGACTCGCCTACACTAATGATGGTTGTCAGAAGCTCTCTCATCTCCCCATGGTTGATTTTCAGACATATTCTTCAATATCTCATGACAGCGGGTAGGTTTATTGTTGAGGAAGAACCCTACTCCTGCACTATCGAGTGTAGTCCTTTCTCCCTTGTGCAAGCTGTAATAGAAGATCTTTGCCTATCCCAGAAGATTAATTCCATGATGAGGTACTTTTTACAGCATATTATGGAACCTCTCCCATGTTTCAGAATAGGATTCATTGACTTGTTGTCTTAAATTATAGATCTTCTTCATCAAGTCGTTAGTCTTTTATGGAGGGAAATATTGCTTGAAGAATGAGTCAATCATCAGATCCCGCATTTCAATGCATAATCATCAAGGTTATGAAACCATGACTTTGTGTTGTCTGCCAATGATGAAGGAAAAAGCATTAGATATATCACAATTTTTGGTATTCTATCTATCTTGACCATATCACAGTTCTCCACAAAGTTGTTGATGTGCACCATTGGGTCTTTTAGAACTATGGCCATGGAAAGCTTGGTATTTGACTAAAGAGATCAACCCTAGGTCAATCTTGTAGCTGCCCACATTGATGGTTTGTCTTTTGATTGGTCCTTTTTGAGCTGTTGAGGTAGGGGATTTGATGCTCTCCCATATTGTATGTTCTTCTACTCCATCCCCCATTTCTATTGCCTTAGGCTCTTCTAGTGTTACAGGTCTCTCAGGAGGAGGTTTTAGTGGTGGAGTTCGGTTGAATCTATCCACTAACCATCCAACTTCCCACTCTTTGTGAATGAGTTTTGCTTGCCCAAACCCTATAGAATATGGCTCTTTGTAATTGTGGGCTTGAGTATGCACCATACACCAATGCCTGAAAATAGAAAATTAATTATCAGAGTGCAATAGCGGAGATAGAAGCAATAATAATTTTATAATTCAACTCTAAATGAAATGCAAAATAATAAATAATAAAAAGGGTTGGCCTAGAGTGGCTGACCACAACACTCGTAGTGTTGGATGTTTCCGTTTCCCTGGAAACAATGCCAAAAACTTGACACGTGTTTACAGTGTGTTATACACAAGTGCATGTATTGAAGTAACATAGACCCTTTTGAGGCCCGAGTCGAACACAGGGAAACGCTCTTGTAAGACCCTTGAACTTACTTAATGAGTTGAATGAGATTAATTACCATAATTGAATGGCTATAGCCCTAATATAACCTTTTTATATGTCTTGAAATCATAAGACAAGCTTAAGTTTCAAATTTGGTCCAATTTGGACACTATTTGAACAAGTTATGAAATTTTTTGTACATTTTTCTCTTTTTTAAATGAACATGGAAATATCCCACAAAAGTAAGTAAATACATACGAAACATATAAAATGTTGTTAACCCCACTGTGAAAAATGCTTTTATTGCGAAGATTGGTGAATACAACCAACTATCATTAAGAATTTCATCTTTTGACCAAAAACAAGCAAGAGGTGGAATACCACAAAGATAAAGTGTACCCAATAAAAAGGTCATTTTTGTAACTGGAACATATTTTCTTAAGCCACCCATAAGATCCATATTCTGGCTTTTATCTGGTGAATATCCTCTGCAATTTAACCCAATTGAGGGGTTTTATTTGCAATTTTTCACATACATTATGTTACTTATATGTTATATTATCATTCTTGATATTTTTGAACCATGGGGATCCTAGTTGATCCATGGTTTGAAGGTGTTTTCATCAAGGGTATTTTAGGATTTACCCCTTCATGGATGAGCTACCTTTAGTCGCTATTAACTAAGGAATTATGTGATTGGATGGGAAATTCGACAAAGGAAAGCCAAGCAGGTCTATACAGATAGTGAGAGATCTACTTGTGTGTGTACTTATATATTATTAATAATTTAAAGCCATGGACACTTGAATATATACTAGAATTTCAACCTTTTCTTTTTCTTTGTATTAAAGTGTCATATACTTATCCCCAAGCACCAAAATGAGCCATTTCCTCTCCACCACTTCCCTCCTTCTCCCAACTTCGTTCTCCCTCTATTCAGATGCGAATTTTACTACCCAAGGAAGAATAAAGTGCATATCTTCTTGGAAAAAATTCTAGGGTTGCAATTGATTCCCTTTTTGGGTCTATAAAGCTTCTTCCTAGTGATATTGACCTAAAATTGTATTTTTTCCTTATTTCCTCCATTTAATTCTTTGCTCTTATTCCTCTTATATCTCTCTACGTCAGAACCCTATTTTTCCATGGTGAAAGTGGCCCTAGAACTCAAAAATTCTTCCTTCTTGTTTCTTTTTCTAGGGTTTCGCTTGTTTGTGGAGAGAATTGTATATTTGGCCAAATTCAGATCTGAATCCAATGTTTCCTAGCCCTATTTGCTCAAGATTCTTGCTTTTTGGGATCTTACCTTCTCTATAGAGGTGAGTTATATAACATTCTTCACTTATATTGCTTACTAGAAGCTTGTTAGTTCATGGTTATGCTTGAATGTGATGATCTAAGCATAGAGAAACCATGCTTGTTTAGAATTACGAATTTTTGCGGTGTTCCCTGTTCTGTTCCAATTCTATATGAACTTTTAAACATGTGTACAACCTTTCAAAGGTGTAACATGATCTGGGATAGGCTTATAGCAACAACCTATGGTGCTATGTACAAAACAATTGATGGTTCAAATTAGGATTTCAAGCAATTTCCTTCCCTATCACACAACCAATGGTCATACCATTCAACAACCAATAGTGTTACTATCTTGGAAACAGATGTTAGTGATCAAGGGTGTCAAATTTATGGTGACAACCTATGGTCACCTCATTAGGTCAGGTTTTGACTCAATTAGACATTTAATTATCATCCACTAAGTATTCTAATTATATTATCGATCGATCATGATATTGACTTAATATTTGATGGTGTTAACTGAATGTATTACTGATATGGCAACCAATGGTGACCTAATGATAACAATTAATTGTGGATCAGGTCATCACCATATATGATGAATTGGGAATGTAATTGTAGATTTGACTAAACCTTGAACCAATGGTTCCTTGGTTCAATTGATCTAATGGTTAGACCTATACTTCAATTGATAACCTTGAACAATGAACCTGATCCAATGAATAATATTGGATGCTTTAACATCCAATGGATTAGAATAAATAATATGGTATTATATGTGGATCCTAGTGAAGATAATTGAATGGTTCAATACCATTAATTGGTAGTCTTACCTTTGCCATTATATAGTTATATTTGATAAATCACTATAATAAGTGGATGTGTAACTCCCATGTGATCTAGCTTGTTATACCTAACCTTAGTGTAATTATATGATGTTGATTGGTTATATTCAGACCTCTTGAATTATTAATGTGATTATGAATTACACTCTTCTTGTGTTGAAACCACAATGTAGTACTATTTGAATATCATAGTGCCTTTCCATGTTAATATTTATGGACACATATGTGCTAATGGTCTTTTGAGCCTTGTTTAAGGCATGGAATCATGATGATAACCTTACTATGAATAACGTTATGGTCTTAATGACCTTTGGGCATGTTTGAAGACATTATTGAGGTGAAATCCTCTTTATGTTCCAATAAGGGTTAAAACCCTAGAACTTTTGATAAGATATTGGTATCTTGTAATAGTATGATGATAAGTGTGGTCCATTAATTTGCAATGAATGATAGGATGTGGTAATGTGATTAAGATTGATATCTCAAACGTTTTATATCCTTTGAATTCATTATACATATACTCTTGTTAGAAAATAATTAGGGTTTGAATGTCCACTTGTATGATAAATCCTTAATGCATTCAGTTGGTAGTAATTAATCAAGTGTAACCTTAATCATGTAGAGCCATATGTCGTAGAGCCATCTTCAATGTCCGAACTTATTGGATGGTGAAATGAGTAATCCCAAGGGAAACTCAGAGCGCATACTATTGAGTATGTGGGGGTGGCAAGTTGAGGATATATCCATGTCATCCACAATTGCAGGTTATGGAGGATGGTTATGGTCATGCCTCAGACATTTGATGTGATTAAGGACAGTTGCGGTTGTACCTCAGATTAGAGGATTTTCCATACCCTGTTTTGTAGTATCGTAACTTGTACCAAGTACGATCTAGTTGTTATTAGTTGACTGTATGTCACTGTTGTAAGATTGACTGGTATGTCACTACAATTTACTTGTACTGACCGAGGGGAAGAGATCTTAGGATACAGGTACTCCTAGATCTTATACAGAACTGAATAACACTTCGCAGTTGTCAGTTGAACTTTTAGTGGTACGGAACAAACTACCCAGGGCATAATAATAAAGCCGTGTAGTATAATTGCTAGGGTATAATACATATCACATTGGTTGATTAACCCTTGTCTTGTCTTTATACTACATAGTTCTTACATGATGCAAACTTATGAAAATTGTGTAATTCTACTTGATGCTACAACTTATTTGCTTAACTTCTCAGTATGCTTAAACTATTCAATTTGTTCATATTGCTTATTCAGTACCCTAACTGCTCAATGAATATATTGTTAATTAATATGTTATGATCAATATATGTTGGAGAGAGCTATATCTCTTGCTGGGACTGGGTCTCACCCGTGGGTCACCACAATTTTTTTAGGTGGTTGTGGGCAACGAGGTCAAGGTCATGATGTGGAAGAGAACCAACCTGGTGATCAATAGATTTAGAAGGTTGGTTAGTTGTATATGTCAGTAGTAGAGTCTTAGTGTCATCCCTATACTCTCAGATCCTGGTATGGGATGTGTTTTCTAGATGATATACTTGTATCAACATGAGATTTTGGTAGTATGCCAATGTTTGTAAATATATGTCATGTACATGTGAAATATCTTTTGTATGCAAGATGTGACTGAGGTCTTTGGACCCATATGTAAATACCTGTTACAGTATATGTGAATGGAATGATGGACCTTTTGTAAATGTTCTAGAGTTTATTTACATTGTTAGAATCGATTTTAATTATTTCGCATTTTTTACTATGTGATTAATTAGTAATTATCATGTTTTGTGTTTTGAGTAATCTCATTTAGCGTGACGAGGTATCACAGTTAATTTGGTATCAGAGATCTAGGTTTATTGTGTCTACAGGGACATAGGACTTAGGTTTGAGTCTATTATTATGTATCCAACATATTTAATCATAGTTTATGCTTAGGCAGATATGTCTGGAGGACATGAAGAACATGTTGAGAGTAGCTATGTTTCACCAGGAGGAGGTTCAAGGAGGAAGGCACACGATGAGAGAGTGCTAGAAGTAGGGCCAGAGAAGCCCACAATACCTCATGTAGACCGGACAACAATGGCCAATCCTGAGTTTCAGTCTATGTTTAGACAATTTATGACCACAATTACACATATCGTTGATAGAGAGCCATCACCTCAAGCTAGGGCATCCACCTCTAATGTGTAGTCCCAAGGTGTCGGGAAGACATTTGAACGTCTTAGACATGTTGGGGAAATTGAATATGTTGGTACTTTTGATCCAGCAGACGCTGACATGTGGTTGACTGTGGTAGATAAGGCTTTCAAAATCCTAAACATCACTAAAGAAGACAAAGTTAAACATGCAGTATACTTGTTGAAGGGTAGTGCTGGCCACTGGTGGGCCATAGAAGAGGATAAAAGGCCAGGAGTTGTGATAGGATGGGAGGAGTTTTGGAGGGAATTTGTTAGTCAATATTTTCTAGAGACCTACCTAGATGAGAAAATCTCTCAGTTTGAGAAGATTCATTAGGGATATATGTCTATCAATGAGTATGAATCAAAGTTTATGGAACTTCTGAGGTTTTTCCTATACATGGCAGCAACAGACAAGGAAAGGATCCAGATATTTGAGAAGGGTCTGAGTATAGAGTTGACTACTACAACATCAGCCTTGGAGAATAGGGAAAGGTTTTCTACCTTTGTGGAGTTTGTTAGAAGGATTGATAGGTCTACCATAGAGAAGTGTGAAGCTAATGCTAAGAAGTGATCTATGCAGTTTCAAGGGAAATCATCTGGAGGCTTTAAGAAGCCAAGGTTTTTCCCACTGCCGTCACAACAAAGGTCAACCTTCACTGAACCAAGATCACATCCACCATCAAAGTGGACCCTGAGTCGGGGTAGAGGTCACAATTTTCCACCAACGGGAGCCCACAGTACCTCACCAGTTTCAGTGATAGGGTCATTTAGACCATATCACGACACCAGAACATGTTACAAGTGTGGGCAAGTGGGGCATACAAGACCTTATTTCCCTATGAAAGATGAGGAGGTGACTCAACATCCAAGGCAAAGTAAAAAAGGTCCACAACAATGAAAGTTTAGTAGTGCCAGTGGAAGAGGACATGGTCATGCATCCCAAGAAGGATCCTCTGGACAAGTAAGCAGAGGACGTGGACAGCAGTAGGTGATAGCAAGGTTCTATGCCATGACCCAACCAGAAGTAGTGGTCAATCCACGAGTCGTGACAGGTCAGATGGAATTATTTCATTCTGATATGTCTGCTTCTTGTTTCATATCTGCGTTAGTAGACCCAAGTGCGACACACTCTTTTATCACCAGAGAGGTGATAGATAGTTGTTATATACATGTTAGTCTTAGATCTGATAGCCTACGACTAGAGACTCCTTTGGTTGATTCCGCCGAGTTGTGGGCAGTGTACCCTTCTTGTGTTCTTTCTTTTTCTAGACACAACATTGAAGTGGATATTCTGCCACTTGACATGCATGGTTTTCATGTAATCCTTGGAATGGATACCTTAGAAAAAGACAAGGTAGTCTTGGACTATAGTACTAAGGTGACGACATTCCATGATGGAGATGTACAGTGGATTTTTTAGGGTGATAGGAAGATTCTTCCTACATGTTTGATGTCAACCATGACAGCTGAGCGGTTGATGAGACAAGGATGTGAGGCTTTCTTAGCTCATGTCATAGATACCAAGGTGGTAGGTCCTAGTACCAGGAGGTACCAGTGGTGCGTGAATTTGAGGATGTCTTTCCTGAGGAATTTCCTAGCATTCCCCCTCCTACAGAGATTGAGTTTGAGATTAATCTTGTTCCTAGAACACAACCCATAGCACAGTCAGCATACAAAATGACACCAGTAGAGATGCATGAGTTAAAGAAACAATTACAAGAACTATTAGAGAAGGGTTTTATCAGGCCGAGCACTTCCCCTTAGGGTGCTCCTGTTTTGTTCGTCAAAAATAAGGATGTTTCAATGAGGTTGTGTATAGACTATAGATAGTTGAATAAGGTGACAAAAAAGAATAAGTATCCTTTGTTGAGGATTGATGATCTTTTTGATCAGTTGAGAGGTTCCACTGTGTTTTCAAAGATAGACCTGAGGTCAGGTTACCATCAGTTGAGAATTAAGGCTAATGACATAACCAAATCAGCTTTTAGGACTATGTATGGTCATTATGAGTTTGTGGTTATGCCGTTTGGGCTAACCAATGCACCTACAACTTTTATGGATCTGATGAATAGGGTGTTTAGACCTTATCTTGATCAATGTGTGGTTGTGTTCATATATGATATCCTGATATACTCCAAGGATAGTCAACAACATGAGCAACACCTTTGTCAGGCATTGACTTTGTTGAGGCAACACCAACTATATGCTAAGTTCAGCAAGTGTGAATTCTGGTTATCTGAAGTGTCTTTTCTAGGCCATGTTATATCTGCAAAAGGTATTTGTGTTGATCCCAAGAAAGTGGAATCTATACTAGAATGGGAACAACCAAATACATTGATAGAGATCCATAGTTTCCTAGGTCTGGCAGGTTACTACAGGAGGTTCATCAAAGACTTTTCTTATATAGCTTTACCCCTAACTAGGTTAACCAGGAAGGATGTTCCTTTTACTTGGAATGACAAGTGTCAACGTTCTTTCTAGCTTTTGAAAGAAAAGTTGACTAGTGAACCAGTGTTAGTACTACCAGAGCAAGGTAAAGGCTATGTTGCCTTTTGTGATGATTCAAAGAATGGGTTGGGATGAGTGTTGATGTAGGATAAAAATGTGATTTCTTTTGCTTTGTGAAAGCTTAAGAAACATGAGGAGAATTACCCAACACATGATCTGGAGCTTGCAGTAGTGGTCCATGCATTAAAGATCTAGAGACACTATCTTTATGGAGAAAAGTGTTAGATCTTCACTGACCACAAGATTCTACAGTATATCTTCTCAAAATAGGAGTTGAATATGAGGCAGAGGAGATGGATGGAGCTGATTAAGGATTATGATTGCACAATAGACTACCATCCAGGGAAATCTAATGTAGTAGTTGATGCATTGAGTAGAAAGTCATCTTCATCATCAATGGTAGATAATGCACAATTAATGAGAGATATGCTAGTGTTCCTTCACCAGATGAATGTACAACTAGAAGTTTTCTTACTGGATGGATTGTTGGCACAGTTACAAGTGAAACCTACCTTGAGCCAATAGATTCATGATGCACAACAAAATGATACTATGAAACATAATATCCAATCAGCGATTGGCAGTGAAAAGTATAATGGCTTTCATGAGGCAGATGATGGTATAGTTTGTTACCATAATATATATGAAAGTAATTCCTAATGTTGATGGGTTAAGGAAGATGGTACTTGAGGAGGCTCACTCCTCCATGTATGCAATGCATCCTGGAAGTACCAAGATGTATCAAAATTTGAATGACATGTATTGGTGTTCAGGTCTAAAGCATGATGTGGCAGAGTTCATTGCCAAATGTCCAGTTTGTCAGCAGGTTAAGGCTGAGCACCAGAAGCCTGAAGGGACATTACAACCCTTTCTAATACCACAGTGGACATGGGACCATATTACTATGGACTTTGTGGTTGGTCTTCCTAGGACAGCCAAGGGTCATGATTTCATATGAGTGATAGTAGACAGATTGACTAAGTCAGCTCATTTTTTTTTCCAATTAAGATGACGTTTACAACAGAGAAATTGGCACAAATATATGTTGATTAGATAGTCTGTCTGCATGGCATTCTAGTGACTATAGTTTTTGATAGAGGTCCACAATTTACAAGTCATTTTTGGGAGCGTTTGCATTCAACAATGGGAACATAGTTGAGATTCAACACAACTTTTCATCTGCAGACTGATGGCCAGTCTGAAAGGACTATTCAAACTTTAGAGGATCTCTTGAGGGCATGTGTGCTACAATTTCTTGGTAGTTGGGATGTACATCTAACTTTGATAGAGTTTGTGTACAATAATAGCTATCAAAGAAGTATAGATATGTCCCCTTATGAGGCTCTATATGGTAGATGATGCCGATCTCCTCTTTGCTGGTATGAGACAGGTGAATATCAACTTTTGGGTCCTGAGCTAGTACAGCAGACTACAGAAAAGGTTAAAGTGATACAACAACAGTTGAAAGCATCCCAGAATAGGCAAAAATCTTATGTAGATAATCGACGCAGACCACTTGAGTTCCAAGTGGGAGATAGAGTATATCTTAAGGTTTCTCCTTGGAAAGGTGTGATGAGGTTTGGAAAGAAGGTAAATTGGATCCTTGATTTATGGGACCATACCCTATCCTAGCTTGTGTTGGAAAGGTAGCATATAACTTGGAGCTACCACCAGAGCTACATAGATTGCATAATGTCTTTCACATCTCTATGTTGAGGAAATGCCATCCAGATACTGACCAGACAATCCAACCAGTAGAGGTTGAGTTAGATGAGGATATCTCCTATGTTGAGGGACCTGTGTTGATCATGTATAGAAGGGTGAAAAAGCTGAAGAGAAAGGATATAATACTAGTGAAAGTTTTTTGGAATCACCATGGCATAGAGGAAGCCACATGGGAACTAGATAATGAGATGCGTAGGAAATACCCATCTCTTTTTGCATAGGATTTTGGGGCAAAATCCTTGTTAGGCGTTTATAGTTGTAAGACCCTTGAACTTGCTTAATGAGTTGAATGAGCTTAATTACCATAATTGAATGCCTATAACCCTAATATAACCTTTTGATATGTCTCGAAATCATAATACAAGCTTAAGTTTCAAATTTGGTCCAATTTAGACATTGTTTGAACATTATGTAATATTATGTACATTTTGGACTTTTCTATAATTTGACCCAATTGAGGGGTTTTATTTGCAATTTTTCACATAAATTATGTTCCTTAGATGTTATATTATCATTATTGATATTTTTGAACCATGGGGCTCCTAGTTGAGCCATGGTTTGAAGGTGTTTTCATCAAGGGTATTTTAGGGTTTACCCCTTCATGGATGAGCTACCTTTAGTAGCTATCAACTAAGGAATTATGTGATTGGATGGGAAATTAGACAAAGGAAAGACAAGCAGGTCTATATAGATAGTGTGATATATGCTTGTGTGTGTGTTCTTATATATTCTTAAAAATTTAAAGCCATGGACACTTTGATATATATTAGAATTTCAACCTTTTCTTTTTCTTTATATTAAAGTGTCATATACTTATCCCCAAGCACCAAAATGATACATTTCCTCTCCACCACTTCCCTCCTTCTCCCAAATTCGTTCTCCCTCTGTTCATCTACGAATTTTTCTACCCAAGGAAGAAGAAAGTGGGGATCTTCTTAGAAATAATTCTAGGGTTGCAATTGATTCCCTTTTTGGATCTATAAATCTTCTTCCTAGTGATATTGACCTAAAAGTGTAAGTTTTTCCTTATTTACTATGTTTAATTCTTTTCTCTTCTTCCTCCTATATCTCTCTAGGTTGGAACCCTACTGTTCCATGGTGAAAGTGGCCCTAGAACTCAATAATCCTTCCTTCTTGTTTCTTTTTCTAGGGGTTTGCTTGTTTGTGGAGAGAATTGCATATTTGGCCAAGTTCAGATCTGAATCTAAGGTTTCCTTGCCCTATTTGCTCAATATTCTTGCTGTTTGGGATCTGACCTACTCTATAGAGGCGAGTTATATAACATTCTTCACTTATATTGCTTACTAGAAGCTTGTTAGTTCATATTTATGCTTGAATGTGATGATCTAAGCATAGAGAAACCATGCTTGGTTAGAATTACTAATTTTTGTGGTGTTCTCTATTCGGTTCCAGTTCTGTATGAACTTATAAACATGTGTACAACCTTTCTAAGGTGTAACATTATCTGGGACAGGTTGATAGCAACAACCTATGGTGCTATGTACAAAACAATTGATGGTTCAAATTAGGATTTCAAGCTATTTCCTTTCCTATCACACAAGCGATGGTCATACCATTCAACAACCAATAGTGTTGCTATCTTGGAAACTGATGTCCGTGATCAAGGGTGTCAAATTTATGGTGACAACCTTTGGTCACCTCATTAGGTAAGGTTTTGACTCAATTAGAAATTTAATTATGATGTTATCAATCGATCATGATATTGACTTAATATTTGATGGTGTTAACTGAATGTATTACTGATATAGCAACCAATGGTGACCTAATGATCATTAATGGTGGATCAGGTCATCACCATATATGATGAATTGGGAATGTAATTGTAGATTTGACTAAACCTTGAATCAATGGTTCCTTGGTTCAATTTATCTAATGGTTAGACCTATACTTCAATTGATAACCTTGAACAATGAACCTGATCCATTGAATAATATTGGATGCTTTAACATCCAATGGATTAGAATAAATCATATGGTATTATATGTGGGTCCTAGTGAAGATAATTCAATGGTTCAGTACCATTAATTGGTAGTCTTACCTTTGCCATTATATAGTTATATTTGATGAATCACTATAATAAGTAGATGCATAACTCCAACCGGATTTTGATACAAGATTTCCCGCCAAATCACGCCAACCAGATTTTGATACAATATTTCCCGCCAAATCATACTCAACCTCGATAACATGTGAATAATTACTAAAAGTTAGGGTCACTTTACCAGGCATGTAGTGTCTTCCTTTTAGAAAATGCCAATGTTTGGGTATGACCAATTGGTTTAAGGAACGATCATCTAGGATGATGTCCAATTGTTCTTCAATAGGGAACGTTAACATTGACATAGAGGCCCAGTTCATAGTGACTGTTACAGGTGGACAGAGACTGCACAATATTAGTATTAACAAAGTGTAAGTACATATAACGATGTTATATATTTTCAGAAAAAGTTGTATAACATCAGTTAACCTTTTATTGCTTGTCATAACCAACTTTATTGTGGTAGACATGATAGCTTGAAAAGAAGTCTACAAATGTACTTAGAGAACAAACGAGGAAATGCTCCTAATCAGTAAATCTTGGATGGGTTTCTAGGTGCTTACTAAAATAGAACCATTATATGGAACTAATCCTACATTATACACATACTTTTCCTGAGTAAGATAATGTGCACTTCATGGAATTATTATGATCTTAATGTATATAAGTTGTTTCTACCTACTTTGATGGGATTTTATAACATTCGAGTCTTCCATTTATAACATTAAGATCTGAATATATATAAGAATCCCATTTGATACACACGATTGAGAATCTTTCACGATACTAGGAAAATACACTAACTAGATATTTATTTAGGTGTTAGACATCAATATGTGTATGAGCCCTAATTAAAACTGATTCTCATAATAAGTAAATAAATTAAAAAAAAAATGCCCAACAGTAGGGCGACACCTTGAGGGAAGACGAGCAGAGGAAGAAGAAGAAGGCAGGGCGGGCACCTTGAGGGAAGAGGAGCAGCGGCCGAGGCAAAGTCCTAGCAGCTTCCGGCGGCGAAGAGAGGAGCGGCGGAGAGGGCGGCGAGGCTAGGAGACCTAGCTGCTTCTGGCGACGGCGGAGAAGAGGCCGGCGGGCGGAGAAGAGGCCGACGGCGGAGGAGAGGCCGGCAGGCAGAGAGGGAGGCCGGCGGGCGGGCGAAGAGGGAGGCCGATTGCTTCTCGCTCGACGGCAACGAGCGGCGAGCACGGAGGAAGGAGCGGCGGTGGCGGCAGGAAGCAAGGGAAATCTTCAGAGCTAGGGAAATAGGGAAAGAAATAGGGAAATGGGAAGAATCGTTCGGGCAGGGTGAGCTATTAAGTTGAAAATACGTGTCGGTTCTTTAAAAAACCAACAACTAAACCAACAGTGTCGGTTCTTTGCCACAAACCGACAACTATACTAGATTATAGTCGTCGGTTTTTGATTAAACGACAACCGACAACTATTCCTATCTCACGAATACCCTTTAGTCGTCGGTTATTTAGTTAAGAACCGACGCAATATGTAAAATATTGGAGCCAATTTTTTCACTGGAATTTTGGATTTGGCGGTTGAT
The DNA here is from genome assembly GCA_963693085.1 of Alisma plantago-aquatica. NCBI lineage: Eukaryota > Viridiplantae > Streptophyta > Magnoliopsida > Alismatales > Alismataceae > Alisma > Alisma plantago-aquatica. The sequence goes on from OY856414.1 coordinate 542,975,493, forward strand.
TTTAGGTGTCAGTTTTTTATTAATTAACCGACACTTAATAAAAGCGGTACCCGTGTTTGGTCGACCTTCACGGATTGGATGTCGGTTTCTGTTCCAAACCGACACAGTAGGGTTTATGCGTCGGTTTTTGTATACAACCGACACCTTGAAAAGTGACTTTATAAGCCATTTCTGTAGTGGTGCATGTGTTCTAGCTTGTTATACCTAACCTTAGTGTAATTATATGATGTTGATTGGTTATAATCAGACCTCTTGAATGATTAATGTGATAATGAATTACACTCTTCTTGTGTTGAAACCACAATGTAGTACTATTTGAATATCATAGTGCCTTGCAATGTTAATATTTATGGACACATATGTGCTAATGATCTTTTGACCCTTATTTAAGGCATCAAATGATGATGATAACCTTACTATGAATAATTTGATGGCCTTAATGACCTTTAGGCATGTTTGAAGCCATGATTGAGGTAAAATCCTCTTTATGTTCCAATAAGGGTTAAAACCCTGGAACTTGTGATAAGATATTGGTATCTTGTAATAGTATGATGATAAGTGTGGTCTATTAATTTGCAATGAATGATAGGATGTGGTAATGTGATTAAGATTTATATCTCAAATGTTTTATATCCATTGAAGTCATTATACATATACTCATGTTAGAAAATAATTAGGGTTTGAATGTCCACTTGTATGATAAAGCCTTAATGCATTCAATTGGCAATAATTAATCAAGTGTAACCTTAACCATGTAGAGCCTTGTGTCATAGAGCCATCCTTAGTGTCAGAACTTATTTGATGGTGAAACGAGTATTCCCATGGGAAACTCGGAGCGCATACTATTGAGTATGTGGGACTGGCAAGTTGAGGATATATCCTTGTCATCCACAATTGCAAGTTATCGAGGATGGCTATGGTCATGCCTCAGACATTTGATGTGATTGAGGACAGATGCGATTGTACCTCAGATTAGAGGGTTTTGTATACCCTATTTTCTAGTGTCGTAACTTGTACCAAGTACGAACTAGTTGTTATCAGTTGACTATATGTCACGGTTGGAAGATGGACTGGTATGTCACTACAGTTTACTCATACTTACCGAGGGGAAGAGATCTTAGGATACCATCACTCCTAGATCTTATACAGAACTGAATAGCACTTTGTAGTGGTCAATTGGACTTTGAGTGGTATGACTCAAACTACCCAGTGCATACTAATAAAAGATATAATACCAACCGTGTAGTATAATTGCTAGGGTTTAATACGTATCACATTGGTTGATTAACCCTTGGCTTGTATTTACACTACATAGTTCTTACATGATGTAGACTTATGAAAATTATGTAATTCTACTTGATGCTAGAACTTATTTGCTTAACTTCTTAATATGCTTAAACTACTCAATTTTTTCATATTGCTTATTCAGTACCCTAACCACTCAATGAATTTATTGTTATTTAATATGTTATGATCAATATATGTTGGAGAGAGTTATATTTTTCACTGGGACTGGGTCTCACCCGTGGGTCACCACAATGTTTTTTAGGTGGTCGCGGGCAACGATATTGAGGTCGTGCTATGGAAGAGAACCAACCTGGTGATCAATAGATTCAGAAGGTTGATTAGTTGTAGATGTTCGTAGTAGATTCCTAGTGTCATCCCTGTACTCTCAGGTCCTGGTATGGGATGTGTTTTCTAGATGATATACTTGTATCAATACGAGATTTTGGTAGCATGCCAATGTTTGTAAATATATGGCACGTACATGTGAAATATATTTTGTATGCATGATGTGACTGAGGTCTTTGGACCCATATGTAAATACTTGTTACAGTATATGAGAATGGAATGATGGAACTTTTATAAATTTTCTAGAGTTTATTTACATTGTTGGAATCATTTTTAATTATTTCATATTTTTGAATATGTGATTAATTAGTAGTTGACCGTGTTTTGTGTCTTGAGTAATCTCGTTTAGCATGATGAGGTTTCACATTTCTCCAGAGACTACTACTAGTTATGGTCTAATAAACTAGGTTGGTGTAAATGAATGGGTTTAATTGAACAGAAGCAAAAAATAGAATGAAACAAACTTAAAACTTAAATTACTCAGATTTAGGGAATTCCTTAGGATTGTAGTTTCACCACATATAACATTGCAATTTGTTCCATACACCAATATCTATTACCCCCATCCCTGGATAAAGAGTCTGTAGTCAGAAATACCCATTCCTGCAGCGTAGTTCACTACCTATTCTAATGACAACCCCATTTCCATAGCAGTTGGTTGATTACTTAGGTGCTTTATGATTAAACTATGGGTTTCTCTTTCGGTTTATTCTCTACCTTTCCCAAGGGGTGCAATAAATAGGTAAATCTATGCTTTCCAACCCTTAACCTCTCTCCCAAAATGATTAATAGTCTAATAATATATCTATGTTGATCAGGCATAAACAGAACAATACAACTTCATAGATTTATATCTAGAAAATAAGGATAAAGATGATATTAATGCATGGACATCAGTTACAATGCATATCCGAGCTACTCCTGGGTCCTAAGGAATCAAGGAGATTAGCCCCACATGATTTTTATTCATGAATACCTGGTAGACAAAGAAAAACAATATGAAAAACATTAGAGAAACTAAGTAATCCCTGGGAAATAGCTAATTTGAATGATCCCCTATGTCGTGTGTGCAATCAATTGCCTTCCGATTGCCAATTTTCCTTCTGGAGGTGCTCAGATTGTCCTAGATGAAGCCTTAGGTTCCTTTATCCTCTTCTCTCTCTCTCTCTGGTGTCATGCAATGGAATAAAACTGCTCTCCCTCATATGATCAAACTCCCCTTAGGTCATAGGAGTCACTTACGGTACAAAATAACGTCCACCGTTGGATTAGATTGCCATCTTTAGACTTGCGAAATCGGGCGGATTCGGTAGTAGCAACTTAGTAGTTGGTAGTATCGAGATCTTAGGGAAGTTGTGACTCTTGACACTATCAATACTATTGATTTATCTCGATAGCATCGAGTCTTCATGTCGCTCGGGCATTGTCATCGTAATGTCATCATGGTAGTAGCAAGTTTCTGAACTTAGTAGTACCGACTTTTCGTGATTCATCCTTGTTCTTTACTGATGTGATTTTGGTACTACGGACTTGGAGTGTCGGTAGTATTTTATCTTTGTGAGTTTTTTCTGGGCAGGCACTGACGTGAAGTTGGTACCATCGACTTTTGGTTTTGATAGTATCGATTCTATGAAGTTCCATTATACCTAAAAATACACAAGAACGTGGATAAATGATTGGGATAAATGTTCAATCATCTTAAATAGTAAAATTAGATAATTTGATACATTTAAATATCACATGACATCAATAGCATTTCATGCATTATTAATCAGATAAATGACAAAATAATACATAAAATTAAGGAAAATATGCCTGTGAAAATGACTAAAAACCCATGCATCAATTGGTGGTGATAGTGGCAACATTCTTCTTTTGTTGTGACTAACGGTGGTAGCAATGGTGGAGATCTCTTGTAGTTGGAGGCCACTATGCTGCTACTACTAGTGATGGTTGTGATAATGATTGAGGATGGCTATCTTTGGTAGGTGTGTACTATCATTCTATTGATCCTGATAGAAAGATGAGTTATTTATGGAGAACACAACTACAATTCACATGTATAGGTTGAAGATATTTATGGACTTCAATTTACATGTCAAAGGATGTGAGGATGTGGGGAAACAATGAGTAGATAGGCATGACTTGAAGAATGTAGATAAACATAGTTGATGGTTGCGATAGATAGTGCTAGTAAAAAAGATTGTATTTTTGTTAAGGAAGAAGAGAGGTGATGAACATGGATGTCAGGATGATGCATGATAATAAACAACCAAAGAGAGATCGAGGGCTGCCCACCAGTAGAGTAACTCTCATTTTCTCTTTAGGCATAGGATCAATATTGTTTTTGGACATCAATAGAACCTTTTATTCATCTTGTAGTCACCTTATAGGCAAACTAGGACTACAAATATTATTGTGGTACAAATATGTTTCATCTACAACTATCTTGGATATGAATGCAAGAGACAAACTCCACCTACATGAGCCCGACTCCATGGTCAAGGCCCACTTGGATCAACTATCTTATTACAAGTTCTCCTGAGAAAGTGTAAATGAACTGACTCAATCTGATTAACATAGCTTGTTACCTGCTTGTACCATGGTTTGAATTTGGTTGGAACCTTAGCCTTTCCTTTGATCATCCTAATTGCCAATTGACTGTCAGATTCACTGATTACTCTCCCATATCTCATCATGCATTCTTGAAGACCCACAACAATATCTCTGAGCTCCACCTATAGCATATATTTTCCTTTATCTTTGTTGCATCACCCCCATAGACAAGTGCCTACATCATCGTGCAATAAAAATGTTGTTGTAATGGTGTTTAATTGCTTCTTAACGGACGTATTAACATTCAACCTTTTCCATTCTTTCTCTGGCGGTGACTGAACAACTATAGGTGAATCTTGTGTCTATGGTATATCATCCTTTTGTGTGAATGCACTGAGACAACACTTAACCTCCTTAACAATAGATTCAACCATGTCTTTGGGTGGGATCTTCGTCACTTGGAAAATAAGTCGACATCAATACTTCCATAGTTGCCAAAGGGTGAACGTGAACCAAATTGGCCACTCTGAATTCTATTTGTTCATTTTCAGATTAGAGACTAGCCAACTATCAAATGCATGTCCATTTATCAGTGTGTTATAGGCAAATTGTTGGATCAGGGACCACTCCTACCTATAATCACCACAATTCTCCAAGGCATGTGAAAGTGTTTCAACTTCAACCCGCACTGAGGACATTTATCATTGCTGGTGAATCTCCTCCTGATCTCTCATGATTAGTCATCAAAGCAACATTCAAAGAAATCCATAGACTAGTTTTGACCTTGAGTGGCACTTTAATTGTCCATATCATGCTCCATTTCCCTGATGATCTGATTGTGTGAGTCTGTTGGAGTCTTTTGTAAACTTGTTTGGTAGAGAAGCATCCACAATTGTTTAAGAGATAAGTGATCTCATCTGCTCCACCATCAACCAAAGGAGGTGGAATAGAGCTTATTAAGTTGATAGTGTTTTCCTCAAACCACTCATGTAGGAAAGCTTTATCCCGTCCGCCTTGGAAGTCCACCATAGAGTTAACTATGAGATCAACCAAATCTTTCAGGATGATTTTGTTACTCTTCACTTAGGGGACCCAACTGCCATGAATGTTGGGTTTTAGGGGAGACAGAGAAGGCAGCGGAAACAAAAATTTTCTCCCCCAACCCATACCGAGGAAACGCGTCAACGTCTATATAATAGGAAAGGATGTTTTGTGGAATCATACCTTGTCCCGAGGCTTGCTCGGCGACAATACCTCGCGCAATGCACAGTCTTCAACTCCGGTCTTGGACGGTGTCTTAGCAGCTCCTGGTCGCACCGGGACTGACGACTCCTCCTACTACCGGACTGTCGGATGACAGTTGTCCTCCTGAGCGGCAGTGTCCTCCCGCCTCTGTAGTAGTCCACACGGACCACCTGGAACTCCACTCTCCTTGTCCCACAAGGAAGTGGAAGGAGTCGCACCCTCCTATTGACGTACTAGTCGCCAACACACTCTCCTGCTACCAGTTGCAACTGCAGTTGTCCTTCCCTTGCTGCACCTCCCTTTTGCGGGAAGCACTTGCTCGGGATCTCTCATGGTTACCAAAACCAGAGAGAACGACAACTTCGCAAAGCAACAGGCTTGCATTGAGTTGTACTTTGAGAAGCCCCCAATACCCCTATATATATAGGCGGGTCATGGGACAGGGTTCTCTATGTCCGGAAATATGGGACTAAAGCAGGAGTAGAAGGGTTCGAGAATTTTCCACAAAAAGCAACCGGTTCACAACTTGAAATGATCGGTTCACAACTGAACCGATCGGTTCGGCCATTGAGCCGATCGGTTGGACCTGAGCCGATCGATTGGGGCACTCCAATCGATCGGTTGGTTCCCTGAACCGATCGGTTCATGGTCCTAATCCGGCTCAAAAAGACTTTCCTTGTTTCATTCTCAATTGGTATCGAATACCAATGTTATTCCCAATCGAATTGGGCAATTTGAAACCAAAGGAAAATTCTTGCCGACATGACTTTCCCAACTGGTCGATTGCACCAGTTGAGCCGATCGGTTCAACCCTTGAACTGGTCGTTTCAACCTGGGCATGAGCCGATCGGCCTGGACACTCCAACCGACCGGTTCAGCAACCTCAGCCGACCGGTTCATCACATGAGCCGATCGGTTGGGAGCACAGGTTGGGCAAAATCAGTCAATTACGATTTCAATCAATCTGATACTCCAATCAATGCGTCCAACACCTTGAACCATACGATATTGAGCCATCGACTGATTGAGTGTTTAATTGAACTACTAAACTCCTTTAGTAATCAATCTAAACATTGCTTTGTGGACAAAACTCCTCTTCCAGGTAAAATCCTATGTGTGTGACCCTGCAGGTCCATTTCACGTTGGCAGTGAAAGTCCATAACACTTATGACTTCACAAGAAAAGAGCGGTGCCTAGTCACACATCAGTGCTACCCAAGTGAAAGTAGAAAGTTGGAGATCAACTTTCATCCTACAATCCGCGAATGGTGTTACAGTGAATGTATAATTCCTTTGTCACTGATATCCCGAATGAACTCAAGGCATGGAACAGTCATCCTGTCAACGTTCATTCACTTTCTTGATCTCAGAGCAGATTGAAGGAGATATGTATGACATCAATATCACATACTGATTCACACATGCGTGTGCACGCCTATCTCAATCCTACTCATCAAGTGGCCTTGGATATCAAACTCCCTCAGGAGGGACAAATCCCATATCTATCACTCACCCCTCAAAAGCCCCATGTGTCAAAGCCACCCAATCATCACCTTTATAACAACCCATGTTTCAGGACTGCGTTTGATGATGTCAAAGTGTGCCCAACGACATGTGTTGAGTGCAGTGATTTCAGGTCTAAGAATCACACTCACCACCATCACTGTGAGTACTGACTGTGACTACCATCTCATGGTTCCATGTGTCAAACTCACGATGGGTCTGTCTGGTACCTTGTTCTCTAACAAGTACCTATGTGTTTGGTTTGATATCTATATATCATGACTAATGAAATTCTGTCATCAACCAACACCACAATCTAGTCTTGTGTGTCATTGCTGTCTATCTACCTTCCACAATGACATCCGACTAGGGACATAACAAGAATGTACAAACTCTTAGCATCCGTATGATCTCATCGTTCAGGTCCTCAACCTGAAAGCATACGTCATTGAGTACTGTCATTCTCTAGACATTCAATCTGTTCTATCACTATCTCATATGACTGAACCAGAAAGAATTGGAAGCTTGCCTTTGATGTTTATCAAACCAATCTTAATGTATCCCACCAATCATCCCATGATTGGCTCTCAGGGCATACATACCAACAGACTCCCACTTGCACTGCGAGCCAATCACTCTTGAATCATATTCATAGTGATCTTCAAACATGTCCCACATGTCATTGTGCTCTAGTGCCAACATAGTGAGTAATGTCAACACCTTGCCAAAGTCAGTATAAATCGCATGTCTCTCATCTCTTTGTTGTACGTCGCACGTATGAGATGGAGTTGCCGTAATATGCGATCTAGTATTCCATTGCTAACCTTTAGCCACATTGCATGATCAAGGATTCCAGACTTGTCATCAATGAGTGGAATATAAGTTCATCTCATGAACTTTTAGATCCATATAGTATCCACTGTTGTTCTCTAACACACAGATACTCGACATTTCCCTTTTAAATGGTTTTATTGGAACACTTCCAATTATCAACAAACTTTCACTTTTATACATCCTATATATTTTGTGATTTATTTTCTGTCCTTTCGGAAGTTCACATCAATGTAACTCTTTACATCGAACTCTTCCTTATCTCCATAGAACTAGTACTTCCCAAGTACTTATCAAGTTCTTATGGTATTCCAGTAACCCTTACTGGAATCAGACAGACATCCACTCGTCATGTCCTACATACGAGTTATCAGGATGAGCACATCATATTGCCATGTCCTACATATAAGATGATGAATGCATTTTATTCTTGCCATGTCCATACATGTAAGACAATGGGATGATTACATACATGATAGATCCATATCTATTCTTAGTGTTCCCATTCTTCATAAGAATTGGACACTTGGCCTTGGGATACTAATATCCATATAACATGGACAAGTTTTCTCCCACTGAATATGTGCATACTGAACCCTTCAGTACAGATTGCCAATGTATGCTCTCTCTTTTCCAGGTCAAGAGATTTGTCGAGAACTATCTCTATAGATCTCTATTCCTATCATATAGGAAACATCTCTATCTTCCTTAAAGATAATTTCCACTTTTGGATTTCCATTCTAGAACAATTCCATTTCACATCAACATGTGAAATGTGAATACACTCCCACTAAATCACAGATCCCTTCTTTATCTTTGACATGTCAGTCAAATCCTTTGACTATATCATCAAAGTAAAGATCCAATTCTGAGTTGCTTGTACTCAATCAATCACATTGATTAGTCCATTGTAACTTATAGACTTCATTTACATTAGTGGATTCATAAACCTTATAGGCTGTGTCACGTACACATCCTGGTTTTATTCCTCATAGGAATGCGGTCTTAGTCATTAAGTTGCAATCAACAAGCATCATCCTTCTCAAAATGTTATCCTTGTGTCTTAACACTTAAGACTCATTTGCACTTATGGATATGATCCAATGAGTGCTACCATCAAGGTCATACCTTATGGTTCACATGGATGTCATTTAGGATGTAATGGTCATAAACCATAACTCAAGATTCGGTTCCTCATATTCATCTTGATAGTTGACTCATCACATGAACAACTCATCACATAGATAATTGAGGTGTATCTATTAAGGATATAAGAACTCACAACCCTTGTGATTCTTAATTTCCTTTATTAGTGTGGGGTATTCTTTTATTAAGAAGAATTTAGTTATTTGATAATCATTCTCTAACTCCTTAGAGTATGATTCCTTCTTGATTTAGACATCACCATGCCTTAATCATGAGTTCACTATGATACATTATCATAATCACTCGTAAGGATCTCAAACATTTGGTTCAAGTGTTTCATTCATTGATCTCATCAAGAATTAACACTTCACCAAATTTGCACTTCATCTATGAAAATCTTGAACACTTCAAGATATTCATATTGGTATTTCTCTAAACACCATTAGAAGTATTAGCATTTGTTCCAATAGGTATGTAAATACATCACATGTATTATACCTAATAGGATAATCATTCTCCCACTACCATTAGTGAAAATTGATTAATCATGTCCAAGATATTCATGTCTCTTACTGGTTCTCTAACCAAAAGAGTCTAGATTTATCCATCATATGGAAACTAGAAATGAATTTCTTATGATATATGCTAATTTAATTGTTTGAGTTATCAATAACTTTAGGTATCATTTTATCTTATACATACCATGTATTACAAGATAAACAAGGCATTGCCACAAAGATCATATCTTTAAGATTGAAACATCAACTTTATTAATTGCCATCATTGTCATACAATATGCAAAAATAAAGTGTTTCTATCTATTGGCAATATATGAAATAGCAGTTCTCAACTCTATTTCGTGCCCTTTAGGCTGAAATAAACTGAAAGATACTCCTATCTATGACAGCAACACTTGCTCCAATGATGGGTATTTCTTTCTTGGTCCTTTCACAAAGGCCATCACTTCTTTGTGGATATTGCATATCATATATGACATATCCATATCTTGGTATCATATACCTCAGATAAAGAAGCAGTTCATTTCATGATACCTTAGGTGGAGATCTCCATCCCCTCCTTCATCTTCTTTTGTTCTTCCAGATATAGAGGGCAATCCCTCATACACCCTTTCCCCATGTGCCTTGAGGCTGAAGACGGCATGGATTTCTGGCTAGCATCAGAACACTTCTTGGCTTTGCCCTTGTCCTTGCCCTTAAGATTACCTTTTCTTTGATCATATCAAAGACTGTGGTTTGTATTTCTTCATCGTTGCCTCTACTATCCTCAACATGTCCAACAACTCTGTCAACGCTTGTCAAAGTTGTTCATGTTGTAGCTTATCATGAATTGTACGATTCTCACAACATTTGCAGTATCATACTAATAGCCAACTCTTGGCTCAGAGGGAATCCTTCTTAATCATGTTTTCCACATACCCAATCACATTGAGTGTGTGAATACCTTACTGGATCTCCTTCTGTCATGACATACTAGGACAGTATCTTGGAGACATCATATGTCTCATGTTGTCTCTACAACTCATAGTTCAGAGAACACAACATCAAGCACTCCTCATCAATGTCTTTCTCAGTATGCTTCCATAAGCATACTTTCAGCCATTGATGTGGTGGGATCGAGTTCATCTGGTTCTGGTATAACTAGGACTTAGAGCTTTCACTCTTTGATTGAGAACACTTCTCATCATCATCCTAACCAGTCGTGGAATTATTCCCATTTAATTTGTTGGTCTCAAAGACCGATCGCAAATAAAGTGATTTGTTGATTAACCATTTATTTTAACAAAAAGGAAATATATGCAATTTTAGTCCAAAAACTCATTTTTGACTTGTTTGATTGATTTGAAAAGTTGACGATAAAATTAGGCCTTTAATTAATTATCGCTCCCACTATTTTAGTTCAAATTGATATCCCTCACCATCAATTCGGAAGATTGCAGCGTACAACCTTCTAGTGGGCAAGATCCTGAAATCCTCTAAGTCATGAGTCAGCTTTGGCTGATCGCCCACAACTTAGATCTCTCAGGTAGGCAACTCTTGCCAATTGCATCATATGCAACTCTTGTTGAATGAACATGCACAACACCTTGCCATGAACATTCCTTTCCTCTGGGCCTAGACGCTCTAAGAATCACCAGTTAAGTCTAACCCAAAATCCGACACGGTAAACATGCACCCTGCTTTGGCAGAACCTACATGTCTACCCTTCACACTTCCACAAGATAGACGGCGCACCACGCTTTGGCGTAACCTACACTTGGTCGATCGAGTTTTTCATGTGTGTCGCTAATGGAAGGCATGTAAGACTTAATATTTTAATGAGGGATTTGGTTTTTATATACATATACATATCCAATCACCACAATACATAGTACGTATCATATACATGCTATATCCCACATAAAACATGCACAAACGATAAAAAGCGATGATTATGGCCATCCTAATGTGATTCCTCGAGCCAAGAGGAATCACGGTCATCTAGGTCTACATCATATGCAACCTGTACAGGATGAACTTTTGTGCCTTGCCTTCCGAGTTGATCAACTCATCACATGAATGATTTGTACTCTCCAGCCAGTCGTCTGGGTGCCACCAGCCGATCAGTTGGCTCCTCCAACCGATCGGTTCGCCTGGTCATCGTGCATCTCATCATTTCCGCCACCCGCTCATCTCGTTCCTCGAACCGATCATCAACTGATCGGTTCACTCCTTGAACTGACCGTCTGGAAGGTCAACCGATCGGTTCACTCCTTGAACCGATCGTCTGAGCAGTCGTCTTGATGTCCGCCGGTCTTTGACATAACAGGAAATAAAATCCTATTACATTGCTTTAAAAGGGAAAACCCCGAGTTACATTCGGGGGGAGCAAAGGTAGGAAAGAATCTCGAATTATTTCGAGTTACATCAGGCATAAGAGAGGGAAGATCGGTGTGCAGACCGAGATGCAAGCAACCACAAACAACCACACACAGATAGGGGTTTATAGGCCATAATCATGCTACACACATCCACCACAAAACTCATTTAAGGGCGGCGCGTATCGAGTGCATTAATAATACATATCATATATGTAATTTGGGATTTGTGGATTTAGGATTGGACATGCATAAAGACAATATTATTTGCATCGCATGCAATAAATAAAGGCGACAAACCAAAATCGATCATATCGATATTCCTAAAATATAGAGTAGTTGACGTGGCTCTGATACCACTGTTGGGTTTTAGGGGAGACAGAGAAGGCAGCGGAAACAAAAATTTTCTCCCCCAACCCATACCAAGGAAACGCGTCAACATCTATATAATAGGAAAGGATGGTTTGTGGAATCATACCTTGTCCCGAGGCTTGCTCGGCGACAATACCTCGCGCAATGCGCGGTCTTCAACTCCGGTCTTGGACGGTGTCTGTGCAGCTCCTGGCCGCACCGGGACTGACGACTCCTCCTCCTACCGGACTGTCGGATGACAGTTGTCCTCCTGAGCGGCAGTGTCCTCCCGCCTCTGTAGTAGTCCACACGGACCACCTGGAACTCCACTCTCCTTGTCCCACAAGGAAGTGGAAGGAGTCGCACCCTCCTGTTGACGTACTAGTCGCCAACACACTCTCCTGCTACCAGTTGCAACTGCAGTTGTCCTTCCCTTGCTGCACCTCCCTTTTGCGGGAAGCACTTGCTCGGGATCTCTCATGGTTACCAAAACCAGAGAGAACGACAACTTCGCAAAGCAACCGGCTTGCATTGAGTTGTACTTTGAGAAGCCCCCAATACCCCTATATATATAGGCGGGTCATGTGACAGGGTTCTCTATGTCTGGCAATATGGGACTAAAGCAGGAGTAGAAGGGTTCGAGAATTTTCCACAAAAAGCAACCGGTTCGCAACTTGAAATGATCGGTTCACAACTGAACCGATCGGTTCGGCCATTGGGCCGATCGGTTGGACCTGAGCCGATCGATTGGGGCACTCCAACCGATCGGTTGGTTCCCTGACCGATCGGTTCATGGTCCTAATCCGGCTCAAAAAGACTTTCCTTGTTTCGTTCTCAATTGGTATCGAATACCAATGTTATTCCCAATCGAATTGGGCAATTTGAAACCAAAGGAAAATTCTTGCCGACATGACTTTCCCAATTGGTCGATTGTACTAGTTGAGCCGATCGGTTCAACCCTTGAACCGGTCGTTTCAACCTGGGCATGAGCCGATCGGCCTGGACACTCCAGCCGACCGGTTCAGCAACCTCAGCTGACCGGTTCATCACATGAGCCGATCGGTTGGGAGCACATGTTGGGCAAAATCAGTCAATTGCGATTTCAATCAATCCGATACTCCAATCAATGCGTCCAACACCTTGAACCATACGATATTGAGCCATCGACTGATTGAGTGTTTAATTGAACTACTAAACTCCTTTAGTAATCAATCTAAACATTGCTTTGTGGACAAAACTCCTCTTCCAGGTTAAATCCTATGTGTGTGACCCTGCAGGTCCATTTCACGTTGGCAGTGAAAGTCCATAACACTTATGACTTCACAAGAAAAGAGCGGTGCCTAGTCACACATCAGTGCTACCCAAGTGAAAGTAGAAAGTTGGAGATCAACTTTCATCCTACAATCCGTGAATGGTGTTATAGTGAATGTATAATTCCTTTGTCACTGATATCCCGAATGAACTCAAGGCATGGAACAGTCATCCTGTCAACGTTCATTCACTTTCTTGATCTCAGAGCAGATTGAAGGAGATATGTATGACATCAATATCACATACTGATTCACACATGTGTGCGCACGCCTATCTCAATCCTACTCATCAAGTGGCCTTGGATATCAAACTCCCTCAGGAGGGACAAATCCCATATCTATCACTCACCCCTCAAAAGCCCCATGTGTCAAAGCCACCCAATCATCACCTTTATAACAACCCATGTTTCAGGACTGCGTTTGATGATGTCAAAGTGTGCCCAACGACATGTGTTGAGTGAAAACTACTAGAGGGGGGTGAATAGAGTTTTATAAAGATTTTAATAATAATTTAACTCAAACAATCAACTACAAAAATATTGGACAAGGGGACAAGGATTTAGAGTGGTTCCAACTTTAGCAAATACTAAAGTTGTCAGTCCACTACCTGGTTGCTTACCCAACCGGGATTTGGAAAGAATTTAATTTTATTACCTCGCAAGGACTTTACATAAAATTACAATTCTCTCCCTAAACCCTTCAAGCAGCCTTCACCTAGAAGTAATCGCCCAACCTTGAAGCAGCCTTCACCTAGAAGTAATTGCACCACCTTGAAGCAGCCTTCCTCCTGAAGTAGCTTCCCGTTGCAATAGCCTTCTTGAAGTAGCTTCCTGTGCGATAGCCTTCTTGAAGTAGCTTGAAGTCCACCTTCTCCTCCGAGAAGAACCTTCTCCAATCCGCAGCCTCCAACCCTAGGAGTAGCAAGGAGAATACAAAGGATAAAAAGGAACAAGAAGGAAAATAGAAATTACAACTTATCCTTTGAAGCACAAGGCTTGATTTGCCTATATCAAGCGTATTGATCTCCTAACCAATGAGTGTAGAAGTGTAAGTGCTATGGTAAGGAGATGCTAGCCTATAGGACACGAAATGGGAGCAATGGTAATGAATAGCCAATGTAGGAATTTCTCTATTGCTCAAAACAGATTGCCAATGAGTATTCAATCTCAAGTGTAGCACATGTGTAGCTTGGGTGTATTTAGGTGTCCTAAGGCATGTCCTATTTATAGGAATGACCTACAAGAGCTTAAGGACATTCTAGACACTTTCTAGGGGGTTCTTAGTGCTCAACTAGCCGTTATGTGTCCACTAATTGCATTTGCAACGACTATTTAATTGACCCTGAAAAGTGCAGACAGAACTTTTCTCGATCGACAATTTGTCGACCGAGAGTCCTTCTCGGTCGAAGATTTGTCGACCGAGGGACCTCCTGGAGCAAGTGTTTACAACGTTCATTTCCAACTCCCAACCTCTTTGTCTGCTGAGTCTAACGGCTAGTAGGGTCTATTCTCGATCGAAGATTTTGTCGACCGAGAGTTTCTCGGTCGAAGATTTGTCGACCGATATTTTCTCGATCGACGATTTGTCGACCGAGAATATTACTGACTCAATGTATTCATTTACTAAGTGTGTGTATCAATGTGCAATTGTGATACTATCTTGGGGAATGGCCTATCTAAGTGTTGTGAGTGGATAAGGAAGATCTAAACGCTTGATTTACATGATATCTAATTACTTGTACATTATATATTTTTACAAGCATTTACATTTGATTACAATCATGAAAATAAAGCGATTTTATCAAATTGTTTCTTCCAAGTCTTTGTTATCCACCACCTTATATGCTTGTTCCTGAAATACTCAAATAGCACGTTAAAACCACAAGAATGAAATGTTTGTCATTATCAAAACAAAAGGGATTATGCTAATGTCAATTTAGCCAACAATCTCCCCCTTTTTGAAGATGACAAATATTTCCTAAATATAAAATAAGGAAATATAAATCATGTGAGTTTCATACCTGAAGATTACCTTTTGTAGCCATTCTTGTTTTGCAAGTGGATGCTGGCCGAGATATTATGAAACTCATATTTTTATTTTATGTTTTTGATTTTATATTATTTCTCCCCCTTTGTCATTTCAAAAAGATATCCAATATAATAGATTTTATTTCTCCCCCTTAATTTTATGCTATGCCCCCCCTTAAAGAGATCTTCAATTAGAAAACAAGGGATTAAAGCAAAGCAATGATTGTTAAATTTAGCTATAATTTATTTCTCACTCATTTGCAATGTATGTTAAGCCTTGAAATGATATGAGTTCCTTTTAGGTTCATGGCATTTGTGTATTGATTTCTCATCCATTTTACAAGGGATGTTAAACCCTAAAAATGAAATAAGAGTTCTTTAATCTTAGAGTACATAAAAATTTCTCTAGCCAAATGCACGGGATTTTAACCCCTAATTTGTCTAGAGAATTCCTTTAAGAACAAGATATATCATTTTATGAAATTTGTTGATTTCTTCATAACCAAGAGTAAAAATACTAAGGTCATAATAGGCTTCAAATGATGTTTACAATATTTTTGTACGCTTCTTAATCAAATAATCAAATTTGTTTTTATGAGCTCCCCCTTAATCTTACAATTTAAGGCTTCTAAGGTCACAAATGATTTTAAATTCTGATTTTGACCTTTATCAAACGTATACTAAGATTAAGTACAATAAAATGATGTCAATATAAGCATTTTGTCAAAGCTTATTTTAGTTCGCCCTTGACTACGACCATAGCACCCCTTGGTCAATTTTAATTTCAACCAAGAGGCAAATTCTACAGATTTCCAATTTAAACATTCATATGTGAAGTATAATTTCTGCAGATAGCTTTAAATAAATATCTATTTGAAGCATGTTAAGATATACCTATTATGAAGACTTAATATGGGCATCATAGTGAAGTCTTTGTCCTTGATTTTTCTAGAACGCATGTTTTACATTCATTGTGAATGATGTTTTCATAAGCTTTTCTATGGGTACATATTAAATCACATTTCTTCTTATACCCTTATTTTCATATTAATCATAAGATTCTTTAGAGACATATATTTTGAAAGCAAGATTAATATCTTAAAGTCAAGATTTTTGCTTTTGATTTCTTAGAACAAACAAATAGATAAAAACATTAATATTTTTGTTCTAAGAGGCACCGTTTGGCTTGTCATAGCAACATCATTATTTTATCACAAGCTATGTCCACAATCATTGTTTATTATGTCAAGATGCTTTTATGCTAATGGCATTTTCAATGTATCTGAATCACAATGATCAAGAATAAAATCCATTCATGGTTTGTATATATGAATCAAAGATTATTTTAGACAAACCAATGAAACATAATGATCATGATGAAGCATATCCATGGTGTAATGATAGAGCAATAAAGTGATAATTTCATGAAATACAATGATTGTGATCATTTAAACTAAATGTCATAACACATGATTTCTATATAGATAGACCAGGAGATGCTTTTATTAGAAAATAGTGATTTCTAAACATGATTTCCTTATTTAGAGGATCAATCAAAATGATATCATTTATTTTCAAAATTGATCTTCAACTTGTTTTGCATGTAAAACAGTCATTAACAGCAAATAGATAGCCACTTGATCAATCAAATTAGTCAGCAATTTTACTGCAGACTGAAATCAGTGACCTGTTCGGTCGAAGATTTCTCGACCGAGTGATAGCTCGGTCGAAGATTTCTCGACCGACAAGGTTTATGTACTGTTTTTAGAACTGTTAATTGCTTCCAAAAAAAACATAGACTATATTTAATTCAATTCTGCAATTTAAAATTCATTTTTAGTTGAGATAAACATAGAAATATCAAAGTAACGTTAGATCAAATCTCAACTAATCATATTCAAATCTTTAAGTTTTAAGGACATTAATTTAGATAAATTTTCAAAGATGTGTCTCTGCGGGTTTGTTTAAGATTGTATATTTTCAAGTTAGAAATTTTAATTACTTGAATCATTCTCTTTATGTTAAGTTGAGATATACATAAAGATATGCAATTTAAAGTCTTTGGTCATATCTCAACTTAGTCTAATCAATTAAATTTGGGGGTTTTGGAACCCATACCAACTCAACATCCTTTTTCTTGTATGGGCATGAAAAAGAGTAGTGTCCAAGACGTAAGCAATAATGGGAACATATAGAATCAACCTCAAGTCTTTTTCTATGGTTTTGTTCTAGGTTGTTCTTTGGTACAAATGTATTGGTTCCTTTAGGTACATATAGTGATTGATGTGCTTGTGTCTTTCTCCAACTAAGTTGTTGATAAGATTTCCCCTTAGGCTTGTAACCTAGTCCTCTTCTCCCAATTTGATGATAGGAATCATCCAATATTTTATCAAGGATTCCATTGTTGCTTAACCTACTAACTTCTTGGTGCAACTTAGCAATCTCATCCATTCTTTTCTTAATATCTAGTTTTGCTTGATCTAGATTAGATGATAAAGAATTCCTTTCTTTCACTATATTATCATAATCTAGATGTGTACACAAGACATGTTGTTTTTGAAGATCATTTAATTTTGCAAGTAATCCAACCTTTTCTTGAGATAGAAGATCATAATTTGTTTCTAGAGTAAAAATCTTCACATTACTACTACTTAGAGATGATTTCAAAGTATGATTTTCAAAAATAATGCTATCTTTTTCAAAACCAAGATCATTTAATTTAGCATATAAATCTTCATTTTCAGATGTGAGAGCAAGAAGTCTAGCATTTAATTCATCATTTTCTTTATTGGATTTCTTTAGTTTTTTCTTGCACTCAACATATTTATTATGTGTCTCTTCAAGACTAGCAACTAGTTCTTCTTTAGATAAATCAAAAAGACTTACCTCTTCTTCTTCTTCACTAGTTGTAGCAATAAGACAATCCTTGTGTTCATTTTCCTTCTTTGATCTCCATGGGTAGCTAGTTGTTGTGTGGCTTGTTCCTAAACACCAATTGCAACTTGTTGAAGGTTGGTCCAAGTTGCTCCTTTGCTTGCGGTTGTAGTCACCACCCTTCATTCTTCAGGACCTAGTTAGGGTTCCTTGAAGCCTGCTCTGATACCAATTGAAAACTACTAGAGGGGGGGTGAATAGAGTTTTATAAAGATTTTAATAATAATTTAACTCAAACAATCAACTACAAAAATATTGGACAAGGGGACAAGGATTTAGAGTGGTTCCAACTTTAGCAAATACTAAAGTTGTCAGTCCACTACCCGGTTGCTTACCCAACCGGGATTTGGAAAGAATTTAATTTTATTACCTCGCAAGGACTTTACATAAAATTACAATTCTCTCCCTAAACCCTTCAAGCAGCCTTCACCTAGAAGTAATCGCCCAACCTTGAAGCAGCCTTCACCTAGAAGTAATTGCACCACCTTGAAGCAGCCTTCCTCCTGAAGTAGCTTCCCGTTGCAATAGCCTTCTTGAAGTAGCTTCCCGTGCGATAGCCTTCTTGAAGTAGCTTGAAATCCACCTTCTCCTCCGAGAAGAACCTTCTCCAATCCACAGCCTCCAACCCTAGGAGTAGCAAGGAGAATACAAAGGATAAAAAGGAACAAGAAGGAAAATAGAAATTACAACTTATCCTTTGAAGCACAAGGCTTGATTTGCCTATATCAAGCGTATTGATCTCCTAACCAATGAGTGTAGAAGTGTAAGTGCTATGGTAAGAAGATGCCAGCCTATAGGACACGAAATGGGAGCAATGGTAATGAATAGCCAATGTAGGAATTTCTCTATTGCTCAAAACAGATTGCCAATGAGTATTCAATCTCAAGTGTAGCACATGTGTAGCTTGGGTGTATTTAGGTGTCCTAAGGCATGTCCTATTTATAGGAATGACCTACAAGAGCTTAAGGACATTCTAGACACTTTCTAGGGGGTTCTTAGTGCTCAACTAGCCGTTATGTGTCCACTAATTGCATTTGCAACGGCTATTTAATTGACCCTGAAAAGTGCAGACAAAACTTTTCTCGATCGACAATTTGTCGACCGAGAGTCCTTCTCGGTCGAAGATTTGTCGACCGAGGGACCTCCTGGAGCAAGTGTTTACAACGTTCATTTCCAACTCCCAACCTCTTTGTCTGCTGAGTCTAACGGCTAGTAGGGTCTATTCTCGATCGAAGATTTTGTCGACCGAGAGTTTCTCGGTCGAAGATTTGTCGACCGATATTTTCTCGATCGACGATTTGTCGACCGAGAATATTACTGACTCAATGTATTCATTTACTAAGTGTGTGTATCAATGTGCAATTGTGATACTATCTTGGGGAATGGCCTATCTAAGTGTTGTGAGTGGATAAGGAAGATCTAAACGCTTGATTTACATGATATCTAATTACTTGTACATTATATATTTGTACAAGCATTTACATTTGATTACAATCATGAAAATAAAGCGATTTTATCAAATTGTTTCTTCCAAGTCTTTGTTATCCACCACCTTATATGCTTGTTCCTGAAATACTCAAATAGCACGTTAAAACCACAAGAATGAAATGTTTGTCATTATCAAAACAAAAGGGATTATGCTAATGTCAATTTAGCCAACAATCTCCCCCTTTTTGAAGATGACAAATATTTCCTAAATATAAAATAAGGAAATATAAATCATGTGAGTTTCATACCTGAAGATTACCTTTTGTAGTCATTCTTGTTTTGCAAGTGGATGCTGGCCGAGATATTATGAAACTCATATTTTTATTTTATGTTTTTGATTTTATATTATTTCTCCCCCTTTGTCATTTCAAAAAGATATCCAATATAATAGATTTTATTTCTCCCCCTTAATTTTATGCTATGCCCCCCCTTAAAGAGATCTTCAATTAGAAAACAAGGGATTAAAGCAAAGCAATGATTGTTAAATTTAGCCATAATTTATTTCTCACTCATTTGCAATGTATGTTAAGCCTTGAAATGATATGAGTTCCTTTTAGGTTCATGGCATTTGTGTATTGATTTCTCATCCATTTTACAAGGGATGTTAAGCCCTAAAAATGAAATGAGAGTTCTTTAATCTTAGAGTACATAAAAATTTCTCTAGCCAAATGCACGGGATTTTAACCCCTAATTTGTCTAGAGAATTCCTTTAAGAACAAGATATATCATTTTATGAAATTTGTTGATTTCTTCATAACCAAGAGTAAAAATACTAAGGTCATAATAGGCTTCAAATGATGTTTACAATATTTTTGTACGCTTCTTAATCAAATAATCAAATTTGTTTTTATGAGCTCCCCCTTAATCTTACAATTTAAGGCTTCTAAGGTCACAAATGATTTTAAATTCTGATTTTGACCTTTATCAAACGTATACTAAGATTAAGTACAATAAAATGATGTCAATATAAGCATTTTGTCAAAGCTTATTTTAGTTCGCCCTTGACTACGACCATAGCGCCCCTTGGTCAATTTTAATTTCAACCAAGAGGCAAATTCTACAGATTTCCAATTTAAACATTCATATGTGAAGTATAATTTCTGCAGATAGCTTTAAATAAATATCTATTTGAAGCATGTTAAGATATACCTATTATGAAGACTTAATATGGGCATCATAGTGAAGTCTTTGTCCTTGATTTTTCTAGAACGCATGTTTTACATTCATTGTGAATGATGTTTTCATAAGCTTTTCTATGGGTACATATTAAATCACATTTCTTCTTATACCCTTATTTTCATATTAATCATAAGATTCTTTAGAGACATATATTTTGAAAGCAAGATTAATATCTTAAAGTCAAGATTTTTGCTTTTGATTTCTTAGAACAAACAAATAGATAAAAACATTAATATTTTTGTTCTAAGAGGCACCGTTTGGCTTGTCATAGCAACATCATTATTTTATCACAAGCTATGTCCACAATCATTGTTTATTATGTCAAGATGCTTTTATGCTAATGGCATTTTCAATGTATCTGAATCACAATGATCAAGAATAAAATCCATTCATGGTTTGTATATATGAATCAAAGATTATTTTAGACAAACCAATGAAACACAATGATCATGATGAAGCATATCCATGGTGTAATGATAGAGCAATAAAGTGATAATTTCATGAAATACAATGATTGTGATCATTTAAACTAAATGTCATAACACATGATTTCTATATAGATAGACCAGGAGATGCTTTTATTAGAAAATAGTGATTTCTAAACATGATTTCCTTATTTAGAGGATCAATCAAAATGATATCATTTATTTTCAAAATTGATCTTCAACTTGTTTTGCATGTAAAACAGTCATTAACAGCAAATAGATAGCCACTTGATCAATCAAATTAGTCAGCAATTTTACTGCAGACTGAAATCAGTGACCTGTTCGGTCGAAGATTTCTCGACCGAGTGACAGCTCGGTCGAAGATTTCTCGACCGACAAGGTTTATGTACTGTTTTTAGAACTGTTAATTGCTTCCAAAAAAACATAGACTATATTTAATTCAATTCTGCAATTTAAAATTCATTTTTAGTTGAGATAAACATAGAAATATCAAAGTAACGTTAGATCAAATCTCAACTAATCATATTCAAATCTTTAAGTTTTAAGGACATTAATTTAGATAAATTTTCAAAGATGTGTCTCTGCGGGTTTGTTTAAGATTGTATATTTTCAAGTTAGAAATTTTAATTACTTGAATCATTCTCTTTATGTTAAGTTGAGATATACATAAAGATATGCAATTTAAAGTCTTTGGTCATATCTCAACTTAGTCTAATCAATTCAATTTGGGGGTTTTGGAACCCATACCAACTCAACATCCTTTTTCTTGTATGGGCATGAAAAAGAGTAGTGTCCAAGACGTAAGCAATAATGGGAACATATAGAATCAACCTCAAGTCTTTTTCTATGGTTTTGTTCTAGGTTGTTCTTTGGTACAAATGTATTGGTTCCTTTAGGTACATATAGTGATTGATGTGCTTGTGTCTTTCTCCAACTAAGTTGTTGATAAGATTTCCCCTTAGGCTTGTAACCTAGTCCTCTTCTCCCAATTTGATGATAGGAATCATCCAATATTTTATCAAGGATTCCATTGTTGCTTAACCTACTAACTTCTTGGTGCAACTTAGCAATCTCATCCATTCTTTTCTTAATATCTAGTTTTGCTTGATCTAGATTAGATGATAAAGAATTCCTTTCTTTCACTATATTATCATAATCTAGATGTGTACACAAGACATGTTGTTTTTGAAGATCATTTAATTTTGCAAGTAATCCAACCTTTTCTTGAGATAGAAGATCATAATTTGTTTCTAGAGTAAAAATCTTCACATTACTACTACTTAGAGATGATTTCAAAGTATGATTTTAAAAAATAATGCTATCTTTTTCAAAACCAAGATCATTTAATTTAGCATATAAATCTTCATTTTCAGATGTGAGAGCAAGAAGTCTAGCATTTAATTCATCATTTTCTTTATTGGATTTCTTTAGTTTCTTCTTGCACTCAACATATTTATTATGTGTCTCTTCAAGACTAGCAACTAGTTCTTCTTTAGATAAATCAAAAAGACTTACCTCTTCTTCTTCTTCACTAGTTGTAGCAATAAGACAATCCTTATGTTCATCTTCCTTCTTTGATCTCCATGGGTAGCTAGTTGTTGTGTGGCTTGTTCCTAAACACCAATTGCAACTTGTTGAAGGTTGGTCCAAGTTGCTCCTTTGCTTGCGGTTGTAGTCACCACCCTTCATTCTTCAAGACCTAGTTAGGGTTCCTTGAAGCCTGCTCTGATACCAATTGAAAACTACTAGAGGGGGGGTGAATAGAGTTTTATAAAGATTTTAATAATAATTTAACTCAAACAATCAACTACAAAAATATTGGACAAGGGGACAAGGATTTAGAGTGGTTCCAACTTTAGCAAATACTAAAGTTGTCAGTCCACTACCCGGTTGCTTACCCAACCGGGATTTGGAAAGAATTTAATTTTATTACCTCGCAAGGACTTTACATAAAATTACAATTCTCTCCCTAAACCCTTCAAGCAGCCTTCACCTAGAAGTAATCGCCCAACCTTGAAGCAGCCTTCACCTAGAAGTAATTACACCACCTTGAAGCAGCCTTCCTCCTGAAGTAGCTTCCCATTGCAATAGCCTTCTTGAAGTAGCTTCCCGTGCGATAGCCTTCTTGAAGTAGCTTGAAATCCACCTTCTCCTCCGAGAAGAACCTTCTCCAATCCGCAGCCTCCAACCCTAGGAGTAGCAAGGAGAATACAAAGGATAAAAAGGAACAAGAAGGAAAATAGAAATTACAACTTATCCTTTGAAGCACAAGGCTTGATTTGCCTATATCAAGCGTATTGATCTCCTAACCAATGAGTGTAGAAGTGTAAGTGCTATGGTAAGAAGATTCTAGCCTATAGGACACGAAATGGGAGCAATGGTAATGAATAGCCAATGTAGGAATTTCTCTATTGCTCAAAACAGATTGCCAATGAGTATTCAATCTCAAGTGTAGCACATGTGTAGCTTGGGTGTATTTAGGTGTCCTAAGGCATGTCCTATTTATATGAATGACCTACAAGAGCTTAAGGACATTCTAGACACTTTCTAGGGGGTTCTTAGTGCTCAACTAGCCGTTATGTGTCCACTAATTGCATTTGCAACGGCTATTTAATTGACCCTGAAAAGTGCAGACAGAACTTTTCTCGATCGACAATTTGTCGACCGAGAGTCCTTCTCGGTCGAAGATTTGTCGACCGAGGGACCTCCTGGATCAAGTGTTTACAACGTTCATTTCCAACTCCCAACCTCTTTGTCTGCTGGGTCTAACGGCTAGTAGGGTCTATTCTCGATCGAAGATTTTGTCGACCGAGAGTTTCTCGGTCGAAGATTTGTCGACCGATATTTTCTCGATCGACGATTTGTCGACCGAGAATATTACTGACTCAATGTATTCATTTACTAAGTGTGTGTATCAATGTGCAATTGTGATGCTATCTTGGGGAATGGCCTATCTAAGTGTTGTGAGTGGATAAGGAAGATCTAAACGCTTGATTTACATGATATCTAATTACTTGTACATTATATATTTGTACAAGCATTTACATTTGATTACAATCCTGAAAATAAAGCGATTTTATCAAATTGTTTCTTCCAAGTCTTTGTTATCCACCACCTTATATGCTTGTTCCTGAAATACTCAAATAGCACGTTAAAACCACAAGAATGAAATGTTTGTCATTATCAAAACAAAAGGGATTATGCTAATGTCAATTTAGCCAACATTGAGTGCAGTGATTTCAGGTCTAAGAAGCACACTCACCACCATCACTGTGAGTACTGACTGTGACTACCATCTCATGGTTCCATGTGTCAAACTCACGGTGGGTCTGTCCGGTACCTTGTTCTCTAACAAGTACCTATGCGTTTGGTTTGATATCTCTATATCATGACTAATGAAATTCTGTCATCAACCAATACCACAATCTAGTCTTGTGTGTCATTGTTGTCTATCTACCTTCCACAATGACATCCGACTAGGGACATAACAAGAATGTACAAACTCTTAGCATCCGTATGATCTCATCGTTCAGGTCCTCAACCTGAAAGCATACGTCATTGAGTACTGTCATTCTCTAGACATTCAATCTGTTCTATCACTATCTCATATGACTGAACCAGAAAGAATTGGAATCTTGCCTTTGATGTTTATCAAATCAATCTTAATGTATCCCACCAATCATCCCATGATTGGCTCTCAGGGCATACATACCAACAATGAACACATATCTCTCGTTATACCCCAGTGTTAGCTCCTGATAGAATCGCCTTCCCTGTGTTCAAGGAAAAATGACCTATCTTTTCATCTACAAACTTCCAAATTCAATAGCCATTAGACACTTCTTGATTAACCCAATGCACATACTTGCTAACCATGACCTTGTTCTAGATTGCCTTCCTATGTGAGATGAAGTCCCATTCCACCTTGTGCAAGAGGGCTTCATTCTGACATCTAACTTGTTTGATGTCCAGACCACCATCTTTCCAGCTTGCTAATACCTTGTCCCATGCTACAAGGTTGATTCTTCCTATCTCCATCACTACCTTTCACAAGAAGGTTCTTATAACCTGATCAATACCATCACATGTTGAAATCAGAAGATGTGCAGTTTGCATAGTGTAGATGGAAATAGAATTCAACACTGACTTGGTAAGAGTCACTCTTCCCGCTAAGGATAGCAAGTTATTGACCCATGAAGATATTTTAGACTCAATTTTGGTAATAGTATCCCAGTACATCTCATTTTTAGCTCGCCCATGGATGATAGGAACATTGAGGTGTTTCCCCAAGTTATCAGTCTGTTATATGATAGTGATCCTTGTGATTGAACATCCACATTGTAAAGAGGCGAGATCACCTCCTTACTCAAATTTAAAGGAAGTAAAAACATCCATCTTTTTAGAAAGACAAAAGATATTGAGGGATGAATGTATAATATTCCAAGTAAATAAGCATGCACCAGATACATTATAAAATGTCAATAGCAGTGGAAATAAAAGTAATAAGCCTAATACATGTCTTTAATTATTCATTGCATGATTGTTCTCAAAAGAAAAAGATAAGAAAAAAAAAGACCTAGCTATAAAAACCTAGACATCCTTTCAGATAGCTTGAGATCTACTCCTGAGATGACTTCCTTCAAACTTGTCCTTCTCCTTGCTCAACACCAACACCTGGGTGGTTGGGAAAGCACCCAGAAAAAGGGGAAAGAAAACAAGGTATGTGTCACAGAACTAGTCTAGGATAACAATATAATTAAAGCAAATGCGAACAAGCTAGCGCTCATCATAAGATGAAGATAACAAGATTATGAGGTTGTATTCAAAAGAAACTTTCCATTAACAATTATATTAAAAAGGATTTGCATGTAAGATAATTATTTATACTTAACTAAGTAGGGTTGAGGCACCTACCAGACCTCTAACCTATAGGTGAGGGGAGAATAACACATTCCTAGTCACCTAAACAAATATATAGGATAGAATAGAAACAATCCCTAGGGTGATTAAATACATGCCCTCTGTGTTTCTTTGTCTCTTGGCTTTTATGATTGATTGAAAAAATCATGTGTTCACATACCCTGATTTCATCCAACCACACCTAGTCCTTTGTCTCCATTCCTTGCATTCTTGATACATGATATCATTGATTTCTAACTGCAACTTAATGACTTCTAGATCGTGGTCCCGTGTAGATCTCACCACATTGAATTGTTGCAGGTGAGAAATTTCATATAGGATATGGTACTTCTCCTCCCTTGCTTTCCTTCTTTCCTCTTGATCCCACTTAACATATCTTGCCATCAGTTTTGTAATCGACTCGTTAAATTTTCCGTCTGGATCCCAATTATCTTGAAAGAACCTTGTAAGGGATTCATGGGTGGTCCAAACCACACTTGTTCTCGGGCGAACGATAGACTATTTATTCACCACATCCATTTAGTAAAGTACTGGCGTATGGTTAGAATTTAGATGTAGAAGGACTTATACTGAAGTAGTGGAAAAAGCCTCCCTCTATGTTTCATTTGTAGTGTCTTGATCTAACCACTCCTGTAAGCATCCACATTTGAAAGTCATCTTCGGTCCCAAAGCTCCTAGGTCTTCTAGGCCAGTGTGTGCGAGGCACATTGCAAATTCTCTTCAGCTGCTCAGGTGTATCGATTCCCCTCCCACTTTTTCATCAGCATGTAGGGCAGTGTTGAAATCCCTTAAAACTAGCCAAGATAAGGAAGAAGCATTGTCCATAGTCTTCAGATTCTCCCACAACAATTGACACCCTCCTTCTTGGTACTAGCATAAAAAGAAGTAAGCATGGCTTTGTGATTGATTAAATCATGAACATATTTCTTGTGAGTGGAGAGAATTTTCATTGTACCAATCCTATTTCTCCACATCACTCAAAAGCCCCCTGTAAAGTTGATAGATTCAAATAGGAAGGACGCCTCAAATTCTAGGCTCTAGACAATCCCACGTGCATGTTTTGCTTGTGCACGTTTCCTGAATAGCAAATATATCAACCCTATACAAATTTCTGAGTTCCTCTATTATGTTCTATGTATTTGTAGCATAGATACCTTGAACATTCCATGCAACAATTATCATCAGCAATTGGTTTGTTGAGGACTCAGGCCATCTTTTCTCGATAGAGGACCATCATTCCCTAAGGGTCTTCTTACATGTATTCTTCCTAGGACCATTTTTGGAGAGGTCCTTCATGTTCAATGCCTTCCTATTCCGTACATGTAACCCTATAGATGCCTTAAATGTCATCTGGTTCTTGATCCAAATTCTACCAGCCTCTTGGCTTGTCGTAGAGTTTCCCATAAAGAATTGTAAACCACCAGTATTATGTGAGTCCTCATCCTAAATAATGATTGTTTTATCCCCTTCAATTGTAGTGGAATGGTGTTTGTTCATGTTCAGTACCCTTGAATTCCATTCTCCCCATCCTCCCTCTAGGATGTATATGTTGGGTCAGACCTCCACCACTACCCCACTCGCCTACCTCGCTTGGTCTTTTCTTCTTATTGTGAGTTTTCCACTATCTCTACTCTAACCTAGGTTGAGCTATCTTATCCCTGCCATCTTCTTCCCCCAGATTCTCGTCGCCATCTATTTTGTGTATCGATAGTGTTCTCCTTGGTTTGACTATCAGGTCACCTTGGTGACCTTTGAAAGAGTTTTGCATGAATGGCCTCAGAGAACTCCTCCAAGGGAGTAGGTGACATGATTGTCCCTTTTGCTTGTTTCCTCATCACCCTTGAAGATCTTTTATTGCTCCTTTCTTTTGACAGGTGCTGACTGTATGCCCTATCCTTCCACAAAATAGGCATGTACTCATGATTTTTGTATACTCAATCTTATACTCTCCCCTTGC
Organism: Alisma plantago-aquatica; assembly: GCA_963693085.1. NCBI lineage: Eukaryota > Viridiplantae > Streptophyta > Magnoliopsida > Alismatales > Alismataceae > Alisma > Alisma plantago-aquatica. The sequence goes on from OY856414.1 coordinate 543,003,892, forward strand.
ACAATGATGGTTGGGGTAAGCATTTTGCTAGTGTCCAACTTTGCCACAATCCTAGAAAATTTCCCCTTCCTTTTCTAGTCAGTATTGGTATCCACATGTATCATTGTGTTGATGGCATCTCCAACCTCCTCCAGGAACTGAGTTTGATATAGGAAGCATTGACATGAGATTGATACATTTTCCATATTTTGATAATGACCTAACCATTCATTCATTTGTATATAATATGTTTGTTTAGGATCAATTTTAGGCATTAGGTACATTAAAGGCCAAGTTCAAGCTAAAATCAATGCAATTGTGCAATTTGGGAAAACACTCCAACCCATATTAAAATAATTTTGTAATCATTTGTATTGATGATATGACTTGTAACTAAGATGAAAAAAATTAGGGACACTTAATTCCATCGTTTGATCACTTAAAATATTTTTGGAAAATTTGTTACAACAACTTAATCGGTCGAGTTTAAATCTCGACCGATCAGTGATGGATTTTTGGAAATGATTCGATCAGTCAAGTTATTCACTCACAAAACTTGACCAACAAACTTTCTGACCGAAGTTGATTTTAGTTGACCGGTCGATTTCCCCCAGGACAAACCCGACTGATTATTTGAAAATTTGCTTTCTCGAATAGTGGATTAGTTGAGTTACCTTTATTGAAACTCAACCGAATGCATTATATGGAAAATGCAAAAAAAGTGATTCCAACTATTGGAGAGTTGTTGGAAATGAAAATAGATCTATTATAAGTTGTAAAATGGCTATTGTTTTGTTCTTAAGTGATCCCAAACTGAAAGGAACATCCCAACTATAAATAGGACCACTTGGAGTTCATTCTAAGGTTGCTTATTCATGGTATCATTGGTCCTTGCTATAGTTGAGTGTGCAAAACCCCTTTGATCCCTTGTGTATCTCTCATTTACAAAGCATTTTAGGATTATGAGTGAATTATGCATGTTGTAAGAGAGATACCTCATTGTTATCTTATAAAGAGCTTCATCTATCCATCTTCTCAATCCCCTTTCTCAAAGAGCAAAGGCTATCGTGATCTTCTTCGAGTGAAGGAGGAGTTGTTTTTCTTCTTCAAGGCTGAAGAAGGTCTAAAGATATTCTCCAAGTGAAGGAGAAGGACAAGGTGGAAGATTCAAGAAGAGTGGATAATACCTGTGAGGCTAAAGACTTGATGTAAGTGTGGGTAAGTCCTTGGTGCAGGTTGCAGACATCTTAATCAAGTGGGTAAGTCCTTGTGTAGGTTGAAAACTCTTGTCTTTGATAGGTAAGCCCTTGGATATAATGTGGTCTTCTTGTATGTGTTATAATTGAATATAAGTATGCATGGGTTACAAAGTCCTAGATGTTCACCTCTCTAGGTAGTGGGTTGATGATCTCAAAGTTTGGAGATTGGAACAACTCTAAACACCTTACCCATGTGTTTGTTTCAATCTCTCTCTCTTCCTTGCTATGCTTGTTTAGATAGGACTTCAAATTCACTTTGATCATTTGGTTTCAATTGGTATAATTTGAAGTTCTAACTTTTTTTGTACAAGTTTTGAAGCTCTATTCACCCCCAATCTAGAACCCTATATTGAACAAGTGGTATCAGAGCAATGATCTTCTCCAACAAATCTCCACCGAGACAAGAAGATGGGTGAGAACCTACTTTGTTCCCTCAACCTAGAGGGAGGCTTCTTGATGCAGTCCTATTTTAGGGCTTTATCCTATGTTTTTTTGCATGAAAATAACATCTAAGCATTGAAGATTACAAGCTATTTCCTCCAGTATGATCTTTTATGAAAAATGCACTTATGGCTCCTTTTGTGTGTATTTTACACTTATGCATGCATTTATGCATGGGAGAGAGATGAAAAACATCTTTGGGTCATTGCGCCCTATGATTGGGCCTACCTCTTCCCCGATCTCTCTTTGGATACATAAGAACTAATTCAAAGCAAAAGGATGTTTAATGAAGAAATTAAAGTGGATATTAGCAGTAAGAAGCCCCAAAATGGTCGTGGAAAATCACCATGGTTGTGGGGAATTAAGCTCCAAAAGTGACAGGGAAGTTGCCAAATTTGTATATGAATGACCACGACTGTGGTCAGCTAAAAAGAAGTGGTTGTTGAAGACCCCACAGCCATGATCCTTAGAAGGCCATGTCCATCACCTCCCACCTTGCATGTGGTCAGCAAAATGACTGGTGATTTATTCATGAAGACCCCAAAATCAACATGGACTCGGCTCATTTAACACGTGAATAACCGCATTTGTGGCCATCGGCACAACTGTGACCCTTGAAAGCCACCTCACCCATCATGACCACCATGACCGTGGCGAGCAGAAGACAAGACAACCTCAGAGAAACCTCACCCATGGCTACCTCCTCCAACATGACTGTGGTTCCCTCTACCCAACATGATCGTGGCACTCGCCATGGCCGTGGCCACCATACACACTTACACCTCGACTCCACCTTCCACCTTATCCATTCCATTACCCATGAGCATGCCATGCAACCCCCACCACGATTGTGGTACTTCACCACAGTTGAGGTGACCACCTAACCTTACCCATTTTCTCCATTGTTTCTCCCATTTTCCCCCACTTACCCTAGTTCCTCCCCACCACCTATATATACATAGTAGTGGCCATAGTACGACGGTTAGCTTCCCTTAGCCTCTTCCTAGCTACTTTAGATCTCCTTCATCCACTCCCTTGCATTTACTCCACTCACCTACCTCCCACTCCATATTCCACTCCATTTCCACCATACAAACCTAGTTCTACCATAGTACCCTATATCTCCATGCTTTTCACTCACCTTGGAGGAGGATCCACACCCTACAGTAGCTAGGAGGTGTAGAAGAAGAAGCTACTCTGAGCTCCTTGGATTCATATCCCTTTCTTCTCCTTTCTTTTCTATTTTGTATGAGCATGTCTAGCTAAGCCCCTACTGGTGGGCTGTCTGGGGTTAAAATGATGATTGCTTCTTGCTTCTATCTCATTTCCCATTATATTGCTTGTGGTTTGTGCTTTTAAACATAGATTGATTGTTTTATGATGTTTGATGACACTTAGCTTCTAGGGGGAATGGAATGTATGTGGCAGTCTTAGGAATGGCTCCTAGGTCCAATTAATGGATCCCTAGTTAGACCCCCTTTGTTCCTACATACATCTCCCTTCTTCTACAATTAGGTGTGAGATCTAAGTAGCTAGTACAAGCGTGATTAGTGCAATTTTCTAAAGTTTCTTAAAGGCTAGATGGCAAGTAAAATGAGGTGAAAAACACTCATCTCTACTCCCATTCCTATCCTTGGCTCTCAATTTCCCTAATACCACTTACCCTAGAAACCTAGACTTGCCAAGTCATATTAGAAGTACACCTGTCCCTAGTTCTCCAACTAGTAGCATAGGGTATATTCCAATAGCACTTGTCTTGTTGTTTGGTTTGGTAATCTAGATTGAAATATGAGAATTTCATGCTATGTTAACTTCCCCCAACTAATATCAAGTTTCATGGCCCACCTATCCATCATATTGCTTAAACTCCACCCTTGCCTTCTTAGCTTGTTATCCTAGCTTAGCCAATTGCCTTTGTTCTTACCTAATTTCTTAGTTTTTGATAGTCAATTCTTGCTAAGTAGTTAGGGCTCTTTTGAGCTTGGTTGTGTTAATTTAGTTAGCTAGTTATAACTCAGGCTCTTTTTTGTCTTATTGCTTAGCTAACCTCTTAGTTGATAAATTGTCTTGCTAGTGTAGTGTAACTCCTTGCTCTAGTTTAATTGATCGTTTTTCCTAGTTTCTTAGTCTTTACTTGCTTAGGGTAATCTAGGGTTTCTATTAATCTATTTTCTTCTTGTTGTTTATTACTTGCAACTGTAGCATAATCAACTAAAACCAACTTTAAACCCTCAAATTCTACACTCCTCTTTAGGAATATAGATAACATTAACCTAGCTCTAGTGCCCCCTATTTCCCTGATGATTGACCCTAATCTTACCACTTGCCTATACTATAGCATGACCTCATGCACTTTTGGGTACATGTGATTACTTAAGCATGTGTGTAGTACTAGGTCCATATCTAAATTTTAAGAGATCAATGTGTTTTCCCTTAGTGTTGCATCTAGTAACCATCTAGTTGGCTAGTGCGTGACCTTGAGAAGATCGCACCAAGCTTTATGGTGCCATTGTCGGGGATAGAGGCACTCGGACTAGCTATTTAGTATATCTTGGCTTTTCCTACTGCCCTCACCATTGGTATTCTTTATTTTTTTGTTTACTTTTGCATACTATCTTTATAACTTGTCTCTTATTGCTTGTTTGTGTATTTTGCAGGTGACAATTGTGCATGAGTAATACAGGTTTGACTTGTACTGACTTGGTTCCATACGACCCTGAGATAGGTAGAAGGAGACGCCAAAGCCGCCACAAACAACACCAATCAGATGACATGGCAGGAAATGGTCCTCATGGTGAACCTTGTGGAGATGCTCAACCAAAACCCAACTTCCCTCTCCATAAGTACTTCACCTCGGGGAACTACAACTCACCAATTGCAACCCTTGTTGACCAAATTCTGGTTCAACAATTCTCCATTCCACCAGCCCTTCTCGGGTTCCTTCCTACTTACTATGGGATGGAGAATGAGAACCCCTACCACCATATATGTAACATCCCTGACCTGGGTTATGCCTCAACCCTAGATGTTTTGTTTAATAAAGTTAATTATATGATTTCTCTTATTTCTTGAAAAGTAATTAAGGTTCAAGAGGAACTTATGTTTCAATTTTAGTCCTTTTCGAATAATGTTGAAACATTGTTTTGCTTGTTTTGGACTAAAGTGCAAATTACCCAAGTTGAGGGGTTAACTTGCAAATGTTGCATGATAAGATGTTCCTCAAGTGTTGAATCATCATAAGGATGAAAATGATGCAGTGGTATGGCTTGTGGTAGCCTGAATAACAAGAAAGAGCTTGTTGAGCAATGCTTATGCATTAAAACCTAGTTATGGTGTAATGTGTAATTTACCCAAAACTGAGGGTTCAATATGAAAATTACCACTTCCAAATAGTCCCTAATGCTTCTTGGCATCATGTAGAGCAAATAAAATGAGAGGGGCGTCTCATTCAAATAACTTTGGAGGAGAGATAATATTGATATTAAAATAATCAAGATTTAAGCATAATTGGAACTTTATTTCAATTTAATGCAAAAATAAATATATTAATTGAAGAGCCCTTCAACCAAAAGTTGAGTGATGATTTTTCAAAATAATGGAAGAACATGTGCCTTGCAAAGGCAACGAAATATCTAAATGAAGTGGATAACTCACTCACATTATTAAAAGATAAAGAATTATCCATTAACTTTAGGATATTATTATTATAAGGGTTAAGGTGCTTAAATTGCTTTTCTTTAAAACATGGATAATTGAGAGTAATGTGAGTAAAATAATATATCCTCTTAACCAAGGAAATGAAGGGAGCAAGTGGCAAGGAAATGGAGGAGATAATCCCTACTTTCTCTCTCTTAAATGAATTTTCCATAAAATTCATATATATGCTCCTTTATCCATGAGTTGAAAGGGTAATTTCGAAACCACTTTCACTTCTTCTTGAAATACGACCAAGGGGGCTAAGGAGAAATAGGAGGACGAGTTCTAACCTATAGGTAAGCTTCTTGATCACTTTCAACCATGATTCCATGGTGGAAATCGAAAATAAATGATGGATTGTTTTTCTATCAATCTTACTTTCTAGCCAATCATTTTCACTCAAAGCTTGAGGATGAACTTGGGATAGTTGAAGGTGTTGCTTTCACCATTTAATACATGTAGGTTGAAGCTTTGAATATCAATTGGAGGCAAGTTATATAACTTGAACCCTTATTCATTGTTATTGAATTCAATTCCTCAATTAGATATGTTCAATTGTTCTTCTTGAAACTCCTTTGATTAACTGATGAAACTACCATGGAAATGGCAGTAGATTTTTGGGGGTTGAAGCTTGATGATGATGACATCATCCTAAGCACACATCTAAACATAATTTAATTGCAAATGGTTTCATGAATTTTGTCCCAATCGGTTTTGACAAACCGTTTGGTGACCAAACAGTTTGCAAACTGTTTGGAGGTTGAGTTCCAAACCGTTTGGACATGGTTGACTGAATGGGATGGTTGATTGTTTGGAGCCTTAAATGGTTTCAAACCATTTGGACATATTGAGTTGACCGTTTGGGGTTGAGTTGACCATTTGGTCAAGTAAGTTCAAAACTGATTGGAACCTTAAACAGTTTCAAAATCGCTTAGACATTTAGGTCAAAACCGTTTGGAGCCTTAAACGGTTTCAAACCATTTGGACAAGTAAAACAAAAACCATTTGGATGTTTAATGGTTGCAATTTAGGGTTAAATATCCAAGGATCATACATTGATGGGCCTCAATGATCCAATTGATGACGAAATTGGTGATGCAAAACCCTAATCGGTTTAGTTGATGAAGTACCTCTTTTGAACTTTCAGTTTCAAGGGCAGTTTGGCCCAAACGGTCTTGAGACCGTTTGAGTCCAAACAGTCTTGAAACCGTTTGGGGTCAAACAGTCTCAGAATCATTTGGAATCAAACAGTTTTAAACCATTTGGAGCATCAATGATCAAGATCGTTTGGATGAGTCTATATGATTAAATCAATTGGAAACCCAAGTTGATGAAAGATCAAATGACCATATGGTTGTTACTGATCTATCTCAAAGATAATCATTAGAGTTGTACTTTTAAGATACTAAGTGATTGATGATCCTTAGATGAGTTAATCCTTGAAGCTTAAGTAAGCAATAACTCAGTACACTATGTCAATCATAGATGTATGTACTTGATTGAAGGGTTGATGTAAACCTAATCAATTTGAAAGGATGATAGAAAGGAATTCATACATGAGTATTAATCATGTGGTGATTAGGTTATGACCCTTAGTAAAGAGATCATGAAACCCTAATTCAGAAGGTTAATGAACCCTAACCCTAATTTTAGGGTAAAGTGCATGAAACCCTAAACTAGGGTAATGTGATGTAAAACCCTGATGTATTGATATGATGTAGAACTCAAATCCAGGGTGATGTTATGTAAGTCTATATGAAACCTTAATCTTGGACAATATTATGACAAATTATAATCCTGATTTGGGTAATGGGATGAGTATCTCCAATTGATATGCAATTGAGAAACCCTAATTGAGGGTGATTCCATGAGAAACCCTAATTGAGGGTGATTCCATGAGAAACCCTAATTGAGGGTGATTCCATGAGAAACCCTATTTGAGGTTGATTCCATGAGAAACCCTAAATGAGGGTGATTCCATGAGAAACCCTAATTGAGGGTGATGCCATGAGAAACCCTAGTTGAGATGAATAGTAAACCCTAATTATGGGCAATGTGATGTGAAAACCCTAATGAAGGGAGATGGTACGTGAAATCCTAATCCTAATGAAGGGAGATGGTATGTGAAATCCTAACCCTAATGAAGGGAGATGGTATGTGAAATCCTAACCCTAATGAAGTATGATAATATGTGAAACCCTAAACCCTAATAAAGGGTGATGATATGGGAGACCCTAATCCTAATAATGGAATGGTGAATAATACATTGATAAGGGAAATACCTAAGGTGATTGATTATAGATAACCTTATAGAAAGAAATGCCTTAACCTGAAATAAGTCCATATCATTAAAGATAGTTGGACCATTCTTGTGTGTGACCTATGAACTTCATGTTAAGAGTGATAGGTTAGTGGATGAAAGTATTAAGATGGGAAATATCTTAAACCAAGATAAGTTGATAACTCAAGAAAGTTGGAAGTGATGAGGAAAGTGATACATCAAGATATGATAGATATCAGTTTTAGCATTCTAGGGTTGATATACCTTGATGCACCCCAAATCCAATATACTTGGACAAGAAACACATGAAGTGTGTTATGAAAATTATTACAATGAAATGTAATGAGTTTGATATACTTTAATAAGCATAGGCTAATATACCTTGAGAATGGGATTAAGCCAAACTAATGAATATGATGTAATCATACCATGATAAAGATGGGAAATGAACTCATACCTTGTATTGATAATCATTTAATGATCAATGTTAAGAGTAATAAACATGATTGAATACTCGAGATGTTTAATGGCCTTGTGAGCCATATGGTTAGATGTTACCTAGTGAGAGGTGACAAGGTGTTTAATGTCCTTGTGATCCATATGGTTAGATGTTTCCTAGTGAGATGTGACAAGATGTTTAATGGCCTTGTGAGCCGTATGGTTAGATGTTGCCTAGTGAGAGGTGACAAGATGTTTAATGGCCTTGTGAGCCATATGGTCAGATGTTGCCTAGTGTGAGGTGACAAGATGTTTTATGAGCCTTATGAGCCATGAGAATAATTATGGCATAGTGAGAGGTACCAATATTATTATAAAAGTTTACTGTAAGAAATGATAATAATAAACCTAATAAAAGGAACAATTGTATTTAATAAAGAATATGAACAGCTATGAAGGCTAACCTCAGGGTTCAGAGCTAGAGAAGAATGTGATGATCAATGATGAGTTAAAGGAATTTATATTCCATGATCTATGTAATCAGGTTTGGTTAAAGTCCAATACCTGGCAGAGGTATAATGCATGTAATCAAGATTGGTTAAAGTCCAATGCCTGGCGGTGTAATCAGGATTGGTAGTGTCCAATGTCTGGCGGTGTAATCAGGATTGGTAGTGTCCAATGACTGGTGGTGTAATCAGGATTGGTTAAAGTCCAATGCCTGGTTGTGTAATCAGGATTGGTTAAATTCCAATGCATGGCTGTGAAATTAGGATTGGTTAAAGTCCAATGCCTAGTTGTGTAATCAGGATTGGTTAGAGTCCAATGCATGGCTGTGAAATCAAGATTGGTTAAAGTCCAATACCTGGCAGAGGCATGAAGCCTGTAATCAGGATTGGTTAAAGTCCAATGCCTGGCTGTGTAATCAAGATTGGTTAGAGTCCAATGCCTGGATGTGTAATTAGGTTTGGAAGAGTCCAATTCCTGGCTGTGTAATCAGGATTGGTTAGAATCCAATGCCTGGCTGTGAAATCAGGATGGGTTAAAGTTCAATACCTGGAAGAGGCATGAAGCCTATAATCAGGATTGGTTAAAGTCCAATGCCTGGCTGTGTAATCACGGTTGGTTAAACTCCAATGCCTAGTTGTGTAATCAGGGTTGGTTAAAGTCCAATGCATGGTTGTGAAATCAGGATTGGTAGTGTCCAATGCCTGGCGGTGTAATTAGGTTTGGAAGAGTCCAATACCTGGAAGAGGCTCAATGCCAATAATGATGACACAAGATTGGTAATAACCCAATACCTGTAATGATGACACAGGATTGGTAATAACCCAATGCCTGTATTAATGATATATGAGCACATGGTAGATATAATCCCATATCTGTTTAGCAGATTGATTAAGGCCAATAGATTGAAACAAGAATGTCTCATGGGTGACATATCAAGATAATGAGTGTCACAAGAGAAGTTTGACAAGATGGTATAATATGATGGATAAATGATATACATGTTCTTCCTATTTTTCATTAAGAGAATAGATGATCTTTTATTCTATCATAAATAATTGCAATGCTTAAAAAGATGAGAATGTTTTAAACTGCTTATCCTCTGCCCATTTTTATATCATTAAACTGCATTAATAATGTTTTTGGCAGAGAGTTATATCTCTTGTTGGGGAAATTACAATTGTCTCCCCACTGTGGGATCCAACATTTTTTAGGTGGACAAGCACGGAGGAGACTTAGAATATCTTGCAGAGGAAGAACATCAGCAGCAGTAGTGACATCTTTGGTTGAGTGTATTATCTATCGTGTCTTATAGATAGAAGTCCTATGTGTCGTCTCTGTACTCTCAGGTCCTCAGAGTTAGCAGTTAGTATTTTTAATAAATCAATCAGAGATTTTGGCTTGATGCCTTGAGGTTCTTATGTTGTCTGTGATTAGTTGTTAATAGGTAAAATGATGTTTGTAATCCTAAAGAAGGAATGGTATAGAATATGTACTCATGAACTAGGATGTAAATGAAATACATTGGTTCTTGATAAAAGAGTTTTCCTATGTATGGATCTCTTTGCAAAAGGTTTAAATTTTTAGTGATTTTTAGTAATCTGATGTTAGTGATCGCTTCCGCTTAGTTAATGATGTATGTTTTGAATGCTTCGCCACAATTTAGTGGTATCAAAGCTCTAGGTTCGCTGAGTCTACAGAGACATAGGACTAAGGTATTGAGTCTATTCTAAGTGTACCCAGTGTATTTTATAGTGCCTTATGCTTATGCAGAAGAAGATATATAACTCAAAGATGTTTGGAGGACATGAGAAATATGTTGTTGAGAGCAATGTTGTTGCACCAGTAGAAGGTGACATGGATCAGGCAAGAGAAGAAACAATATCTGAGAATCCCCATGTTGATGAAGTCATGATGAGAAACCCAGCTTTTTCTACACTTTTTGGGCAATTCATGACTACAGTGATGCATATGATAGACCGGATGCCATCACCGGCACCTAGGGCACCAACTTCCAATGAGGGATACGGATCTAGAAAGACTTTTGAATGATTACGTAATGTAGGAGCCATAGAATATGCTGGTACATCTGACCCAGCAGATGTTGATCTCTGGCTCACTGAATTAGAAAAATCTTTTAAGATCCTTAGTATCCCAGAGGCTGACAAAGTTAAATATGTTGTATACCTTTTGAAGGGTAGTGCTTGACATTGGTGGGATATAGAAGAAATAAAAAGGAATGATGAAGAGGTTGGTTGGGAGGAATTTTGTCGAGAATTCGTCAATAAGTATTTTCCAAGGACATATTTAGATGAAAAGATCTCACAGTTTGAGAAGATTTGACAGGGAGCCATGTCGATAAGTGAATATGAGGTTAAGTTCATGGAACTTTTACGATTTTGTCCTCAAATGGCTGCTACTAAGGAAGAAAAGATTCGACGTTTTGAGAAGGGATTGAATGCTCAAATGTAACATCCCTGACCTGGGTTATCAATTAACCCTAGGTGTTTTGCCTAAGATATGTAATTAAATCCTTGTGATTATCTTTTGTCATGAAATTAAGTTCCTAAGGAACATACATTTTCATTTATGTCCTGTTTAAACAATGATTGTAGTATTGTTTGGTAATACATGGACCTATGTGCAAATTACCCAATTAGAGGGGTTAACTTGCAAATTACATAGGTTAAGATGTTCCTCTAATAAAGTGACATCATATGAAGGAATATGATGAGGTATGATGGATTTCCCAAGTTTGGGCACCAAGGTGCAGCTTGTGGAGCAATCCTTGTGCTTAAACCCTAATTTTGGTGTAAAGTGCAATTTACCCAAAATGTGGGGTGCAACTTGTGCTATACACTTTCTAGAATATCTTTTATGACTCTTGACATCATTTAGAGAAGAAAGGATGAGAGGGGCACTTCTATTAAATAATTGGATAAGAAGGATGATCTTTGTAGTGAAAACACCTAGTACGAGTAAGAAGACCCTTCATATATATATATACCTTAGTGTGCATATTGGTTTTCTTTACCCTTAGATCTTGAGTTTTTATGGGCTTTGATTAAGTTTTGATAGCTTGAACGTGCCTTATAAATAAGGAGGGACTTGGGTGAGAATTACATGCTTTAGAGGTCCTTATGGTGAAAATCAGCCTAAACTATATAAGCACCTTTCTTTCCAAACCAAGCAAACGTTTTCCTTCACTTCCTCACTTCTCATCTTTCGCAACCGACCAAGGCAAATATCTGGAGCTTAGGGAAACTACCAACCTGTTCTAAGGTAAGAGAACATCACCTTCTAGCTTGGATTCATGGAGGAAATTGTATTACAAGGTTGAATTGCTAGTTTTCTTACTTAGGTTCCTTGTTCTAGCTGACCATCCCCATCTTTTTCTTGAAGAATTGACCTTGGCCGACCTATGGAGCTCAAGACAGCATTAAAGGCTTGAATCTTGGAAGCTTGTAAGCTCTAGGAACCACGTTTGAGGCGGGTTTTATAACTCTAACTCTTAGCTTTGTTATGCATATCCTTGTTCTTGTTTTCTATGATTAGTTCTTCTTCTACCTCCCTTCTTCCTTGCTCTTTTGCAAGCAAAACGGTGGAGGAACCGACCTGAACAGAGGTTGAGGATGATGGGCGTGGATTCCTAGGTCACTTTATGAAACGACCTTGGACCCTTTTGGTCCAAACGGGTGCAACTCGTTTAAGGTCAAACGGGTTCAACCCGTTTGATCTCAAACGATCCTGCAAGATCGTTTGGATCAAAACGACCCCAAGACCGTTTCATAGGGTTGACCAAGGTATGATCGTTTTAGGGTCTGTTCATAATGTATTGAATTTATTTCCTACAAATAATTATAATCTAATTCCTAACCAATTGAGAGTTGAAGGCACTTCAACACCCTAACCCTAATCGGGTTGAAATTGCTGATTTTAATTATAGATCTTGTTGAGTTTTGGGTTGGAGGATCCAAACGGGTTCAAACCCGTTTGCGATTCACCCAAACGGTCTCACACTCGTTTAGTGACACCCCAAGACCATTTGGAGGTCTAGGGTTAAGGAAAATTGATCCATTGTAGGTCCAATTTCAATAGGTTGAAGAATTGATAAAAGTGCTGATTTGAGACCTAATTAGGGTTCAATCCTAATCAAATCAGCTTAGAATTTGGTCAAACTTTGGGCAAACGGTCTCAAGACCGTTTGGAGGTCATCCAAACGATCTCAAGACCGTTTGGGCCAAGTTTGGGCCCAATTGGAGTTCAATTGATGGGCTTAATTACAAATTGTTTCTCATTATTGAGAATTGATGATTAGCTGATTGGAAACCCTAAGTGAGTTAGACTTAACCCTAATTGGCTTTCAATTAAGGGTCAATTGAAGTCCAATTGATTGAGGCTCATCCTAATTGACTCAATCTGTAAGTGGTTAACATGGCTTTGGCCAATTAAAGGCTTCAACATAGGAAACCCTATTCAAACATAACATATGTGTCATCTTTTATGTTCATGCGGTTTGGACCCAAGTATGTTCACACTCGTTTGAGTCCAAACCAGTTCACACTCATTTAAGTCCAAACCAGTCTACACTCGTTTGATCTCAAATGTGTTCACACTCGTTTGATCTCAAATGGGTTCACACTCATTTGATCTCAAACGGGTTCACACTCGTTTGATCTCAAACGGGTTCACACTCGTTTGATCTCAAACGGGTTCACACTCATTTGATGTCAAGTGGGTTCACACCCGTTTAAGATCAAAGGGGGTCCACACTCGTTTAAGGCCCAAATGGGTTCTAGGTCATTTGAGGTTAAATGAGTTCAAGGTCATTTAAGAATCAAATGGGTTGAAGGTTGAAGATCAAACCCTAAACCAATTGGAGATTTTCAAGGTTGATTATACTTAATCACTTGAAGGTGTAAATGGTTCAATGATGATCTAATCTAAACCATAATGGTAATTTAAGATATTAAGGGACTAAGTGATTAATGAATTGACCCATGAGGATGATCAATGGGTAATTTACCAAAAATGCCCCTGAGAGGTTTAATTGAGTTATACCTTGTTCTAATCAAACCCGAATCACTTGATAGTGGTGATTTGGTTTATGTAGATCAAAGGGGACTTAACCTAACCTAATCTAAGTGGTGTAGTCACCATATACTAGTGAGAGGAGAGAGAAAGTACCATTTATGGTGGAAACTCAAGTAAAATACCTTCAATATACATGAATGTGCATAATTAGGGTATGATCCACTTATGAGAGATCATGGAAACCCTAATTGTGGTAATTGGTGAATCTTGATCTTATCTGAGGGCTTTAATGATGATGTTTCTCATGCATGGTGATGTAATCAGATTAATTCACCATGAGGTGAATAGTAAACCCTAATTCTAGGGTGATGACATATATTGTGAATAGTAAACCCTAATTGATGAAAATCAGGGAATCTAACCCTTGTAAGAATATAAGGATACAACTCTTGATATGAACTGCTTACTATTATCAGTTGAATTAACCATGCAGGTTTCTATACATGATGGTGATCATATCCAGGTAAGGATTATGATTTCATATTCATTGGAAGCATGTTATTAGCTTTATGAATAATGACATATGTTGATGCCTAGTAAGTGGCATCTTATGAGAATGATAGGCTGTAAGAGCCATGAATATCATCAAGGTCATGCTTGTCAAATGACTTGTGATTGGACGATTGAGAAATGATAATTGATGTGATTTACACTTGATACATTTAGTATTCTACTTTCATAGCTGCTATGCTAATGATTAATGTTTGAAAACATGTATGATGCTAAAAGAATACTGAAATGTACCTAATAACCAAGTTTAATCATACCATGTAGAGACCTGATCATAGATCCATCATTGTCAGAATTTAAATGATGGTGAAACAAGTTTTCTTAAGGGAACTCCTGGATCACATACTTTAGAGTATGTGGGGGAATATGGATGTGTATATCCTAACATCCTAGTGTAGGAGTTGATGTTGATGTATCTTAATCCATCAACCCTTCACTACATGTTTATACCGGGATGATGTAACCCTATTCTTCCAAGGGAATCTTTTATACCGCATTGATGAGAGATAAACATGAAATCTTTCGATGGCGAAGAGAGTGCAGATTGCCACTGTGACTCTAATAGCGAAGTACCAGAATACCCTAGGAAGCTATATTAGCAGGGACACTAGATGTCCTGCTTGTTTATCCTCATTCTGACTGAGGTAGTTGAGGGTCATGAGAATCCGGCTCTTTCGATGACCTAGTATGATACCGATGTGACTTACTAGTGATCAGTTGGAGTATGAGCGGTATACCTCATCTCCGCAAGGCATAATGATGTTTGTAAAACATAATCAACTGCGTAGCATAACTGCTTAGGTTGAACTACGAGGAACATTGATTGATATTACATTGCTTGTTTTTAATATCCTTTTCAAGCATTAGTATACGTGTTCTTCATATTCCTTAAATAAAGATGAGTATTTGTTATCAAGCCTGCTGTGAGTAACCTAAATTACCTGCTCATGATATTCCTTTGACTGCTTTTAACAAAGTTTCTGGCGGAGAGTTATAACTCTCGTTGGGACAATTATTTAAAATTTTCTCACCCCGTAGATTTCTACCTTTAGGTGGACGTCAAGGTCGAAGGAACCAATCTGCAGGTGGATAGCAGCAACAACAACAAATTCAGGAGCAGCAGTGACTTCAGGTGGAAACACTGTGCTGTCTAGTCTTGTAGTCAGTATAGTCTTATGTCGTCTCTGTACACTCAGGTCCTAGGAGTTTGTTGATCTGAGAATTTTGAAATCTTGAGATTTTGTATCATGACGTATATAATCACTCGAGAAGTGATTTATCAGAGATGTATACAGTTCATCTTACTTTTATAAAAGGAGTTTCAGGTTTTTAAGATCTCGTTTTCAAAAAGTTTTAATTTCTCGTGATTTTCGTATTTCGTTGTTAATTGAATCGCTTCCGCTATGTTTATCTTGTGTTTTGGAGATCAGAGCCCACAATTAGTGGTATCAGAGCTCTAGGCTCGCTGAGTCTATAGAGACATAGGACTTAGAGTGTCAAGTCTATCCTTAGTACTTCTTTCTTATCTAATAGAGTCTTCTCCTCCTCAGGAGAAGAAGATAATTAAGGATGTCTGGACCATAGGAGGAGTACGAGGCCGAAAGTAGTGTTGCTACGCCTCGAGAAGGTGCAAGGAACCTAGAAATAGAGCAACATGTACCTGAGCCACCTATGGAGCCACCTCGGTTTGACCTAGCTAACATGGGAAACCCAGCGGTTCAAACTATGTTTGGGCAGTTTATGACTGCCATGACACATATCACCGATAGGATGCCCATGCCTGCACCTAGGGCACCTGTCCAGTCTGAGGGTCAAGGTATCGGTAAAACGTTCGAGCGACTTCATCGGGTCGGAGCAACTGAATATTTTGGAACAGCTGACCCTGCTGATGCTGATCTGTGGTTAACTGAGTTGGAGAAAGCTTTCAGAATCCTTAACATCCCCGAAGGTGATAAGGTTAGACATGTTGTCTATCTTCTCAAAGGTAGTGCTGGTCACTGGTGGACCATGGAAGAGCAGAAGAGGCCTGGAATAGAGATCTCGTGGGAAGACTTTCGTCGGGAATTTGTCCGCAGATATTTTCCAAAGACCTTCGTGGACGAGATGATCTCTTAGTTTGAGAGACTGAGACAGGGTATGATGAACATTAGCGAGTATGAGGCTAAGTTCATGGAGTTGTTGTGATTCTGTCTGCATATGGCTACCACAGATGAAGAAAGGATTAGGAGGTTTGAGAAGGGTTTGAATGCCGTCATGACTACTCCCGTGTCTGCACTAGAAAACCGGGAGAGATTATCTACCTTTGTTGAGTCAGTCCGAAGGATAGAGAGATCCGTAGTCGAGAAAAGACAAACCCAAAAGAGATATCCACAGTTCCACGGATCTTCATCTAGAGACTTTAAGAAGCCTAGATTCTCTGCACCTACACCTCCACCACCCAGATCGAGTTCTCAGACTCAGTGGTCCCCAAGTAGAGGTAGAGGACGAGGTTTACCGCCATGAGAGACTCACAGTTCATCATCAATATCGGTCACAGGACCGCCAAGACCACAACAAATGGAGAGAAGTTGCTATAACTGTGGGAAGGTGGGACATCTGATGAAGGACTGTAGGTCTAGGCCTATCAGTGTGACATAGCCTCTGAGGCAGGATCAACAGGGATCACAGAGAAGGCAGTCTCAAGGAGCAGCTAGAGGACGTGGGCAAGCATCTCAGGCTGGATCGTCAGCACCAACTCAACCTCAGGCGACAACGAGGTTCTATGCTATGAACCCACCAGAAGCAGTAGTCAATCCACGTGTTGTGGCAGGTCAGATGGAACTTTTATATTCTGATATGTCTAAATCCTGTGTGGTATCTGTTTTGATTGACCCGGGTGCTACGCACTCCTTTGTCACTCGAAGAGTGATTCGTAACTGCAATATAACAGTTAGACATAGGGCAGATAGCTTGTTTCTTGAAACTCCGTTGAGAGGATCTACTGTTTTGCGAGAGGTGTGCTCTCCCTACATCCTCTTCTTTTCTGATCATCGCATTCAAGTGGTTCTTATACCATTTGATATAATCCTGGGAATGGATACCTTGGAAAGGTATAGAGTTGTCTTGGGTTGTGAATCCAAGTAGGCTGTGTTTGCTGATGAGAGCAACACATGGATCTTTCAAGGAGAGAGAAAGACTCTACCCACCTGTCTTGTGTCTGCCATGGTTGCTGATAAGATGATGAGGCAAGGATGTTATGCATTCTTGGCCCATGTGATAGATACCACCATGAAGAGTCCTAACCTTACTGAAGTTCCTATAGTCAGGGAATTTGAAGATGTATTTCCTGAAGAACTTCTGAGTATGCCACCGCCTCGGGAAATTGATTTTGAAATCAATTTGATCCCAGATACCCAACCTATAGCACAAACACCGTATAGGATGGCACCTACTGAGATGGCAGAACTCAAGAAACAACTTCAAGAGTTGCTTGAGAAAGGTTTTATCCGACCGAGTACTTCACCTTGGGGTGCTCCGGTTTTGTTTGTTAAAAAGAAAGATGGATCAATGTGATTATGCATCGATTATAGACAATTAAATAAAGTAACAATAAAGAATAAGTACCCTTTGACCAATTGCGTGGTGCAACCGTCTTCTCGAAGATAGACTTGAGGTCAGGATATCATCAACTTCGTATTAAGGACAGTGACATACCCAAGTCTGCTTTCAGGACAAGGTATGGTCACTATGAGTTCATAGTTATGTCGTTCGGACTAACTAATGCACCAGCTGCATTTATGGAACTCATGAATAGAATTTTCTGACCTTTCCTCGATCAGTGTGTTGTTGTCTTTATAGATGACATCCTGATCTATAGTAGAGATACTCAGCAGCATGAACATCATCTTCGTCAGGCTCTAACTTTGCTAAGACAACATAAGCTATACGCTAAGTTTAGCAAGTGTGAGTTCTGGATGCCGGATGTATCTTTTCTTGGACATGTGATATCTGCCTCGGGAATTCGTGTTGACCCTAAAAAGGTAGAATCTGTTCTACAGTGGGAACAACCGAAAACACCGACGAAGATTCGTAGTTTCTTAAAGTTGGCTGGCTATTATCGAAGGTTCATTAAAAAGTTCAGTTCTATAGCCCTACCCTTGACAAAGTTGACCCGGAAAGATGTTCCTTTTGCCTGGAGTGATAAGTGTCAACAGTCTTTTTAGTTACTGAAGGAGAGGTTGACAAGTGCACCTGTGCTTGTGCTACCTGAGCAAGGCAAAGGATACATAATTTTCTATGATGCCTCTAAGAATGGACTCGGGTGTGTGTTGATGCAGGATAAACAAGTGATTTGTTTTGCTTCCCGACAGCTTAAGAAAAATGAGGAGAATTATCCGACACATGATTTAGAGTTAGCTGTTGTGGTTCATGCCTTGAAAATATGGAGACATTATCTTTACGGAGAAACCTTCCAGATTTTCACAGACCATAAGAACCTTAAGTATATCTTCTCTCAGCATGACCTTAACATGACACAACGTCACTGGATGGAGTTAATCAAGGATTATGATTGTACAATAGATTACCATCCAGGAAAGGCCAATGTAGTTGCAGATGCCTTGAGTAGGAAATCAACAACATCATCCTCTGATAGGGCACAATTAAACTCTTTAGTATACCCTAGAAGAGATATGCTTATCTCCTTAAGGCAAGACAATGTACAGATGAAGGTGTCATGGATTGTCGGGTTGTTGGCTGAGATGCATATCAAACCCACCCTAAGAGAGCAGATTAAGGAGGCACAACAAGTTGATGTTGCAGTTCAGCAGATCAAATCTGAGTATGGTGATGAGAAGCGAGAAGGTTTTCATGAATCAGATGATCAATTGGCATGCTATCATGGGAGGATGATAGTACCAGATGTAGATAACCTGAGGAAGTTAGTCCTGGAAGAAGCTCATTCTTCAATGTATGCTATGCATCCAGGAAGCACCAAGATGTATCGAAACTTGAAAGATATGTATTGGTGGCCTGGGATGAAGAAGGACGTAGCTGAGTTTGTTCTGAGGTGTCCAATGTGTCAGCAAGTTAAAGTTGAACACCAAAAGCCTGCAAGAACAATGCAACCTTTACCCATACCACAGTGGAAGTGGGATCATGTAACCATGGACTTTGTTATTGGTCTACCTAGAACAAACAAAGGGCATGATTCCATTTGGGAAATTGTTGATAGGTTGACTAAGACAGTGCATTTCCTACTTGTAAAAACAACCTATTCTATTGAAAGGTTATCCCAGTTATATGTTCAAGAGATAGTGCATTTGCACGGAGTTCCTATCACCATAGTTTCCGATAGAGGTCCTCAGTTCACAAGTCATTTTTGGGAACAGCTACATAGGGCACTAGGCACCCAGTTAAGGTTTAGTACAGCCTTTCATCCACAGACGGATGGACAATCAGAAAGGACTATACAGACCTTAGAAGATCTGTTGAGAGCATGTGTTCTCCAGTTCACAGGAAGTTGGGATCTGCACCTAAACTTGATAGAGTTTGCCTATAACAATAGCTATCAACATAGTATTGATATGGCACCTTATGAAGCCTTGTATGGCAGACGTTGTAGATCACCCTTATGCTGGTATGAGACTGGTGAACATCAATTGTTAGGTCCTGATCTTGTGCAGCAGACTACGGAAAAGATTAAAGTAATACAACAACAGATTAAGACTGCACAAGATAGGCAAAAATCTTATGCTGACAAGCGTCGCAGACCGTTGGAGTTCCAGGTTGGAGACAAAGTGTATCTCAAGGTCTCGCCTTGGAAAGGAGTCCTTCGCTTTGGAAGGAAAGGGAAGTTAGCTCCTAGATTTATAGGGCCTTATCCAATCATCGAACGGGTTGGAAAGGTAGCCTATAGACTAGAGTTACCACCAAAATTACAAAAACTACACCCTGTGTTTCACATTTCTATGCTAAGGAAATGTCATCCCGATATCGAGTCATTTCTACAACCTATGGAAGTAGAATTGAATGAAGATATAACTTATGAGGAAGGACCGGTGTCAATCCTTGATAACAGATTTAAAAAGCTAAAGAAGAAAGAGATAAGTCTTGTAAAAGTTCTCTAGAATCACCGTGGTGTTGAAGAAGCCACTTGGGAACTAGAGGAAGAGATGAGAAGGAAATATCCTACTCTTTTCTCTTAATATGTTTTATCGATTTCGAGGACGAAATCCTTGTAAGGGGTGGATAATTTGTAACATCCCTGACCTGGGTTATGAATTAACCCTAGGTGTTTTGCCTAAGATATGTAATTAAATCCTTGTGATTATCTTTTGGCATGAAATTAAGTTCCTAAGGAACATACATTTTCATTTCTGTCCTTTTTAAACAATGATTGTAGTATTGTATGGTAATACAGGGACCTATGTGCAAATTACCCAATTAGAGGGGT
This sequence comes from Alisma plantago-aquatica, assembly GCA_963693085.1. Taxonomy (NCBI): domain Eukaryota; kingdom Viridiplantae; phylum Streptophyta; class Magnoliopsida; order Alismatales; family Alismataceae; genus Alisma; species Alisma plantago-aquatica. Next base: position 543,024,527 of record OY856414.1, read on the forward strand.
TAACTTGCAAATTACACAAGTTAAGATATTCCTCTAATAAAGAGACATCATATTAATGAATATGATGAGGTATGATGGATTTCCCAAGTTTGGGCACCAAGGTGCAGCTTGTGGAGCAATCCTTGTGCTTAAACCCTAATTTTGGTGTAAAGTGCAATTTACCCAAAATGTGGGGTGCAACTTGTGCTATACACTTTCTAGAATATCTTTTATGACTCTTGACATCATTTAGAGAAGAAAGGATGAGAGGGGCACTTCTATTAAATAATTGGATAAGAAGGATGATCTTTGTAGTGAAAACACCTAGTATGAGTAAGAAGACCCTTCATATATATATATATATACCTTAGTGTGCATATTGGTTTTCTTTACCCTTATATCTTGAGTTTTGATGGGCTTTGATTAAGTTTTGATAGCTTGAACGTGCCTTAGAAATAAGGAGGGACTTGGGTGAGAATTACATGCTTTAGAGGTCCTTATGGTGAAAATCAGCCTAAACTATATAAGCACCTTTCTTTCCAAACCAAGCAAACGTTTTCCTTCACTTCCTCACTTCTCATCTTTCTCAACCAACCAAGGCAAAGCTCTGGAGCTCAGGGAAACGACCAACCTATTCTAAGGTAAGATAACATCACCTTCTAGCTTGGATTCATGGAGGAAATCATATTACAAGGTTGAATTGCTAGTTTTCTTACTTAGGTTCCTTGTTCTAGCCGACCATCCCCATCTTTTTCTTGAATAATTGACCTTGGCCGACCTGTTGAGCTCAAGACGCCATTAAAGACTTGAAGCTTGGAAGCTTGGAAGCTCTAGGAACCACGTTTGATGCGGGTTTTATAACTCTAACTCTTAGCTTTGTTATGCATATCCTTGTTCTTGTTTTCTATGATTAGTTCTTCTTCTACCTCCCTTCTTCCTTGCTCTTTTGCAAGCAAAACGGTGGAGGAACCGACCTGAACATAGGTTGAGGATGATGGGCGTAGATTCCTAGGTCACTTTATGAAATGACCTTGGACCCTTTTGGTCCAAACGGGTGCAACTCGTTTAAGGTCAAACGGGTTCAACCCGTTTGATCTCAAACGATCCTGCAAGATCGTTTGGATCAAAATGACCCCAAGACCATTTCATAGGGTTGACCAAGGTATGACCGTTTGAGGGTCTGTTCATAATGTATTGAATTTCTTTCATACAAAGAATTATAATCTAATTCCTAACCAATTGAGAGTTGAAGGCACTTCAACACCCTAACCCTAATCGGGTTGAAATTGCTGATTTTAATTATAGATCTTGTTGAGTTTTGGGTTGGAGGATCCAAACGGGTTCAAACCCGTTTGGGATTCACCCAAACGGTCTCACACTCTTTTATTGACACCCCAAGACCGTTTGGAGGTCTAGTGTTAAGGAAAATTGATCCATTGTAGTTCCAATTTCAATAGGTTGAAGAATTGATAAAAGTGATGATTTTAGACCTAATTAGGGTTAAATCCTAATCAAATCAACTTAGATTTTGGTCAAACTTTGGGCAAACGGTCTCAAGACCGTTTGGAGGTCATCCAAACGATCTCAAGACCGTTTGGGCCAAGTTTGGGCCCAATTGGAGTTCAATTGATGGGTTTAATTACAATTTGTTTCTCATTGTTGAGAATTGATGATTAGCCGATTGGAAACCCTAAGTGAGTTAGAATTAACCCTAATTGGCTTTCAATTAAAGGTCAATTGAAGTACAATTGATTGAGGCTCATCCTAATTGACTCAATCTGTAAGTGGTTAACATGGCTTTGGCCAATTAAAGGCTTCAACATAGGAAACCCTATTCAAACATAACCTATGTTTCACCTTTTATGTTCATGCGGTTTGGACCCAAGTATGTTCACACTCGTTTGAGTCCAAATGAGTTCACACTCGTTTAAGTCCAAACGAGTCTACACTCATTTGATCTCAAATGGGTTCACACTCGTTTGATCTCAAACAGGTTCACACTCGTTTGATCTCAAACGGGTTCACACTCGTTTGATCTCAAACGGGTTCACACTCGTTTGATCTCAAATGGGTTCACACTCGTTTGATCTCAAGTGGGTTCACACCCGTTTAAGATCAAAGGGGGACCACACTCATTTAAGGCCCAAATGGGTTCTAGGTCGTTTGAGGTTAAACGAGTTCAAGGTCATTTAAGAATCAAATGGGTTGAAGGTTGAAGATCAAACCCTAAACCAATTGGAGATTTTCAAGGTTGATTATACTTAATCACTTGAAGGTGTAAATGGTTCAATGATGATCTAATCTAAACCATAATGGTAACTTAAGATATTAAGGGACTAAGTGATTAATGAATTGACCCATGAGGATGATCAATGGGTAATTTACCAAAAATGCCCCTGAGAGGTTTAATTGAGTTATACCTTGTTCTAATCAAACCCGAATCACTTGATAGTGGTGATTTGGTTTATGTAGATCAAAGGGGACTTAACCTAACCTAATCTAAGTGGTTTAGTCACCATCTACTAGTGAGAGGAGAGAGAAAGTACCATTTATGGTGGAAACTCAAGTAAAATACCTTCAATATACATGAATGTGCATAATTAGGGTATGATCCACTTATGAGAGATCATGGAAACCCTAATTGTGGTAATTGGTGAATCTTGATCTTATCTGAGGGCTTTAATGATGATGTTTCTCATGCATGGTGATGTAATCAGATTAATTCACCATGAGGTGAATAGTAAACCCTAATTCTAGGGTGATGACATATATTGTGAATAGTAAACCCTAATTGATGAAAATCAGGGAATCTAACCCTTGTAAGAATATAAGGATACAACTCTTGATATGAACTGCTTACTATTATCAGTTGAATTAACCATGCAGGTTTCTATACATGATGGTGATCATATCCAGGTAAGGATTATGATTTCATATTCATTGGAAGCATGTTATTAGCTTTATGAATAATGACATATGTTGATGCCTAGTAAGTGGCATCTTATGAGAATGATAGGTTGTAAGAGCCATGAATATCATCAAGGTCATGCTTGTCAAATGACTTGTGATTGGACGATTGAGAAATGATAATTGATGTGATTTAGACTTGATACATTTAGTATTCTACTTTCATAGCTGCTATGCTAATGATTAATGTTTGAAAACATGTATGATGCTAAAAGAATACTGAAATGTACCTAATAACCAAGTTTAATCATACCATGTAGAGCCCTGATCATAGATCCATCATTGTCAGAATTTAAATGATGGTGAAACAGGTTTTCTTAAGGGAACTCCTGGATCACATACTTTAGAGTATGTGGGGGAATATGGATGTGTATATCCTTACATCCTAGTGTAGGAGTTGATGTTGATGTATCTTAATCCATCAACCCTTCACTACATGTTTATACCGGGATGATGTAACCCTATTCTTCCAAGGGAATATTTTATACCGCATCGATGAGAGATAAACATGAAATCTTTCGATGGCGAAGAGAGTGCAGAATGCCACTGTGACTCTAATAGCGAAGTACCAGAATACCCTGGTAAGCTATATTAGCAGGGACACTAGATGTCCTGCATGTTTATCCTCATTCTGACTGAGGTAGTTGAGGGTCATGAGAATCCGGCTCTTTTGATGACCTAGTATGATACCGATGCGACTTACTAGTGATTGGTTGGAGTATGAGCGGTATACCTCATCTCCGCAGGGCATAATGATGTTTGTAAAACATAATCAACCGCGTAGAATAACTGCTTAGGTTGAACTACGAGGAACATTGATTGATATTACATTGCTTGTTTTTAATATCCTGATCAAGCATTAGTATACGTGTTCTTCATATTCCTTAAATAAAGATGATTATTTGTTATCAAGCCTACTGTGAGTAACCTAAATTACCTGCTCATGATATTCCTTTGACTGCTATTAACAAAGTTTCTGGCGGAGAGTTATAACTCTCGCTGGGACAATTATTTAAAATTGTCTCACCCCGTAGATTTCTACCTTTAGGTGGACGTCGAGGTCGAAGGAACCAATCTGCAGGTGGACAACAGCAACAACAGAAAATTCAGGAGCAGCAGTGACTTCAGGTGGAAACACTGTGCTGTCTAGTCTTGTAGTCAGTATAGTCTTATGTCGTCTCTGTACACTCAGGTCCTAGGAGTTTGTTGATATGAGAATTTTGAAATCTTGAGATTTTGTATCATGACGTATATAATCACTCGAGAAGTGATTTATCAAAGATGTAAACAGTTCATCTTACTTTTATAAAAGGAGTTTCAGGTTTTTAAGATCTCGTTTTCGAAAAGTTTTAATTTCTCGTGATTTTTGTATTCTGCTGTTAATCGAATCGCTTCCGCTATGTTTATCTTGTGTTTTGGAGATCAGAGCCCACATGAAATGTCTATTCCGACATCTACCCTAGAAAGTAGAGAGAGGTTTGCCACATTTGTGGAGTCAATTCGAAGGATAGAAGGGTATATGACAAGGAAACATGAGACATACCCTAAATGGAAGTCTAAACAGTCACATGAACAAGAAATTAGTGGTACTAAACAATCAAAGATTTCAGTAGTACCGACTCAACCACAAGGAAGTGCACCCAACCAACAGTCACCTAAAAGGCTCTAAGCCTGCTATAGATGTGGACAGAGAAGACATTTGAGGTGGCATTGTCCAATTAGAAAGTGATGGGGTGACCCAACATACAAGACACTAGATAACTTGTGAGAGGTAGACATGTTAAGATAAGACTTTCTCTTTTGAAATATCCTCTACTCTCTACTATAAGAAAGGTAGTATTGTTTAGTTCATCTGTATAATTCTTTGAGGATATGTGGAAGAGATAAGTAGAATGAAAACTTGTGTTCAGTTTAATATTCTTTTATATGTTTTGAAATTTCTCTTTCTTCATTAAGGAAGGGAAGAGATGAAAATGGAACTCAGAGAAAATCTGAGATATTAAGTATATCAAATTTAAAGAGATGAAACATAAAATAAAATAAATGCATACTACCTAATTTCAATTCTTAAATACCCTGGCCAGGTATTCATTTATTGAAGGCAAGGTAAGTATGATATACCTAGATTGTTATCTTTCTGATTACTCTGATCAAGTAATCATTCTGAAACAATCCAAAGAAGCCTAATCAAGAAGGAGATGTGGCATGGGTATTTCTACCACATTCTAATTGATATACGGAGGAATTTGATTTAATTATAAATCAACTTATAAACAAAAAGGAAGATGAGGACATGATGTGTTATCAACACATGTGTTAGATACCAAGGTTAGGAATTCTGGTATCTAAAAAATATCAGTCTATTTTATGATGGTTACCTAGAATGGTTAACTATAGAAATCAGTCCAGTTACCTAATGTAGTATGGACATAATATGTTAGGGGTTTTTGCTTTGCATAAACATAACATTGATGTGAATGAACTATTTGAAGGAATAATTGTAAAATTATTGTAAGAAAGGTTTATCAAATTTAATTAACAAATAACCTCTATCTAAATAAGAAAAGTGTTACCTGACACAGAATTAACTCCACAGTCAATAACGAAAGGACAGTGGAGTATGTGTCCTATGTGTTTGATTCTATGAGAATTTTGTGTGGAAGAACTTTGTATTGATCAAAGTTATATGATATATCCATAACAATGAGATGTTATGAGGAGACTTGATGATACAACGAATGAATAATATCTGTCTCCTTTTATCTGGGATTTTGGGGACGAAATCCTTGTTAGGGGTTTATGATTTGTAACATCCCTGACCTGGGTTATGCCTTAACCCTAGATGTTTTGCTTAATAAAGTTAATTATATTCTTTCTCTTATTTCTTGAAAAGTAATTAAGGTTCAAGAGGAACTTATGTTTCAATTTTAGTCCTTTTCGAATAATGTTGAAACATTGTTTTGCTTATTTTGGACTAAAGTGTAAATTACCCAAGTTGAGGGGTTAACTTGCAAATGTTGCATGATAAGATGTTTGTCAAGTTTTGAAGCATCATAAGGATAAAAATGATGCAGTGGTATGGCTTGTGGTAGCTTTAATAACAAGAAAGAGCTTGTTGAGCAATGTTTATGCATTAAAACCTAGTTTTGGTGTAATGTGTAATTTACCCAAAACCCAGGGTTCAATATGCAAATTTCCACTTCAAAATAGTCCCTAATGTTTCTTTCCATCATGTAGTGCAAAGAAAATGATAGGGGCGTCTCATTTGAATCACTTTGGAGGAGAGAGAATCTTGATATTAAAATAATCAAGATTTAAGCATAATTGGAACTTTACTTCAATTTAATGCAAAAATAAATATATTAATTGAAGAGCCCTTCAACCAAAAGGTGAGGGATGATTTTGCAAAAAAAAATATGACCATGTGCCTTGCAAAGGCAACAAAATATCTAAAGGAAGTGGATAACTCACTCACATTATTAAAAGAAAAAGAATTATCCACTAACTTTAGGATATTATTATAAGGGTTAAGGTGCTTAAATTGCTTTTCTTTAAAACATGGATAATTGAGAGGAATAAGAGTCAAAGAAGATATCCTATTAACTAAGGAAGGGAAGGAAGCAAGAGGCAAGGAAATGGAGGATAATCCCTACTTTCTCTCTCTTAAATGAATTTTCCATAAAATTCATATATATACTCCTTTATCCATGAGTTGAAAGGGTAATTTTGAAACCACTTTCAATTCTTTCTTGCAAAATGACCAAGGGGGCTAATGAGCAACAGGAGGACGAGTTCCAACCTGTAGGTATGCTTCTTGATCACTTTCAACCATGATTCCATGGTGGAAATCGAAAATAAATGATGGATTTCATCTTTTCTTCTATCAATCTTCCTTTCTAGCCAATCCTTTTCACTCAAAGCTTGAGGACGAGCTTGGGATAGTTGAAGGTGTTGCTTTCACCATTAAATACGTGGAGGTTGAATCTTTGAAGCTCAATTGGAGGTGGGTTATATAACTTGAACCCTAATTCATTGTTATTGAATTCAATTCCTCAATTAGATATGTTCAATTGTTCTTCTTGAAACTCCATTGATTAATTGATGAAACTACCATGGAAATGGCAGTAGATTTTGGGAGGCTGAAGCTTGATGATGATTACATCATCCTAAGCACACATCTCGACATAATTTAATTGCAAATGGTTTCATGAATTTTGGCCCAATCGATTTTGACAAACCGTTTGGTGACCAAACAGTTTGCAAACCGTTTGGAGGTTGAGTTCCAAACCATTTGGACATGGTTGACCGAATGGGATAGTTGACCGTTTGGAGCCTTAAACAGTTTCAAACCATTTGGACATATTGAGTTGACTGTTTGGGGTTGACTTAACCATTTGGTCAAGTAAGTTCAAAACCGATTGAAACCTCAAACGGTTTCAAAACCGTTTAGACATTTAGGTCAAAACCATTTGGAGCCTTAAACGGTTTCAAACCATTTGGACAAGTTAAACCAAAACCATTTGGATGTTTAATGGTTGCAATTGAGGGTTAAAGATCCAAGTATCATACATTGATGGTCCCGAATGATCCAATTGATGAAGGAATTATTGATGCAAAACTGCTACGACCCCACCTTCCGGTAACCCCCAATTAAGGGAGACCGAGAGGTCTATGCCGCACCCACAATTTCCAGACCAAAGGTTCGGCAATTAACCAAGAACAATTATTAAATTTTAATAGACTAAACTGGAAAGCTGCAAGAAAATAAACTTTTGCATACCTCTTGAAAACTTGGATCTCTAATCTTCTATCCACATATGAATTAATCCTCCTTGTATTTTAATTCATGTACTTCACAATATGATGATTTACTATATGTCCTTTTGGATTTATACCTAAAACGCCGACAAACAAAATGTTGGTCAACATAAAGCTGGTATGTGGGGGAAACAATAATCATGCACTTATTCATAACAATGTATTGCAGCCAATTACCATTTAACAAACACTTTTACATTTTAAATATAACTGCGTGATCCATGCATTCCCTATCCTCTACTCTGTCCCTGTAGTGGACCTGGATACTACTTTCCTTATAGTAGCTCCCCATTAAACCCCTCATGGTCCCACCTATAGGTGAACCAGTTTCTAGGGTTGGGTCACATGGCACTACCCGTAGGTAGCCCACTCCTTAACTCATGGCATACTAAAGGGTCTCATGGCACTACACTTGGTAGCCCAATTTGTAACACACAATAACCTAGACCTTACTCTAGGTTACCCCTTTTAGCCTTTACAAGCCATAGAGGTGGATTCAGATCTAAACCAGTTATATATATATATATATATATATATATATATATATATATATATATATATATATATATATATATATTCATAGTGATAATCATAGTCATTTTATATTTGCATGAAATAAAAGGCATCCAATAGTTATTTTCAAGAAACCGACAAACCTGTTCGGAAATTGCTGTGAAACTAAAGCGACTATTCATAAGTGTAACCACAAACCTGTTCAGTAGATTTCTCAAGCTAATATCCATCCCAACCAAGAAATCCATCCAAGCAAGTAGTTCAACCACACAATCAAGAATCCTAAAAAACACATGTACTCTATTTACTACACACTTTATCAAGATTCTTTCTATTAATCTTAAAATTGCTTCCTAGGGTTTCTGTATCCATTTTAGGGTTTTGTTTTCAATTAGGGTTTCCCTTCATCTTTTACCATATTAAACCCTAATTTTTATGCCATTACTCATAAACCCTACTTATCTCATCTATTCTTCAATATTAAGGTTATCTTAACAAAATATAACCCTATTTTCAGATTAAAGGCACCATTAACCATCAATTAATTTCATTAATCTTCTTTTACATTAAAGCTACTATTTTTAGCTTTTAATCCATGACAAGATCATTATAGGCCTCTATCATTAATTCAAAGTTCATTAGGTTTCTAATTAACATATGAATTCGTTTTGCCATCAACTCTACCTTTTATTAATTAGAAAACCCTAATTACCATATTAAGGGTATTTACCCACAATTAGGAACTTTTATATACAAATAACTTAGAACCATAATTTAACAACATATTTTCACATTTTCAAATTAAATATGATCTTATCCTCTTTCCCCCTAAATTAGGGTTTCTAAATGCTTAATCATTCTCGTATGAGGTAAAACCCCTAAATCATGCAATTTCACATCTTGATCAAGTTCGAATCTAACATTATCATTCAATAGGTTATTAATACTTCAATTAACCCATTAAGCATACTAGATTCAACCTTTAATCACAAATAAGGTTTTTAACTTAACTTTAATGCACTTTTCAGCAACTTATAGTACTACTGCCATTAGGAATGGAATCAATCTTTAATATCATTTTTATTGGATTCCTATCATTCTCCTGATCAAAATTCATATATTACTTGTCCTAATCGGAGTTACCAATATTTAATTACGAATTTAGTAAGATTTCACTTACTTGGGCCAATCGAGAGGTGCCATGTAGTCATCGTCCATGAAACATTGCCAATTAGGAAATATTTCGAAATGTCTCTTATACCCTTGGTTAAGTAGATTAGCTCTTCAGCCTGTGAAGGGAAAAATCGTCCAAATGACCCTCAGGCCATCTTCTTCCTCGAGACGGCGCTCCCTGCCGCCCTAGATGTAACATACGGGGCTTCTCCTCCCTTCCCTAGCTCCCATCGACCATCGGAGGTGGTGCCTCCACCTTCGACGCCCCTAGGCACTCCCCCAGAAGCCAATATCTCGTAGCCAAAGCTGCTGGCTTGCGCTGGCCAGGCCTGTAACACTTGGTAGCCCTACATCCTTGTCGTTGCTGCCACCTGTGATCCAGGGCACGAAAGTGTCGACCATCCCTCCCTTGGTGTCGTGGGATCATGCAACATCAACCCAATTCATCCACTGGTCCCTCGTCACTCCATATATGCGCTATATCACATGGTTAGGGTTTCAAATGCCAAGAAGCAATGGGGAAGAGAGAGGGAGATGTAGGATCTCTTTTAAACTCGAACCAGGGTTCTACCCTTTATATAGGGGTGAGTAAAGAAGCCCTAGGTTGGCTATTCACGAATCTAAGAGTCCCTTTCCAAGTAGGAAGTCAATTCCTTCAAAGAGAAGTAATATTATCTCTCTTCTTTATCCATGGTTATTCTCTATTATATGGATGTTAGGAATTCGAAATTCCTCTTTCATTTTCTTTGTACTTGCTCTTTTTAATTCATTGGCCATGGATTTCTATTTTCTTTTAATTGAAATTACTCCCTTTTTAACAATACCCCAAAAATATTCATTATGCATCATATTATCTTCTTATTTGGCTTTATTGGTATTTTCTCTTTCCTCTTACTTCATTGGGACTCATTGGATCCCAAGAAACTCAAATAATTCGAATTTCCTTTTTAAGGAATACTCATTATCCTTCTAAATGCATCAATATGCATTATTTCACATTATTTCGTTTATTTCTCATTAAAATATCTCTTTTTGAGGATTTCTCTTTATTTCTCTTTTATTTTCCTCATTGGTATTCCTTTTAACATTAGGAATCATGGGGATACGAAATCCCACTAAGGATAACTCAATTCCACCTTTTCCACTTAGTTTCCACATTTTATCATTGTTTTCAATTTCTTTCTTAATAAAGAAATACTTAATTGTTCTTTTCTTTTCTTATTGCATTCCCTATGCAAATTTGGACTCCTTGGAAACCAAGGAACCCAACAGGCACGAAATCCATCCTGGGATTACATTCTTTCACTTTCCAGAGGTTTCTGCATCATTCTTTTCTCAAAAACTCAAGTATTCATTTACTAATTTAATAATCAAATTTCCTTGTTATTTGGCCCAATAGCCAATAAATCCCATAACACAATCATCAAGGCTATTGTAAATGAAATCCATTTATTCAAAACAAATTATATCATTATTTGTTAAATTATCTTTAATATGAGAAATTACATTTCTCACCAAGCGAACCCAAAAATTGGGGTTGTAGCATCCTTCCCCTCTTATAGTAATTTTGTCCTCAAAATTCTATCAAGCAAACAAACAATTTAGGATAAGACTTTTCCATGTCCATCATTGGCCCCTATGTGGCTTTACCATACCCATGGCACTTCCAAAGAACCTTTATCATCACATATTCTTTTCTCTGAGTTCTTTCATCCTGGCGTCTATAAACTGCACAGGTGACTCACGCCATTTCAGCCTCCCTTGGGGCTCACTAGGTTCATTGCTTAGCACATGGTCGGGGTACCTCACATAGTGCTCTAAATTGGACACATGGAACTCATCCCACATTACTTTATACTGAGGGGTAAGATCAAACTTAACCTTCTCCACCAAACCATGTCAAAAGAACCCATGCATCGGGGACTCAACTCTCTTAGCTATAACTTAGAGGGGTCGGATTTTCATGTCACATATTCTCCCACATTGAACTGCATGTCAGTGTACTTTGCATCTACTCATGACTCTCGTCGTCTCTAAGCTCCTTTCAGCCATTGGACGATCAAAGCGACTTCATCTACACACATTGTGGTCCTTTTCTAACCATCACGTGGTCCTTTCACCAACATCACCTTACTGAAGTGGTGACCGACACAACCTCCCTTATAGAGCTTCTTTAAATCCCAATACTGGCTATGGTGGTCATCATCACATCTTTCATAGGACAAGAACTGTCTCTAGCTATCACCCCGAACGAGCACATATGCTCCCATCAGACCCTTTAGTCTAGATCATACTTACCATTAGTTAGGGGTGATAAACTGTATAAACGTAGGGTTCTTCATGTTTCTACTTCCACCTCACGGAAGTGAACCTTTAGGTTATACTCAAGAACTTTTGAACTCACCTCATGGTGTAGTTGAACCATCCCTCTCATATGTAGTTCAACCCAATCTGTCCCTTGACAGTACTCTTTCTTTCTCATGTCATCTAGGTAAGGTGACCTACCATAATCCACATTGCATCTCGACCTTCCTTGGTCTAGGCGAGACTTATCACAACATCCATAGTGATGAACTCCCATTCCCTCTCGGGAACCCTTTATCCCTAATATAATTGCATTGGGTTACTGGTGTTCGTCCCTCACCCTCGGCTTGCATGGCCATATACCCCATGTAACTTTATCTTAGGTATCTATAGTACTACTATCACTTATTATTTTGGTAGTACCACAGTGTATGGTGATCTTCAATCATGATTTCCTATATGTCATGATTCCTCAAGATCGATTTCTCATAAACCCTAAATCAGTCTAGTCGGGGTTTCATCATCTTCCTTTCCAAAGAAGTGCATTTGAGGTTCTACAACCATCCCTTCATTATATCAGGGACTAGAATGGATAACCAAACAACCATTAACTTTTTCAACATATCTCGTTAAGTATTAGCCAAACACATCTCCTTTCCAAACATAGGGTTAGCCTAACAACCTCTTCTAGCCAAATTAGGAAGCTATATCTCAACCGGAGCATCCATTACCACTTGACATCCTTAGGTATTAGGTAACATCGAAGACATACACTTTCATGTATTTCACTTATCATCTAAAACTCAAACTCTAAGCCTATCTTTATTGAGAACACCTTGAGCTCATATTCATGGTGATCAAACTCAACCTGGTATAACTTGTAAGTTCCACATAGTTCATGATAAAACATTCTCAAAAGATGACTACCTCATTTCTCTTAGTGTTGGTAAACCATCTATGTATCGTTCACTCCACTAGGGTATGTTATCCTCTCTATCCTCATACCTCATAGCAACATTACAACTCACATCATCTTTTATCCTTGGTGTAAGGCATGTGTACTGTCCTATCTCTCACCCCCATAACAAGAGGAAATAAGCATTTGGCGGCGGTCCAAATACAAAGTTCTTCATGTTCCAAGAGTAGAGACAGTACATCCCACCTTGCCAATACACCTTTAAATCTAAGTTTCAACGTACCACATATGTCTCTACATCACAATCATCTCGATATCAAAGTTATCTCCATGGAAAACTGGTCTCAAACTTACTGGGGTTTACGCACATCCCTTGGTCATCTCCTCTAGGTCTATGGGGTACCGACACTTTTTGGGTCATCCCTCTTCCCTTATGCATCTAGAGAGTGCCTTATTCATATGCCTTTTGGGTCCCATGAATTCATGAAGGTGATCAATCTCCTAACCCATGGCCCTCAGACAATGATAGCTGTTACCTACCAACCCAATGGTCATGTGCAACTAGGGAATCAGGAAACTCCTACTTCCATCAGTCTTATCCCCACCTGACCCTAGGATAGACTTAGGATTCTCTTATAGTACATGGTCAACTCAGAACCTTACCCAAGCCTTCATCATCTCTCTCTGCATTCATGGGCCGACTTTCATTCTTTCATAACGGTCATGGTGGCCTGCCTACCTTGGTCAGGTCCCATACTGCTTACCTCCATTGTAACACATCCACATGCACTTAGATATGGATATCAATGGGTCTACAGGTTCATTCTCATACCTTGTACTTTTCATTTAGCTTCTCAAGATCCTATGAGACCTCTTTAGGTTACCTTAAACCAACAAAACTGGTATACACCCTACAAAAGGGTCCCTCTCCCAGGATGGGAGGAAACTTCATCCCATGACAACAAGGTCACAAACATCTTTAGGTTTTACATCCATACGAGCATGCTTAACTCAGCAGCTACTAAGGCACAAGAGGACCACTAACTAACCATGTAGGTCATACTTGTTCTCATTCCTCAACATTGGATCAAGATCATACCTTCCCTTGTCATCAACTTAGCTGTGAGGGGTTCATCAAACATACCTTAAACTTAAGGGGCTTCCCTTTTCCTCTATACATGAGGAGTAACTTGCTCGAAACTATAGCAACTTAATTCTCATCATGAGCATTAGGTATACCACTTCCCTCTTAGGCCTAGGAACCATAGGTTCACTTTCCTGATGTCCAACTGTCTTCTCAACCTCTTAACCACAAATTAAACATGTATCAGGTATGACATACACTTCCTGTCATCCTTCTCCTCGATCAACACTTTAAAGTTGAGTCATCCTCAAGGACAATCAACAAGGTACAAGGCCTCATAACCTATTACTAAACTTCTCTAGGTCTAAGGAACTCTTCTTCTCATCTATACCATAGGTACAGAGGTACCAGCAGACTCATCCTCTCTCTAGGGTTTGGTTCCTTTCATGGAAATCAAAACATCATCAACCTCTAGGGATCGAGCATGTGGCAACCACTATCATCCACTTAGGTCGCATCATCCTCAACTCCCTACTTTTCCTCATATCTCGGAGTCTAGGATTCCAACCTTCTTGCTTGGTTTCCTACTCTCTCTCTCTCTCTCTCTAGAGCTAATCCTACAACCAACCTCACCATTAGAGGTACTCTCTTCATGATGGATCAACCTCAAAAGCATGCCCCTACCTAGATGAAGCCTATGTTCAACTTATGTTCGCTCACGGTTATCCATAGCCCCTTATGCTTATCACATAAGCTATCCATCAAACTCTCTCGGCCAGGGTTTCAACCTATTGCTCGCACTACTGATACATTCTAGGTGAATATTATGCCCAAATAAGCTCATGGGGTTTCCATAGGTTCTTCTCTAACCTCATCAATAAAGGAGCTATCCTTCACTCTAACATGTACGACCCTTCCCAGGGTTGGGTCGCCAGAGGTACTAGGTCATCCAACCTCTTATGGCTCATACGACATCCAAGGCATGCCCATCCAAACACCTGGTATAACTCATCATGCCATCTCTCTCTCTATCCTTCACTTAGGGTTAGGGTTAACATCATACTCAGAGGATGTGTCAGGTCTTTACTTGTAATAGAGATCTCTATCTCCAAGACTAACTCTCTTTATTTATCCTCCTGACATAAGAAGGTCTAGCCTCATGTCTCTTATGAGGGCATGACAACTTATGTCATACGACCTAAGCACGTATCTATCCTTTAGTTTACGCTTAATCAATTAAGCATATGTCCATGACATCTTATTTACATGCTTTTCATTAATTTGTTGGAGGATTCCTTAAACCTTATCAACCTTACCCATACCTCAAGAGGGTGAGGAGAAGAGATAAAACCCTAATACTTAAGGTCCTTAATAGAATTTGAGTTGAGAAGGGATGAACAAGATGAGAGAGTCCTAAAGGTATCTTATTTCGAATCATACCCTAAAACTTTGGCCAGGAAGTCACAAGGATCCAGGAGTCCTCGTATTCTGACTAGCAGTGAAAAGGAAAATATTACTAGCCCCCGGTCGTGATCCTTTTCTAGACACCTCCATCTTTTGGATAATCCTCTAAAACTCCCTTGGGTTCTATGAAGTTTGTAAAATTTAATAATTATTAATGGTTAAGTGAGGAACCTATGCTCTGATACCAAATGTTACGACCCCACCTTCCGGTAACCCCCAATTAAGGGAGACCGAGAGGTCTAAGCCACACCCATAATTTCCATATCAAAGGTTCGACAATTAACCAAGAACAATTATTAAATTTTAACAGACTAAACTGGAAAGCTGTAAAAAATAAACTTTTGCACACCTTTTGAAAACTTGGATCTCTAATCTTCTATCCACATATGAATTCTACTCTAACTAATCCTCCTTGTATTTTAATTCATGTGCTTCACAATATGACGATTTATTTTTTGTCCTTTTGGCTTTATACGTAAAACACCGACAAAAAAAATGTCAGTCAACATAAAGCTGGTATGTGAGGGAAACAATAGTATTCATAATAATGTATTTTAGCCAATTACCATTTAACAAACACTTTTACATTTTAAATATAACTATGCGATCCATGCATTCCATATCCTCTGCGTTGTCCCTACAGTGGACCTAGATACTACTTTCCTTATAGTAGCTCCCCATTAAACCCCTCATGGTCCCACCTATAGGTGAACCAGTTTCTAGCGTTGAGTCACATGGCACTACCCGAAAGTATCCCATTCCTTAACTCATGGCATGCTAAAGGGTCTCATGGCACTACACTTGGTAGCCCAATTTCTAACCCACAATAACCTAGACCTTACTCTAGGTTGCCCCATTTTAGCCTTTACAAGCCACAGAGGTGGATTCGGATCTAAGTCAGTTATATATATATATTCATAGTGATAATCATAGTCACTTTATAGTTTCATGAAATAAAAGGCATCCGACAGTTATTTTCCAGCAATCAATAAACCCATCCGGAAATCGTCGTGAAACTAAAGCAACTATTCATAAGCATAACCACATACCTGTTCAGTATATTTCTCAAGCTAATATCAATCCCAACCAAGAAAGCCATCCAAGCAAGTAGTTCAACCACACAATCAAGAATCCTGAAAAACACATGTACTCTATTTACTACACACTTTATCAAGATTCTTTCTATTCAACTTGAAATTGCTTCCTAGGGTTTTCGTATCCATTTTAGGGTTTCATTTGCAATTAGGGTTTCCCTTCATCTTTTACCATATTAAACCCTAATTTTTATGCCATTACTCATAAACCCTACTTATCTCATCTATTCTTCAATATTAAGGTTATCTTAACAAAATATAACCCTATTTTCATATTAAAGGCACTATTAACCATCAATTAATTTCATTAAGCTTCTTTTACATTAAAGCTACTATTTTTATCCTTTTAATCCAAGACAAGATCATTATACGCCTCTATCATTAATTCAAAGTTCATTAGGGTCTAATTAACATATGAACTCATTTTGCCATCAATTCTACCTTTTATTCATTAGAAAACCCTAATTACCACATTAAGGGTATTTACCCACAATTAGGAACTTTTATATACAAATAACTTAGAACCATCATTTAACAACATATTTTCACATTTTTCAAATTAAATATGATCTTATCCTCTTTCACCCTAAATTAGGGTTTCTAAATGCTTAATCATTTTCATATGAGGTAAAAACCCTAAATCATGCAATTTCACATCTAGATCAGGTTCGAATCTAACATTATCATTCAACAAGTTATTAATACTTCAATTAACCCATTAAGCATACTAGATTCAACCTTTAATCACAAATAGAGTTTTTAACTTAACTTTAATGCACTTTTCATCAACTTATAGTACTTTTGCAATTAGGAACGGAATAAATCTTTAATATTATTTTTATTGGATTCCTCTCATTCTCCTGATCAAAATTCATATATTACTTGTCCTAATCAGAGTTACCAATACTTAATTATGAATTTAGCAAGATTTCACTTACTTGGGCCAATATGGAGGTGCCACGTAGTCACCGTCCATGCAACGTTGCCAATTAGGAAACATTTTGAAATGTATCTTATACATTTGGTTAAGTAGATCAGCTCTTCAGCCCACAAAGCGCAATACCGTCCAAATGACCCTCAAGTCATCTTCTTCCTCGGGACAACGCTCCATGCCACCCTAGACACAACTTGTGGGGCTTCTCCTCCCTTCCTTGGCTCCCATCGACCACTGGAGGTGGTGCCTCCATCTCCGACGCCCCTAGTCACTCCCCCAGAAGCCAATATCTCGTGGCCAAAGTTGTTGGCTTGCGCTGGCCAGGCCTGCAACACTTGGCGGCCATGCAGCCTTTTTGCTGTTGCCACCTGTGATCCAGGGCATGAAAGTGTCGACCATCTCTCCCCTGGTGTCGTGGGAGCATGCAGCATCATCCCAGCTAGTCCATTGGTCCCTCGTCGATCCATAGATGCGCTATATCACATGGTTAGGGTTTCAAATGCCAAGAATCAATTGGGAAGAGAGAGGGAGACGTAGGATCTCTTTTGAACTCAAACCAGGGTTCTACCCTTTATATAGGGGTGAGTAAGGAAGCCCTAGGTCGGCTATTTGTGAATCTAACAGTCCCTTTCCAAGTAGGAAGTCAATTCCTTCAAAGAGAAGTAATATTCTCTCTCTTCTTTATCCTTGGTTATTCTCTATTATATGGATATTAGGAATTAGAAATTCCTATTTCATTTTCTTTGTACTTGCCCTTTTTAATTCATTGACCACAGATTTCTATTTTCTTTAAATAGAAATTACTCCCTTTTTAACAATACCCCAAAAATATTCATTATGCATCATATTATCTTCTTATTTGACTTTATTGGTATTTTCTCTTTCCTCTTTCTTAATTGGGACTCATTGGATCCCAAGAAACTCAAATAATTCGAATTTCCTTTTTAAGGAATACTCATTATCCTTCTAAGTGCATCAATATGCATTATTTCACATTATCTCGTTTATTTCTCATTAAAATATCTTTTTTTGAGGATTTCTCTTTATTTCTCTTTTATTTTCCCCATTGGTATTCCTTTTAACATTAGGAATCATGGGGATACGAAATCCCACTAAGGATAACTCAATTCCACCTTTTCCACTTATTTTCCACATTTTATCATTGTTTTCAATTTCTTTCTTAATAAAGAAATACTTAATTGATCTTTTCTTTTCTTATTGCATTACCTATGCAACTTTGGACTCCTTGGAACCCAAGAGGCACTAAATCCATCCTTGTATTACATTCTTTCACTTTCCATAGGTTTCCACATCATTCTTTTCTCAAAAACTCAATTATTCATTTACTAATTTAATAATTGAATTTCCTTTGTTCATTTCCTTGTTATTGGGCCCAATAGCCAATAAAGCCCAAAACACAATCATCAAGGCTATTGTAAATGAAATCCATTTATTCAAAACAAATTATATCATTATTTGTTCAATTATCTTTAATATGAGAAATTATATTTCTCACCAAGCGAACCCAAAAATTGGTGTTGTAATAAAAACCCTAATCGGTTTAGTTGATGAAGTACCTCTTTTGAACTTTTGGTTTCAAGGGCAGTTTGGCCCAAACGGTCTTGAGACCGTCTGGGTTTAAACGGTCTGAGAATTGTTTGGACTCAAACAGTTTTAAACCATTTGGAGCATCAATGATCAAGATCGTTTGGATGAGTCTATATTATTAAATCAATTGAAAACCCAAGTTGATGAAAGATCAATTGACCATATGGTTGTTACTTATCTATCTCAAAGATAATCATTAGGGCTGTACCTTTAAGATACTAAGTGATTGATAATCCTTAGATGATTTAATCCTTGAAGCTTAAGTAAGAAATAACTCAATACACTATGTCAATCATAGATGTATTTACTTGATTGAAGGATTGATATAAACCTAATCAAGTTGAAAGGATGATAGAAAGGAATTCATACATGAGTATTAATCATGTGGTGATTAGGCTATGATTCTTAGTAAGGAGATCATGAAACCCTAATTCAGAAGGTTAATGAACCCTAACCCTAATTTTAGGGTAAAGTGCATGAAACCCTAAACTAGGGTAATGTGATGTAAAACCCTGATGTATTGATAAGATGTAGAACTCAAATCCAGGGTGATGTTATGTAATTCTATATGAAACCTTAATCTTTGATAATATTATGATAAATTATAATCCTAATTTGGGTAATGGGATGAGTATCTCCAATTGATATGAAATTTAGAAACCCTAATTGAGGGTGATTCCAGGAGAAACCCTAATTGAGGGTGATTCCATTAGAAACCCTAACTGAGGTTGATTCCATGAGAAACCCTAATTGAGGTTGATTCCATGAGAAACCCTAATTGAGGGTGATTCCTTGAGAAACCCTAATTGAGGGTGATTCCATGAGAAACCCTAGTTGAGATGAATAGTAAACCCTAATTATGGGCAATGTGATGTAAAAACCCTAATGAAGGGAGATGGTATGTGAAATCCTAACCCTAATGAAGGGACATGGTATGTGAAATCCTAAACCTAATGAAGGGAGATGGTATGTGAAATCCTAACCCTAATGAAGTATGATAATATGTGAAACCCTAAACCCTAATAAAGGGTGATGGTATGAGAGACCCTAATCCTAATAATGGAATGGTGACTAATACATTGATAAGGGAAATACCTAAGGTGATTGATTATAGATAACCTTATAGCAAGCAATGCCTTAACCTGAAATAACTCCATATCATTAAAGATAGTTGGACCATTCTTGTGTGTGATCTATGCACTTCATGGTAAGAGTGATAGGTTAGTGGATGAAATTATTAAGATGGGAAATATCTTAAACCAAGATAAGCTAATAACTCAAGAAAGTTGGAAGTGATGAGGAAAGTGATACATCAAGATATGATAGACATCACTTTTAGCATTCAATGGTTGATATACCTTGATGCACCCCAAATCCAATATACTTGGTCAAGAAACACATGAAGTATGTTATGAAAATTGTTACAATGAATTGTAATGAGTTTGATATACTTTGATAAGCATAGGCTAATATACCTCGAGAATGGGGTTAAGCCAAACTAATGAGTATGATGTAATCATACAATTATAAAGATGGGAAATGAACTCATACCTTGTATTGATAATCATTTAATGATCAATGTTATGAGTAATAAACATGATTGAATACTCGAGATGTTTAATGGCCTTGTGAGCCATATGGTTAGATGTTTCCTAGTGAGAGGTGACAAGGTGTTTAATAGCCTTGTGAGCCATATGGTTAGAAGTTGCCTAGTGAGAGGTGACAAGATGTTTAATGGCCTTGTGAGCCATATCGTTAGATGTTGCCTAGTGAGAGGTGACAAGATGTTTAATGGCCTTGTGAGCCATATGGTCAGATGTTGCCTAGTGAGAGGTGACAAGATGTTTCATGAGCCTTACAAGCCATGAGAATAATTGTGGAATAGTGAGAGGGACCAAGATGATTATAAAATTTTACTGTAAGAAATGATAATAATAAACCTAATAAAAGGAACAATTGTATTTAATAAAGAATATGAACATCTATGAAGTCTAACCTCAGGGTTCAGAGCCTAGAGAAGGATGTGATGATCAATGATGAGTTAAAGGAATTTATATTCCATGATCTGTGTAATCTGGTTTGGTTAAAGTCCAATACCTGACAGAGGTATAATGCATGTAATCAGGATTGGTTAAAGTCCAATGCCTGGCGGTGTAATCAGGATTGGTAGTGTCCAATGCCTGGCCATGTAATCAAGATTGGTAGTGTCCAATGCCTGGCAGTGTAATCAGGATTGGTTAAAGTCCAATGCCTGGCAGTGTAATCAGGATTGGTTAATGTCCAATGTCTGGCTATGAAATTAGGATTGGTTAAAGTCCAATGCCTGGCTGTGAAATCAGGATTGGTTAAAGTCCAATGCCTGGCTGTGAAATCAGGATTGCTTAAAGTCTAATGCCTAGCTATGTAATCAGGATTGGTTAGAGTCCAATGCCTGGATATGAAATCAGGATTGGTTAAAGTCCAATACTTGGTAGAGGCATGAAGCATGTAATCATGATTGGTTAAAGTCCAATGCCTGGATGTGTAATCAGGATTGGTTAGAGTCCAATGCATGGCTGTGTAATCAGGTTTGGAAGAGTCTAATGCCTAGATGTATAATCAGGATTGGTTAGAGTCCAATGCCTGGCTGTAAAATCAAGATTGGTTAAAGTCCAATACCTGGCAGAGGCATGAAGCCTATAATCAAGATTGGTTAAAGTCCAATACCTGGTTGTGTAATCAGGGTTGGTTAAAGTCTAATGCCTGGCTGTGTAATCAGGGTTGGTTAAAGTCCAATGCTTGGCTATGTAATCAGGGTTGGTTAAAGTCCAATGCCTGGCTGTGAAATCAGGATTGGTATTGTCCAACGCCTGGCGGTGTAATCAGGTTTGGAAGAGTCCAATACCTGGAAGAGGCTCAATGCCTGTAATGATGACACATGATTGGTAATAACCCAATGCCTGTAATGATGACACAAGATTGGTAATAACCATATGCCTGAATTAATGATATATGAGTACATGGTAGATATAATCCCATATCTGTTTAGCAGATTGGCTAAGGCCAACAGATTGAAACAAGAATGTCTCATGGGTGACATATCAAGATAATGAGTGTCACAAGAGAAGTTTGACATGATGGTATAATATGATGGACAAATGATATACATGTTCTTCCTATTTCTTATTAAGAGAATTGATGATCTATTGTTCTATCATAAATAATTGCAATGCTTTAAAAGATGAGAATGTGTTAAACTGCTTATCCTCTGCCCAGTTTTATATCATTAAACTCCAATAATAATGTTTTTGGTGGAGATTTATATCTCTCGATGGGGCAATTACAATTGTCTCACCCCCGTGGGATCCAACATTTTCTAGGTGGACAAGCACCGAGGAGACTGAGAATATCGTACAGAGGAAGAACATCAGCAGTAGCAGTGACAGCAGTGACATCTCAGGTTGAGTGTTTTGTCTTTCATGTCTTGTAGATAGAAGTCCTATGTGTCGTCTCTGTACTCTCAGGTCCTTGGATTGAGTAGTTAGTATTTTTAATAAATCAATATGAGATTTTGGCTTGATGCCTTGAGGTTCTTATGTTGTTTGTGATTAGTTGTTAACAAATAAAATGATGTTTGTAATCCTGAAGAAGGAATGGTACAGAATATGTACTGATGAACTAGGATGTAAATGAAATACATTGGTTCTTGATAAAAGAGTTTTCCTGTGTATGGATCTCTTCACAGAAGGTTTAAATTTTTAGTGATTTTTAGTAATCCGATGTTAGTGATCGCTTCCTCTTAGTTAATGATGTATGTTTTGAATGCTTCTCCACAATATCCATGCTTCTTGAAACTTTCATCATTGAAGACTCAATCCGAAGAACCCTCTTCCACTTCACTCTAAAAGAAAAAGTAAAGGAGTGGTACATCTCCAAGCCCAAGTTGGCGACATGGAACTTGGTGAAGAATGAGTTCCTTAGGAAGTTCTACTTAATCACCAAGTTGACCCAGATGCGGAGATGTATTACCTCCTTCTCACAAAAAGAGAATGAACCCTTCCATGAGACATGAGAAAGGTTCCAAAAGCTCCTGCAAGACTGCCCTCATCATGAGGTACCTTTGTGGCATCTTGTTCAAGCATTCTACATCAGGCTAGTTGAGTTGAGCCAAAACAATGTTGATTCTTCATGTGGAGGCACCTTCATGACAAAGCCACCAGAGGAGTCTTGACCCTTGTTCAAGCATCTTGCTATGAATTCTCACCACTAGGCTTCAACTAAGAGGGAGCATTGTGACTAAACCTACATTCTTTCACCTCCTCCTGTATCTCCAGTCAGGTTAGAAGCCAACCCACGAATGTTGAAGGTGATGGCGGATATGATGAACATGATGAAGAACCAAGATGGGGGTTCTTCTAGCCAATCTACTATGGCAATTGATGTTAGAGATGAAGAAGTCAATGCTTTACATGCCTTTAGCAACTACAACAATCAAGGCTCGATGTCCAACTACTATACTCCTGAGTGGAGAAATCATCCAAACTTTTCATGGAAGAAACAAAATGAGGAGGGACAAGGGCATCCAAGGCAACATCAAGGGCCCAATTGCATATCCAAGTTTGTAGAAGTAGTTCTAGGAAGGCTAAGGAGATTGATGAAATGAATAATGTCCTCTCAAGGGCAAAATATCAGCTGTCTTGAATAAAGTCTTGATCAAATTTCCCTTTCACTTACCCACCGTAAAGAAGGGGAGCTTCCATCTCAACCCATGGCCAACCCAAACAATGATGGTGGTTATGTAAGAACTACTCAAGGTGCTTATGTCCCACCACCAAAGTCCAAGTACCCCCACTTCACTAGTACTAAGGATCACCAAATCCATATGCTCTCCCTCCTCAACAACCCCATTATAACTACCAATACCCCCCACCTCATTCTTACCAACAACCCTCACCACAATATCACCCCCATCCACCACAACCCTAGCCACAATTTATCCTCCAAAACCCAAATCCACCACTCAAGGCCACCACCACCTCAATAGCAACAACCACCTCCAAAAGCTTCCACTTCCACTACCCATGAGCATGTGAAGGTAGTGATAGTTTTGAGGAGTGGTAGGACCTTAAACCAGCCATGGGGTATTTTTGTTGATAGTTCAACCAATGATGACATAGTTGATATTATGATCAGGGATGTTGATACTAAGATTCAAGCTCAGGATACTATGACAGGCACCCAGGTTGATACCATGATACTGATAGATGATATTCTTATTCATGTGATACCACTTGATGATACAGTTAACTTGATCGAGTTGGGAGCACAACTCCCTCCATTCCCCGATGCAGTTGAAGAGCCATCCACTGAAAGAAGGAAGAAGAAGCACACCAAGGACACCATAGAGACCTTTAAGAAGATCAAGATTGACATTCCACTTATTGATGCGATAAATAAAATTTCATCTTATGCTAAGTTCTTAAAAGACTTGTGGATGTTTAAGAGGAAGACAAAAGAAGAATGCCGAGGAAAGTCAAGCTCACTAAGAAAGTGAGCTCAATTTTGCAACACACCATGCCAAGGAAGAGGAAAGATCCTAGTGCTCCCATCATCTCATGCTACACTAGAGCACACCACATAGACCAATCTCTTCTTGACTTGGGTTCTAGTGTAAATTTGATGTCATATGATGTGTTTGCTGAACTACAAATGGAACAACTGGATCCCACTAACTACACTTTGCAATCGGCTGATCGATCTATGAAAACACATAGAGGGAATGTTTATGATGTTCTGGTCAGGCTTGATGATGAAAATTCTACATTCTTCCCTATTGATTTCATTATTTTGGACATGGAAAAAGGCTCGAGGAAAGTTCCTATTATCTTGGGGAGACCCTTCTTGGCTATATATGATGCAGTGATCCATGTGAGAACCAACACAATGTATGTGACTTTCATGCACATGAAAATCCAGTTGAACATTTTCAAGTCTTCTGCTAAGGCCAAGGTGATAGGTGCTGCATAAGAGGATTGTTATTTGATTGAGTGTCTTGATGAGATTGTAGATGAGTGTCTACCAGCATGGATTCATACTGTCACACAAGGTAGAGGTCTAGACCCCATTGTGGAATTTTTTGATGATGATGATAAGTATGAGGAATAAGAATGGTCGTTAGTGGCTACAAGTGAGGACCTCCCATCTATTTTTGAACCACTGAAGAGTTCCCTTGAAGAGCCTCCAGTTCTTCACCTCAAGTCTCTTCTTGAAGGGTTGAAATATGCTTTCTTAGGCTCCAATGACACCCTCTCGGTGGTCATTTCTTCTATACTTTCTCCAGAGCAAGAAGATTCTTTAATGGTGTTTTAAAGAAGAACATTCAGGCCATCAGATGGTCGATTGTTTATTTGAGGGGTATTCACTCCTCTATTTGCATCCATAGAATCCATCTTGAGGATGATGCTAGACCAACCCATCAAAGGCAAAGAGGGTTGAATCCAAAATTGAAAGAAGTTTTTGCAAAAGAGGTCGTGAAGCTACTTGATGTTGGAATCATATATTGCATTTCTGTAAGCCCATGCGTGAGTCTCATCCAAGTTTTTCCCAAGAAGGGTGGGATTATAGTAGTAGAAAATGAATATGGGGAATTGATGCCCGTGATAGAGCAATCCAAGTAGAGGATGTGCATGGAATACATAAAATTGAATGAAAAGACCAAGAAAGATCATTATACTCTCACATTCCTTGATCAAATCTTGGAGATATTAGCTGGATAGAGTTTCTACTATTTTCTTGAAGGGTACTCTGGTTACTTCCAAATAGTTATTCATCCCTCTGATCAAGAGAAGATGATGTTCTCTTGTCCAAGTGATACTTTTTCTTATAAAAGAATACCATTTGGGTTTTGCAATGCTCCTTCAACTTTTCAAAGATGTATGACATCCATCTTTGGGGATATGCTTGATTCGTCGCTTGAATTCTTCATGGATGATTTTTTTGTGTTTGGTAAAACATTTGTTGAGTGTTTTCTCCACCTAGAAGTCATTCTTGAAAGTGTGTTAAGGTCCATTTGGTACTATCTTGGGAGAAAAGTCACTTCATGGTGCCCGAAGGCATTATTCTAGGTCACCGAGTTTCCAAGACATGCATTGAGGTTGATAAGGATAAAGTGGGCCTAATTTTTACTCTTACTATTCCTTCCATCATTAGACATGTCTAATATTCTTAGGGCATGTGGGTTTCTACCATCGTTTCATTAAAGACTTTAGTCAAATCTCGAGGCCACTTTGTCACTTGCTTGAAAAAGATGTGGAATTCAATTTCGATGAAAAGTGTGTTGAAGCTATCAACCACTAAAAAACAAGCTCATCTCTATTCCTATCATACAGCCCCCAAATTTCTCCTTGCCATTCGAGATCATGATTGATACATCGGATATGGAAGTGGGGGCTGTGATGGGCCAAAGGATTGGCTAGATTCCACATGCCATTTACTATGCAAGAAAGACTCTTGATGAAGCTCAAAGGAACTACACTACCACAGAAAAAGAGTTACTCGCCATGATTTTTTCTCTTGAAAAGTTTCGCTCTTATCTCTTGAAAAATAAGGTGTTGGTGTACAAGAATCATGCAACCTTGAAATATTTCATGACGAAGAAAGATTCTAAGCCAAGAGTGATCTGATGGATTCTATTAATCTAAGAGTTTGATCTAGAGATTGTTGACAAATAGGGAGTAGAAAATTTTGCAGCCGACCATTTCTCATGCATTGAAGCACCATATGATGATAGGAACTGGATTGAAGAAGTAATGCCACATGAGAAGCTCTTCTTACTTTCATCCACCCAAATACCATGGTACAAGCACATAGCTAACTTCTTAACTTGTGGGAGGATACCTAGTAATTGGACAAGGGAGGAGAGTAAGAGACTGTTTGCTATGGTGAAAATCTATGCTTGGGATGACCCACATCTATTCAAATATTGTCCCGACCAACTCATTAGAAGGTGTGTTCCAGAAATTGAGCAAAAAGAGATCCTAGGCATATGCCACTATAGTGCATGTAGAGTTCGTTTCGATGGGAAACGTACATCTATAAAAATTCTTCAAAGTGGATTTTATCGAACAACCTTTTTCAAATATGCTCATGAGTTTTGCACATGTTGTTTGAAGTGCCAAAAGGTGGGCACTATCTCCAAGAGGGACATGATGCCTCTATCACCCATTCTTGTAGTTGAGGTGTTTGATGTTTGGAGAATTTATTTCATGGGTCTGTTTCCTCCTTCCTTTGGGAATGTGTACATTTTAGTGGTCATTGATTATGTATCAAAGTGGATCGAAGAAATTTCTACTAGAATAAATGATCATAAAGTGGTATGTGATTTTGTAAAGTCAAACATTTTTATCCGATTCGGTGCCAAGAGAAATGATTAGTGATGGCAGAAGTCATTTCATTCATAGGTCTTTTGAATGGTTGTTAAAAAGACAGAGTAAATCATTATGTGGCTACTCCTTACCACCTTCAAACGAGTGTCAAGTCAAGTTAGCTAATCAGGATATAAATCTCATTCTTTAGAAGATGGTGAGGTCAGACCATAAGGATCGATCTTTAAGTCTCAATGAAGCTTTGTGGGCATATATGACTGAATTTAAATCCATGATCAGTACCATACCATTTAAAATTTTGTATGGAAAAAGATGCCATCTACCTGTGGAAATGCAACACAAGTCTTTGTGGGAATTAAAAGCCATGGATATGGATGGGGACATTACCGGATTGAAAAGAAAATTGTAGTTTCATGAGCTTGAGGAGATGAGACATCAGGCCTATGAATTGTCCAAGAGCAATGGGTGTGGTTATACAACTATAGGATGAATTTCTTCCCTGGAAAGTTTTGATCTAGATGTGAAGGACCTTAACTAATCAAGAATGTGTACCCATTGGGGTCTGTTGTGATTTATGAAAAGGATGGATCAAGAGAGTTTACCATGAATGGATAAAGATTGAAAGTAGTTGTTGATGTAGGTCCGGATAAAGCCAATCAAAGTTTTGATATTATGATGTTAGTTGTGGAACACCATCTTGATGAAGAGATGTGCTTGAATGCACATGAGAAGGATATTTTCTACAAAAATGATTTGAGAATTTTGAGAGGATGAAATATTTAAAGAATCAATAAGCTCGATTGAAAGCATAAAATTTAGTGCTAGTGGGAGGCAACCCACCTAGGTTTGGGAAATTTTGCACCCAGCCTTCACTTTTTGATACATTTGCTTTATTTTGACATGATTCCAAGAATACACACACACACACTTGTGTCTGATAGTTTTTTGTTTAAGTTTTGATGGGATGCAAGTGATAGGTTTAAGAGAGAGAAAAAGTGGGAAAGGCATGGTTCTTTAAGATAAAATGTGGCAAAGAATCAAAATAGTGCAAAAATATCAAAGTTTCAAAATTGAATTGACAAAGTACAGAGGAAAGACCCACTACGGTCGTGGTGAACCAAAATGGCTATGGTGGAATTGCTTTGAAATGTTAGAGTAACTTGGCCAATTTTGTGAAGGAATGTCCATGACCATGGACCTCGAAACGGCTGTGGCACTTGCAAGACAACACGTTAGTGGCCACCACAATGGGCGTGGCCACATGAAGGCAACAAAACCATGGTGCTAACTACGGACGTGGTGATTTAATTACAAATATTCAAGGAAGTTACAGTGTTGAAGGTGATTTTGTACATGAATGGTCATGACCATGGTGGCCACCATGGCCGAGGTGAGAGGAGTACACCACAACCATGGTGACTTCCATGACTATGGTGAGGGTCGAACTACAGCTGCCATCACCAACCACCATGACCGTGGCACCTGCCATGACCATGTCACCAAACCCCGACCATGACCGTGGCGGCCCACCACGGCCGTGGCAGGGCCCAAACCCACTTATTTTTCACTTAAACTTCCAAAAACACAACGACCCTCCCCTCATTCTTTCACACTTCTACAAGGTCCCTATCGACTATGGTGACCTGCAGTGGCACTAGAACCTTTTCCTTTGCTTCTCTAGCCAAAATCCTCCACCCAATTGACCTCCAATCACTTTCTATAGCTCCACCACCTCTCCCTCTTCCATTTCCAACCCAAAATCCTCCATCAATCTAGCCACCATCTCCATTTTTGTCCTCCACCCCATCTACAACCACTCCACCCAAAAACCCATGAAAATACACTAAGATTTTCCCAAAACCTTTAACCAATACATCCTCCACCATCACTTCAACCATCCTAACCCATTCCGTCCATCCCTCAACCTCCCTTTCACCTTATCTTAAAAAATCTAAAAATCGCAGCTCTACCACCACCACCTCCTCCATACGATGAAGGGGATAGGATGGGCTATGAAGAAGGGGGCTCAAAAGAGCCTTGAAGTGATCACTGGAGGCAAAGTGCACACCAAGAGAGCCTCCTTTCAAGTTTCCATGCCATCCCACACTCCATCACTATCAAACCCCATTTCCCAATGCTCCACCATTTTGCATTAGTGAGTGTCTCAAACAGTCACTACATTACCAATGAGACTTATCAAGAGGAGGAGGCATCCAAGGAGAACCTTGATGCCATGATTGATGAGGTGGAGCCAAAGACCACTACTCACCAAAAGTGGGGCAAGGAGGCTGCAACCCTATCTTCATTGAGATTACCTCCACTTGCATCCCCAGATTGACACTCTACCTCTTCATTGGGGGAGAGACCACAACAGCAGCCACAGGAAAGGTGAGAATTGATGATTGAAGGAGAGGATTAGCTACAACAATACCCCGAGCAATGAGTACTGCTCAATCTTGACATGAGCTTGGGGTGAAGATCCTACTAGGATGATGAAGAAGAAGATGATACTGATGAGGAAGAGTTGGATTCTGAGCCATAGGATACCTTGACCTACCTGGAGGCAGATAGATTGAAAGGATTTGGAAAAGCTCCTTAGGAGAATTCTTAAGGCAAAGGGTAAAGGAAAATGCAAATAACACCCAGATATCTTAAATTCATGACAAGGAGAATCATCTCCACAAGGTATGGATGCAAGAAGGTGATTGAAGACCTGGGCATTAAAGTTGAGGTGGAAAGCAAGCTGAAGAAAATCAGTTTGTGGAAGGTGATTTTCACAGCACAAACGACATATGTGGAGTTGACTCAGTAGTTTTTCACCACACTCGAGAAGGTCAAGGTAAAAGGAGATGAAGCCATCAATTTTGGAATGTTCAATAGAATACACAAATTGACTGCTTTTGAATTGAACTGCATCTTTGCATAGGATCCTGAAGAAGTTGACAAAATGAATGATGGAATAATTGAGAGAGAGGTTGACTTGGAATATGGTAATTTCTGGTACATTTTGGTTGGGACGCTAGGATACATAGCTAGAAATTCAAAGACTATGTTATTCAGCAATCCCTTGTTCAAATATATGCAGAAGGTCCTCACCAGCATGATTGTGGGGAGGTATGATAACAAAGCACTAGTATAGAAACAACGTTCAACGTCGCTTTTAGAGGCCTCGGTTTATTAGTAAAACTGATGATGTTAACATTAAACGTCAGTTAATAAGGACATCTGACGTCTATATTTCAAGACCAACCAGACACGGGTATGACTTTTCATTCAGTGTCAGTTTAAGAAACCAAACCGACGCCTAAAGTAGCCCGCGAAATCCAATTTTTTCGAGCAAAAAAAATGCACCAAAGTATCAGATACAACGTCGGTGTTTTACCTAATAACCGACACCAAATGAAGATAAAATTTGTGACAAAAGTTCCAATATGGGTGTCAGTTGTCTTAGCATAACCGACGTTATAAAGGTGCGTGCGCCGTCCACGCCAAAAAATCAAGGTAAAGGAATGTCCAATTGGACGTCGGTTGTCTTGGATAACCGACGCTTAATAATAAAAGTTTCGGTTTGTATGGATAACTAACAAATTTGAGTAACTTAATAGCCCCGCAACAGCGAACTCTTCCCCTTTCTTCTATTTCATCGATCGAATTTGTTGTTGCGTCGCTGCCCGCCGCCTGTTGTTACTGTTGATGCTGCTGCTGCTCTGCTCACTGACGTCGCTGCTACTTCTACTCTCCTGCTAGCTGGCCTTCTCCTGCTCACCGGCCTCGCCAGCCTTCCCCTACTCGCTGGCCTTCTCCCTGCTCGCCAGCCTTCTCCTGCCCGTGGTTCGTTGCTCCAGTGCCTGCCTTCTCCTGTGTCGTGCTTCATTGCTCCGGCACCTACCCCTGTTCTCTTCTTCTCGCCCTACTCTCCAAGTCGCTGCTCTCCTGCCCAGGTAGGCCGCTGCCCTTCTTCTTCCTCCACCTCGTCTTCCTCCTGCTCCCTCTCCTTACCAAATGGCCATAAAAGCAAGGTCACGACCGTGTGGGCTGGCCACGACCGTGGCTGTGTTGGCCTACCACGACCGTGCAGGCCAGCATGGTCGTGGTACGCCAACATAGCCGCAGTCGTGGCCAGCCCACATGGTCGTGGCCTTGCTTTTATGGCCATTTGGTAAGGAGAGGGAGCAGGAGGAAGAAGATACATTTGTAATTGAATACTAATGCTTGACCTAATTCTATAAATTTTGGTACATGTTGAATTAAGATATTAAAACCCTAATACACATTTCACCATAATCTTGAATTAACTATATTGTTGAAATCTTGTGATCAATCTATTTAATATATTAAAACCCTAATGTTAAATCTCTGATTTTGTAGTGATGTGTCACCCTAACATCTACATGAATCCCTATTGTATGATGTAGATTGATGATATATAATGCATGAGCTAGTTTGAAATTTTGAAATCAATTATGAATCTCTCCATCCCTAGGTCATAGTAATTTATGTGAAATCTTTATCTTGATGATGAACATGCGTGGACTCTCGAAATGTTGAAATCAATGTTATATAATGACAGCACATGTATTTGTTGGCCTAGAAACCCGTCCAAGATTTACTCATTAGGAATAAATCTTGGATAGTCCCCGGTTTGGGACTGTTCTTGAACACCTAATCTCAATTAGGATGTAAGTGTATAATGTGTATTTGGTTTTCAAGAAAATTTTGGCCACATTTCCCCGTTTGTTCTCTAAGTACATATGTACTTAGAGAACAGCGGAGAAATTATGTCGAAATTTTCTTGAAAACCCAATACACATTATACACTTACAAGTGAGATTAGGTGTTCAAGAATGGGATAGGTGGTACACATTTATTATATATAAGAATGACAACACATGTTCCTAGACCCTAATCTTATTGTAATATATACTTGTTTTCTGTTTGATCATAGAATGGATAGATCATGGATGTCCATTTGCAATTGCTACACCCCAGAGTTTATATCTGGTCTTGAACAGTTTATTATATTTGTCGAGGAACATAGGAAACAACCTGGAGATAGGTTCTACTGTCCATGTAGGCATTGCGGTAACAACTTGAAAGTCAACACTGGTGACAAAATCAAAAGTCATGTTATGTGGAACGAGATTATACAAGGCTATACAGAATGGCACTGGCATGGAGAGATTTCAAACTCAAAACCAGTGGATGTCGATAGCAGTGCTTGTGTGGAAGAAGAAATTGCCTCCGATGACGTAGATGTGAATGAACCAGTTCCAGTAGACATCATTGATGCGATGCTAGATAGTTGTGGGGTAGAGCACACTAATCCACCTCCCATTTTTAGAAACATTGTGCATGATGCTGAGATATTGTTATACACAGGTTGTACTAAGTTTATGAAGCTTAGCATTGTGTTGAGATTGTATAAGATGAAAGCCAATAGATGGAGCGACAAAAGCTTCACGTCATTGTTGTCTTTGTTGAAAGAAATGCTTCCTGAAGGAAACGAGCTGCCAATCTCAACATACTAGGTAAATAAATTGTTGTTCCCAATGGGAATGGATGCCAAGAAGAAACATGCATGCCCAAATGATTGTGTATTATTTCAAAAGGACTATGTGGATTTGAAAGATTGTCCAAAATGTGGTGCGTCACAGTATAAATTGACGACTTCGGGGGAGTCCAAAATTGGTTCTCCTGCTAAGGTGATGTGGTATCTACCTATAATATCATAGTTTCAACGCTTGTTTTCCAATCCGATAGATGCCAAGAATTTGAGGTGGCATGTAGATGTGAAGAACAATAATGATGGAATCCTACGACATGTGTCTGATTCCCCATAGTGAAGAAGATTGATCTATTGTACCTTGAATTTGGTGAAGAAGTCAGGAATCTAAGACTTGGGCTTTGTACAGATGGGATGAATTTGTATGGGACATTGAGTAGCCAACATAGCACTTGGCCAGTCATGCTTGTTATATACAATCTTCCTCCCCGGCTGTGTATGAAAAATAAGTATGTAATGTTGTCGTTGTTGATATCGGCCCCTAAACAATCTGGAAATGATATCGATGTTTATCTTGAACCTCTGATTGATGACTTAAAGTAACTATGGGGTGAAGGTGTGATGACCTATGATGCTTCACGAAGAGAGACATTTTGTTTGCATGCTATGTTGTTTTACATGATTAATAACTTTCCAATATATGGGAATTTGTCTGGATATAGTGTCAAAGGAGCTAAAGTGTGTCCTATATGTGAAGAGAACAATGATTCAATAAGACAAAAACATGGTGGTAAGACTGTATATCTCGGTCATCGAAGGTTTCTTATAAAATTCCATCCGTATCGTAGGAAGTGCAAAGCATTCAATGGATTGAATGAGGAACGGAGTGCACCTAAACCTATACCAGGGAAGGTTGTTTATGAAAGAGTAAAAGACTTTGTCAATGAATTTGGTGAGAGATCACAATGTACTATGTCCACACGGAGTGACAAATCTTTATTCAATAAGAAGTCAATATTTTGGGATCTTCCTTATTGGAGTTCTTTGGCAGTCAGGCATTGTATCGATGTCATGCACGTTGAGAAAAATGTATGTGATAGTGTCATTGGTACTTTGTTGAATATACCAGGTAAGACTAAAGATGGGCTAAAATCCAGACTAGACCTACGTGAAATGGGAATAAAGTCAGAATTAATAGAATTATGTGAAATGGGAAATCAGAGAACATACTTATCTCCCGCTTGTTACACATTGTCTAGAAAGGAGAAGAAAGCTTTTTGTGAATTTGTGGTAAATGTTAAGGTGCCACAAGGTTACTCATCCAACATCTGTAGA
This sequence comes from Alisma plantago-aquatica, assembly GCA_963693085.1. NCBI lineage: Eukaryota > Viridiplantae > Streptophyta > Magnoliopsida > Alismatales > Alismataceae > Alisma > Alisma plantago-aquatica. Next base: position 543,058,582 of record OY856414.1, read on the forward strand.
TTGGTATCAATGAAAGATCTGAAGTTGATAGGTCTTAAATCTCATGATTGTCACACTCTAATGCAACAAATATTGCCTGTGGCAATTCAATCTATATTGCCGAAGCATGTAAGGTTTGCAATCACCAGACTTTGTTTTTTTTTCAACAGTCTGTGCAGCAAAGTTATTGACCATGATACTCTCGATAATTTGCAAAGAGAAGTGGTTGTTACCCTATGTCATCTTGAGATGTATTTTCCTCCGTCGTTCTTTGATATCATGGTACATCTTGTTGTCCACTTCACTAGGGAAGTAAAAATGTTGGGACCAGTTTTCTTGCATTGGATGTATCCCTTTGAACGATACATGAGCGTTTTTAAAAGTGATGTTCGAAATCGTTATCGGCCTGAAGGGAGTATTATTGAGGGTTATGTGGTGAGAGAGGTTATGGTTTTTTGCAATGACTTTCTCAGTGATAATGGCACTCCTGGTAATGACAAGAATATTGAGGAGCAATTTGGCAAAGGAATTTTGGGATCACGGGTGAAGGTAATCAGCCGTGAGCAGTTGGAATAAGGTCACTTGTATATTTTACACAACATGGACGAAGTGGGTGTTTATACCAAGGAACATACCAATTGCATCAAGAGACAATATCCTTGAGCCAATACAATGTGGCTTGCTAGAGAGCATAATAAGACATTTATTAAGTGGTTCGAAGAGAAAGTCCTACATCAACTATCTCAAACACCAGATGATATTATTGAAACTATGAAATGTCTCGCGTTTGAACTGAAATTGACTGTTATGTCTTATGAAGGGTATGACATTAATGGATTCACATATTACATAAAGCGCCAAGATGATAAGAGTGTCATCCAAAACAGTGAGGTCACCCTTCAAGCGTTGACTATGTTATTTGCAAGTGTAAAGGATAAGAGTCCACGTGAAGCTAAAATGTCATATTACGGTGTCATTGAAGACATATGGGAGTTTGACTACATAGATTTCAAAATTCCTCTCTTCAAATGTAATTGGGTTGATAACACCAAAGGAGTTATAGTGGATGAATTAGGTTTCACTTTAGTGAACTTTGAAAAGATTGGCGAGAAGGGTGAACCATTCATATTGGCATCACAGATGAAACAAGTATTTTATATCGATGATCCTGTAAATGATAAATGGTCAGTTGTTCTTCATGGTAAAAGATAGTTCATTGAAGATCCTATAGATGAAGAAGAGTACTATGATAAGTATGATGACTCCAGTCCATTCTCAGTTGGGTTGCCAACACCAGCAAATATTGAAGCTAATGATGACTTGTATGTGCACGGAGATCATAATGAAGGATTGTTAATTGATAAAAAAACCGCAATATTAGAGGCATGTTTATATTTTTTATATGTTTTATTTTTCTGAATGTGAACTTTACAATGTGAATGTGAACTTTACAATGTGAATTACTTTACAATGTGAATGTGAACTTTACAATGTGAGCTTTACAATATGAATTACTTTACAATGTGAATGTGAACTTTTAGATGGTTGAGCATTCTCCTGATTACCTTGGGGGTGAGGACATCAATGCGCCGCCTCATAATGTAAGTTTTAAAAATATATATCATATATTTATATCTATATGTCCATTTCTAGTTATATCATGTAAGTGTGTTTATTTTGTCAAATTTTAGGTTGATGATGCAAATGTACCCTCTGAAGCACTTGAGGCACTTGATGAGCAACACCAAAAAGTTGACAAGAGAAGGGGCATCACTATGATGAAGAAGTTCATAGAACAAAGGGGAAATGGACCCAAACTTATTGTGGATTTTCATAATGCAGGAAATGCACTTGGAGTGAATCACAATTCATTTGTTTCATATCTTGGGTATGTTACTCGTAGCCATTGCGGTTGTAAGATAGATTCTTGGCATAAAGTTCCTAAGGAGAAGAAAGATGTAATATGGAAGGATTTATGCGTGAGTTATTATTAATTTGCAATTCTATTTGTTAGATTACTAATTTTTTGGATACTAGTTAATAGTAATTCTATTTTGCAGAGTATATTTGAATTGGATGAAAAGTTGCATTGTAAATGTGTGAAGCAACGCTGTGGGAGAGTCCTAAGGAACTATAGGACAAATCTCACCCGAGAACACATAAAAGAAGGTGACAAGAGGAAGAAGACAGCCACAGAATAGTGGAACTTCCTGGACCAAGAAGAATGGGACGCATTTGTTGCTTCAAGACAAACTGATGAATTCAAGGTATTAGGCGTCACCCCCAATTTAATTAATATACACTGTATTCACCTATTCAAGATTAATGTTTAGTGTTACTAACCAAATCATTAATGTTCATACTAACTAGGCCCTCAGTGAGGCGCAAAAAGCAAGGCGTGCACTGAATGTGTATGACCACACAATGGGCCCAAAGGGGTATGCAGGCATTCGCCAAAGACTACAGTCTGAGGCTAATGCTTAGTCTACTGCTACTCAGGAGTCCTCTACTATAGGTAGCACACCTCTGCCTCGCCATGATGTCTGGATAGCTAGGAGGAAAAAATAAGAAGGGAGAAATAAGGAAGTCCGCAACTGCTGAGGCAGATGCAAAAATGGTAAAATACAACTCTTACAACAATCATTTGAATATTCATTATTTTTGGTGTTTACTTAATTACAAATTTTTGTTTTGGCGATTAGCAGGAGCTATACGAGATGAGGAAACAAGGCAAGTTCATCCCTGAGGGCACAGGGGATGAATTGACAGTTGCTCTGGGTAACCCAAAGCATCCTGAATGTGTTAGGGCTGCAGGCGCTGGTGTGGGCATCAAAGCATTCTTTGGGCCATCCCAGCGCAAACATGTCCCAAAAGCAGGACTTTCACAAGAAGAGGTAACCTATTCTTTCTTTATAATGTTACTGTAAAAGAGAATTCAATAATTAGAATCTAACGTTTCTTTTATCCATGTATAGGTAGATAAGCTAGTTGATAGGAAACTCGAAGAAGCACTGAGCAAGTGGCAGGAATCTCAGACTGCCACTTAGTAGACAGTACCTATGGCGTCCCGCTCTACTCCTACTGCAGAGGTTGGGAGTAATCCTGTAGACCCACCACCTAGCACATCCAATGTAAGTATTTTTATGACAAAATAACTAGTCTTTTCAAGATGATATGTTTTCAAGATGATATGTATATATGTATATAACATTATTTACACAAAAATTTGTAGGGGTTGAAGCCATGCCGTCTAAAAAGTAAAGAATTTGTCATTGCAGAGGCGTCGACTTACCCATCCCTACCAGGGGAAATGTTTCATGGGTCTCCATTACCAGCTGGTTGGGTTCGTGTGAGCCCGCTACGTATATTCCCCAACTGGATGGATCTTCCATTGCCATATGCCCACCCAGATTGTGAAATGATTGGTGAGGCAGACGGCAGAGTGATATTGTGGCTAAAAGCGGCTGTCCTCTGTACTGAAACTGTATGGTAAATTTACATTACGTTAAATTGTTAGTGTGTATATATGATGTCAGTTGATCTAAAATTATATATATATACATGTTAAAAAGAAGACACCCACAGCATCTAGGCATCCACCTCCACCTCCTACATTACCAAATTGGGTTCCACATGACCTACTTGTCCCGTTAGGTCCTGATTGTAGGGGTATGTCAATATGGTTAGGCGAACATGATATAAATTTCCCTATAACTGTTTCTATAGATGCGGATGCTGCAGGTCAATCATACGAAAGCAACCTATTTATACAAGATATTTTGGAGTTGTTTTGATATGATTGGTTGAATACATCTGTGATAGAGCTATGGATAAGGTGAGATCTTCTTTATACATCCATATACCTTGTGTAGGATCTAGTGATCTAGTTTCTTATTTATTAATGCATACGTAATACATGTTTTGCAGCTACTTAGACAAGATATGTGCAGATTTTTCATTCAAACATGTAGGATTTTTTATTCCATATTTGATTAGTCTAGTACCTAAAGACCCTCCTTCAGTTCAACAATATTGTTGTGATGCTTTTACAAGTTTTGCTCAAAATAAGAAGATGTTGATAATATCTCCATTCAATGTGGAGTAAGTTTACTTTGCTTATAATTTGGACTTAAGATAATTACATTTTTATTGTGGATTTTGAGTATTAATTTTTAACTTTTTTACCTCTACTGGTATGCATTGGGAGTTACTAGTTATTGTCCCCGAGACGTTTACTGTCTATTATCTATATCCTAAGGGGACTAAATTGAATTCAAGATATGGACACAAAATGAAAATGGCATTATTCCGGTGAGAAATATTTCATTTTCATATTCATTAACATATGTTATTACATTACTATTTAATTATGCAATATACTATGCTACATTAACATGTAGGGGTTTAGATGAGTTCAAAAAGGTTGGAGTAATGGTCCCCAGGAAAAAGAACCAGCAAATAATTTTGACAAACGTGGAAGTAAGTTCCCGACTGCAATGTATATATTATTTATGTGAATAATGCTTAATTAGTTGTATTTTTAAATATTTTGTATGTTTTAATTTATAGTGTGCTACAGAAGACAATGGATGGGCATGTGCATACTATGTGATGTGATTTATGCACATGATTATCAAATATGCCGCAGTGGACATCAATACCATTCCTGAGGTATTATATATAGTCTCATTAGATAATATGAAATATATCACTCTTATTTATAGCTCATTAATTATATATATACATCATTCTCTTTGCAGGTGTTCAAAACTAACCACACTACATGAAAGGCCTTACCAGATGTACATGCTCCCTATACGATGAGAGAATTAAATGAAGTAAGAGAAGAATGGGCAACAACCATACAAGTAGTGAGGGTTTTAACATATAATTGGGATGTTAATAGCGAATAATGACTAAAGAATGATATTTTGTAAATGAATTTTTGAATTATAATATGTGTGAATGTTTCTACATGTCTGAATGTTTCAACATGTGTCTGAGTGAAAATGAATGAAACTGTTGGTTGCTATATTAATGTTTCTACATGTGTGAATTTGAAAATGAATGGAACTACAGATTGCTACATGAATGTTTCTACATGTGTGAAAATTGAATGAAACTGCAGGTTGCTAAATGTGTGAACATTTATGTTGTTAATTTTGCAGGTTTGTGGCTTGTTGGCTGATATCAATGGATGTCGTAAAACCTGTAGTTCATAACTGAACTACAGGTTTTTCATCCTACGACCAGCCACAATAGGTCTGCAGACTAATAGAAAAAAAACATAAAATAGACGTCGGTTATTTGTATAAAACCGATGACAAATGGTTACAGTGTTGGTTGCCCTACCAGTAAACGACGTCGATTTCCCTAATGAGGCTAGACACCACAGTCGTGCTCGCCAGCACGGTCGTGGCAGCGGGCCAGACACCACGGCCGTGTTGACCAGCACAACTGTGGCAGTAGGTGAGATGGCATCGATTATCACTAATAAACCGACGCCGATAGTGCCCCAGATGGCGCCCTTTCTGTGGCGCGAAGGTATATGGCGTCAGTTTCAAAGATAATAACCGACACCTACACCCCCTTGCTGGCACATTTTCGGTGGCGCATGAAGGGTTGTGGCATCAGTTTGAGAATCGACGCCTAACGGTTGGGCTTTTAGCGACGCCCACATAGGTGTCACTTAAAAATCGACACTAAAGGCCTTAAATAACTGACACTAAAGGTCGGTTATGTACTAGTGAAGGTAGTATTTCACAAAAGGACCTCTTGGTTTTACATGGAATACAAAAGATGTTACACATGAACCTAGGGTCACTCTTGATAGATCACATGAGGCAATCTTCTTGAGAAGAAAAACTCCATTTGTTATGGGAGGGGTTGTGACCTCAATTTCTCTAGCCCTAGGCTTTGATGTCACTGGACTGACAGACGCTGAGGGGGCTCAATTGGTTGATTTGAAGTACCCCGTTTGCTCTCAAATGATCACTATAAAAAATAAAGGTTGTTATATAATGAGAAATCCTTGACATGCTATTCCACTCCTCTCTTGCTTAGGCCCCCCAACTTACTATGAGAAAAGCGAAGGCAATGATAGGAAGACAACCCCCAGGAAAGATATAACCCCACTACTGTGCATGAAGAAGTTTGAGAATCAAATGCACAACAGTAAGAAGAAGAGGGAGAAGAGCAAAGAATATATGCCTGAAGGGTGAGAAGATGGGATGAGGCAACATCCTAGCTATAGGAGCCTTCCTTTAATGCCTATGACATGTCATCCATCTAGTCACAACTTAAAGGTATTTAGAAGACATAGTAGGACATGCAGCTCATCCATCAATACATGTGGTAGGACCAACAGAAGATGCATCATCAGGCCAACCAATTGTACCAATACCACCATGCTCAGGCACAGAGAAACCCCAAATGGGGTGAAGACTTACGGAGTGATATTTTTGGATATCAAGAGACCTACCCTCCACCTCAGGACACATATTGGGGCCACTACTACCAGTTCCCTCCAATTTATCCAGGTCCTCCACCTCCTCATCAGTACTAGCCAGAGCAGCCAAACCAACCACAACAAGGAGACATACCTTTTGATCAGTAGCACCATCCTTGATCCTCACCCTACTATCCCTAAGCTTTAGTTTCATGATGAGGACAACATGATTCAAAAGTTTAGGGTGGTAGGGGGGTATGCACCACCCTAACTCTGTCTCTCATTTTGCTTATACTTGTTCTCCCTAATTTTGGATTGTTTGTTTTTACTCTTTCTAGTGTAGATTTCTTCTTGTTAGCACTCATGCATACATGTCATTTAATTTCATGCATTTGTGTGTAATTTTTCAAATAATTTACTCTTTTTGCTCTTCCATGTCATGCATTGCATTTCCATGTAGATTTTGGTATTTTTTTGTGTGTTTTAATTAGGAATTGTTTCTTATGTTTGAAACTCTCCTAAAGTAGGTTTAGATGTGATTGAATGCAAATTGGAACCATTTTGGCCAATTTTGCCCAAATTTGAATGTTCTTGTCCAAAAGTATGTCTTAATTGAATCTCTATCTGGTTTGATGTGAAATAATTAAATCTTGGATAATGCAACTTGTTTTTGATATTTTTGGCTAGAATGAGTCCTGTTTAGGAATTTTGAATGTGCTCCAATCCTCATAAAATAATTGGTTGTTTTGAAAAAACGAGTGATTCTTCCAAGTCTTGAATGTTTGGGTTTTATTTGTTCTATATGAAAAGGATGCTACTATATTTTTCATTTTATGTATGACTTGTTTGATTGGTGAATTTTACACGGACTAACTTGCTTGAGTGATATTATACATGGATTTCCACTCCTTGTGACCCCTCTTTGATATGACATTTCTTCCACCATCTTCTTACCTCTCCACCTCATGAAAGGATGCCAAAGTGCACATATCAACCTTGACCACCCTTAAAAGTTTGGGGAGGTCATACCTTTAACTCCTCGCTTCTCTCTTTCCATCATATGCCCTACCTACACCAAAGAAAAGAAAAGAAAAAGCAAAAAGAAATAAAGGGTTCTCCTATTTAAGAGCATCCAAATAAAGAAAAAATGAGTGTAAAAGCACTCCACTCCTTTTCATAACCATTTCTTCTCTTTTTATACCTAGTAGGGTTAGGGTAAATCAACTCTAGCCCTCATCCCCTACACAAGACAAGTGGGTCATGACCAGTGAAATGAAGTGTATGAAGTAACTCTAGCAAGTGAAATAGTGATCCTATCCTTTTGAATGTATTTCATGCATGATGTGGTTTACCCAGAGCATTATAAAAATTATATTACATGCATATGTGAATGATGATACATATTCTAAGTTCTTGTGCTCTATCCTTGATTCACACTTTTAAAGAATGAGAATGAGTATAGAATAGTGGATTGAATGCCTAATTCCTCAAGTGAACTTATTTTAGCCAATAAACATCACAATGCTTGCATTGTATTTGATCATTGATTGAATTGCAAGAGAGATTAAGTTGAGCATACTTGAGGACAAGTATGTTTTTTAAGTTTGGGTGGTGATGCAACCAATTTTAGGGCTTCATTCTATGTCTTTTTTCATGATAATCACATCTAAATATCATATATTACAAGCTATTTCCTCAAATATGATATTTTATGACAAATGCATGTATCCCTTCTTTTGTGTGTATTTCAGGACACTTATGCATGCATTGATACGCGGGAAAGAGATGAAGAATATCTTTGGGTCATTGCACCTTAAGATTGGATCTACCTTTTTCCCGAGATCTCTTTGGATGCACAAGAACAATTCAAAGCAAAAAGAGGTTAAATGAAGAAGTTGAAGTGAATATTGACATGGTTTATTATCGCACTAACAAATTCACTCGGGGTTGAAATCCCAGAGTTTTTACCAAAACCTCATGCAATAATACCACCCGCAAGTAGACGGGTCTTATCACAGTATAGTTAAGGATCAAATCTTAAGGGACAACATTTTTAAGAATCGTTGCTAGTCTAGTCCAGTTCAAGTAAGGCTAATATTTAGAACAAAGATTTAGTTGAGTTTAATTAAACTAAGTGTAGGAAAGTAAAATGCAGAATTAAAGTTGATCTAGATTAATGATATGGAATTGCTAGGATGGTACCGGGTTTCACCACCTCTACACATGCAAACACATCCAATCACAAAACATCCAGGCAAGATCTAACTATCCAAATAGAACTGTTGTGAACCCTCCCTGAGGGATGTTTAGGTTCGTGTAAGCGTCACCTTAGGAATTAGATGTCTCATCACCATCCGGATCATACTCTTACGATTCCGAAGATATAGATTTCCAACTGAAATTGTGGCCCTCCTCGAGGGATGTTTAGGCACACAGAAGCATCACCGTGGGCTAGATGGCTCATCGCCTCATGGATCATACACTTACGACCTCAAGGAATCCCTTTCTATTTCTAGTCAGGGAGTCAACCGTGCTAATCGACAAGCAAGCAGGCGATTAATCTACAAGCAAACATCGACAATTAAAAAATGAAGATACAGATATCCAACTGAAGTTGTAGCCCTCCATGCGGGATGTTTAGGCCACAGAAGCGTCACTAGTGTTGGCTAGATGGCTCATCCCCTCATGGATCATACACTTACTACCTCAAGGAATCCCATTATATTTCTAGTTTGGGAGTCAACCTCATTAATTGACATTCTACCCTACACATAGATGTTCTTGCAATATAGGGAAGAACAAGATAAAAACAAGCAAGTAATCTATCTACAAACATTAACGATTAACAATGAAATGAAAAGTTATATTCATTGCCATAGAATGTTTAACAAGAGAACATACTTGCATGGGTAGTAGGGCTAGTTCCCACACCCCAGAGAAAAGGAACTACTTACTCATGAAGTGTGAATTAAGAAGAACAAGAGAGAGGGAATGTTCCGCCATGAGCATGATGCAGAAGGTAGTCGCAACTCAGTGAAGATGATGTGGTCTTCTACGTCGTGTCGGAGTAGATATGGACAAGGAGGAAGAACCACCAAGGAAGACCAAGTAGATCTTCTTCTCCACCTTCTTTCTCGTCTTGACCTCCTTGCTCATAGTAGGAGTAGCAGGTGAAGTGGCAGTGGTGTGGATGATTGGGGTCAAACCTATGTTCAGGCACCCTATTGCCATCCTGGCTTCGATGCCCAAATGAGGACCCTGCTGGTCCTATTTATAGACTTGGTTCGGGTCTTGGACGGTTTGGATGTGAGTCCACTTCACACGATTTTGAGTTTAAACAGTTTGGAGTTAAATGCCTCCAACCGGTCTTCATCTTCACGGTCTTGCAAAAATTCTACTTTAATGGTTTGGAAATCGATCAGCGGTCTTCACGGTCTTGTAGATCGTTTCCTCTCAACCGGTCATCATCTTAGTGGTTTGAGGATTCTCATCCAAACAATCTTGAAGACCATTTTCTTTAATGGTTTTGAAAACTGTTTAGTCTTCTCACAGTTTAGGATCATGAGCCTTCCTCACAGTCTTGAGACCGTGAGGGTCTTCTCAGTATACTACTTTCATCCAAACGGTTTGGAGTATGCCTCCAATCGATCTTGGTTGCCTCTGGTTCTTTGCTTTCTTAGATATCATCACGGTCTTGCATCCCTGCTGCTTCAACCGGTCTTGGTTTCTAATGGTTTCGACATGCCCCCAAATGGTCTTGGGCAATCGGCCGTGTACCCAACCAGTCTCGTGGCCTTCACGGTCTTCGGGTCCTAACGGTCTTCACGATCATTTTCTCTGATGCGTCCAAATGGTCTTTGGCCTCCAAACAGTCTCTACTCCAATCAGTCTTCACTTCCAAATGCTCTCGGTTGCTCGCGGTTTGCTACTTTCGATCGGTCTTGTGCCCCAGCTGGCCTAACTTTCTTGAGGACCTAACGATCTGTGCCCCAAACGGTCTTGTGGGTATATGTTGGTTGAACGGTCTTGAAGACCATTTGCTGCCACACGGTCTTGAGGACCGTATGTTGTCAAACGGTTTCAGATGATCAAACGGTCCTGGGATCTTCATGGTTTTGTCTAATCAATTTTGGAGATCGATTATGCTTTCACAATCTTGCTATCCAATCAGTTTTGGGGGTTGATCGCCCAAATGGTTTGGAGACCATTTGCTTCTCACAGTCTGAGGGCATGCACGGTCTCAAGACCGTTTGTTGCCCATGTAGTCTCAAGACCGTTTGTTTGTAGCAAGGAGGATCATATAGCTACAACCGTTTGGGGAAAGGAGAGCAAACCGTGTGGATGCAACCCTAATCGACCAAGATCGTTTGGTCAAGACTAAGGCTGAGAGGATCTTGAGTGAAGGTGAGTTCCATTTCATGGTTCAACCTCAACATGACATGCATAATCTGCATGAAATCCATGTAAAACTAGTTAATAACTTGATAATATGATCAACCAAGAAAAATTGCACATTGTATGTTTTAAGGAGATGAAATCGAATGTATTTAGTTAAATGGGGACCAAAATGGTGACTGAAAATCATGATGAATTTGGATTCATCAAAGATCAGCAACAAGAAGCCCCAAAACAGTCGTTGCAAATGACAACAATAGTTAGGCTCCAAAAGTCACAAGGAAGTCACAAAATTTGAACATGAATGACCATAGTCGTGGTCAGCAAAACAACCATGGTCACTGAAGACCCCATAGCCATGGTCCTCAAAATGGTCATGGCTAGATCTTCCCAGCTCGCCCATCATTAGCAAAATGACTATGACGATTTATTCATTATGACCCCAAAAATCAATAGGGACTCGGCTCATTTACACTTGAATGACCACGGTCATGGCCATCAGCATGAATGTGGCCGTTGAAGGCCACATCACTTATGGTGAACACCATGAATGTGGTGAGTTGAAGACAAGACGACCTCCGAGCAACCTCACCCATGGCTACCTCCTCCAACACAACTGTGGTACCCTCTACCCAACACAACCATAGCACCTACCATGGTCGTAGCCACCATACACACTTACACCTAACTCCACCTTCCACATCAACCATTCCACCACCCATGACCGTGCCATGCAACCCCCACCACGGCCGTGGCACTTCACCACAGCCGTGGTGACCACCTAAACATATCCATTTTCTCCACTATTTTTTCCATTTTGCCCCCAATTACCCTAGTGCCTCTCCACCACCTATATATACATAGATAGCAGCCACAACACGAAGGTTATCTTTCCTTAGCATTTTCCTATCTACTCTATAGCACCTTCATCCACTCACTTGCATTTACTCCACTCACCTACCTCCCACTCCATATTCCACTCTATTTCCACCATACAAACCTAGTTTTCTAGGTTCCCTACCATAATCCCCTATATCATCATGATTTTCACCCACCTTGGAGCAGGAGCCACACCCTACATCAGATAAGATGTGAAGAAGAAGAAGCTACTCCAAGACTAATGGATTCCTATCCCTTTCTTCTCCTTTCTTTTCTCTTTTATATGAGCATGTCTAGCTAAGCCCCTAGTGGTGGGATGTTTGGGGTTAAAATGTGACTTTGATACCATGTTGGGGGGAAAATAACTTGTATTGAACATATTTCCATTCTATGATGATTGCCTCTTGCTTCTATCTCATTTCCCATTATATTTATTGTGATTTGTGCTTTTAAACATAGATTTCTTATTTTATGATGCTTGATGACACTTAGCTTCTAGGGGAAAATGGAATGTATGCGCCAATCCTAGGAATGACTCCTAGGTCTAATTAGTGAATCTCTAGCTATCCCACTTTGTTCCTACATACATCTCCCTTCTTCTATAAGTAGGTGTGAGATCTAAGTATCTAGTGTAAGTATAATTTGTGCAATTGCCTAGATTTTCCTAAAGGCTAAATGGCAAGTTATATGAAGTTAAACACCCTCATATCTATTCCCATTCCTATCCTTATCTCTTAATTGATATTATACCTCTTACCCTAGAAACCTACACATGCCAAGTCCTATTAGAATTACACCTGGCCCTAGTTCTTCAATTAGTAGCATTGGGTATATTCCAATAGTGCTTGTCTTGTTGTTTGGTTTGGTAATCGAGATTGAAATGTGAGAATTTCATGCTATGTTAATCTTCCCCCGACTAATATCAAGTTTCATTCCCAAACGGCCCCCCTATCCATCCTATTGCATAAAATTGACCCTTACCTTCTTAGCTTATTAATGCTAGCTTAGTCAATTGCATTTGTTAGTTCTTATCTAATTGCTTAGTTCTTGATAATTAGCTCTTGCTTAAGTAGTTAGGGATCTTTTGAGCTTGCTTGTGTTAATTTTGTTAGATAGTTATAACTTAGGCTCTTTCTTGTCTTACTGCTTAGATAACCTCTTAGTTGATAAATTTCCTTGCTAGTGTCGTGTAACTCCTTGCTCTAGTTTAATTGATTGTCTTGCCTTGTTTATTAGCCTTAACTTGCTTAGGGTAATATAGGGTTTCTATTAATCTAGTTTCCTTCTTGTTTTTTATTACTTGCAATCATAGCATAATCAACCAAAACCAACTTTAAACCCTAATTTTTCCACTTGCCTATATGCAATTCTTCCCTGATGTTAATTGCTTTGCCAACTTGCGATGAAGCCGCTCTAAACATTCATAGAACTCGACCGACTAACTTTCTAACCATAGTTGATTTTAGATGATCGATCGAGTTTCCCCAGGACAAACTCGAGCGATAGTTTGAAAATTGGCATTTTTGAATAGTGGATCAATCGAGTTATCTTTATTGAAACTTGACCGAATGTACTATATAGAAAACACTGAAAAACTAAATCCAATTGTTGGGGGGTTATTAGAAATGAAAATAAATCTATTTCAAGTTGTAAAATGGCTATTTTTCATTCTTAAGCGATCCCACACTCAAAAGAACATCCCCATCTATAAATAGGACATGTTGGAGTTCATTCCAAGGTTGCAAATTCATGCTATCCTTGGTCTTTGCTATAGTTGAGTGTTTAAAACCCCTTTGAGCCCCTTTCTCTCTCTCTCATTTACAAAGAATTTTGTGATTATGAGTGAGTGAGGCATATTGTAAGAGAGCTACCTTATTGTTACCTTGTAAAGCTATCCATCATTTCATCTTCATAATCGCTTTCTCAAAGAGTAAAGGCTGAAGTGATCTTCTCTGATTGAAGGAGGAGTTGTTGTTCTTCTTCAAGGATGAAGAAGGTGTACTGATCTTTTCCAAGTAAAGGAAAAGGACAAGGCGGAATATTCAAGAAGAGTGGGTAATCTCTACGAGGCCAAAGACGTGATGCAAGTGTGGGTTAGTCCTTGTTGAAGGTTGAAGATACCTTGATCAAGTGGGTAAGTCCTTGTATAGGTTGAAGACTCTTATCTTGGATAGGTAAGCCCTTGGATGTAAGGTGGTCATCTTGTATATATTATAATGAAATATAAGTATACATGGGTTGCAAAGTCCTAGAGGTCAACCTCTCTAGGTAGTGGATTGACTATCTCCTAGTTTGGAGATTGGAATCACTCTAAATACCTTGTCCAGGTGTTTGTTTCAATGTCTCTCTCCCTTTGTATGCTTGTTTAGATAGGACTACAAATTCACTTTTAGCATTTGGTTTCAATTGATATAATTTGAAGGTATAACTTTTCTTATACAAGTTTTAAGCTCTATTCACCCCTCCTCTAGAGCCCTAGATTAGATATACAAACCCATGCCACAATGAACTTTTTAATAATTGATGATGGTGAAAAGCTCAGATCCCATGGCTAAACGATGAGGCAAGAATGACCAAGGACCTCCAATAAGTGCTTTTAGATAATCATCTTCTCTGGTCAATTACACTAAATAGAAGTGTTCTTCTATGTCAAGCAGTCTGTTTGCCCGCACCAGTCTCCAAATTAATCGGATTCTATCTTGCATTGTCAAGAATCCTACTTCCCTGTATAATATCTTAACAATCAGGAAATACATCCATGGTTTCATAAGATCTCTGAACATTGTGCTATTAATTTAAAAGTTTGGGGTGCCTTCCTTCCTCATAGTTTTGATTGTGTACTTAGTAATCTTCACGTTGGAATCCTCGAACCTAGAAAAGGAAGTCTTTTGAGATTGCCCCTTCACTAGAGATGTATGTGTATGACACCACTTTGCAGGGTCAGTTGGTTGCATGGGGACATCTTGTGGTGCTTCATTGTGTTGGTTTTTGTGACCCAACAATGGAAATTGTTTGACTCCT